>CM029552.1:36649408-37151408 GCA_017141385.1 Sogatella furcifera | reverse complement strand
GCTGATAATTAGAAGAGAACATTCATATTGGCTTCTTAATAAAACAGGTTAAATGCTATATAACAAGTAATAAACTGAAAACAAGAGGACTAATGCATGTTTTCTGAATCAATTGAGTGGCAATGTTGTTCAGAATGTCGAAATTATTATCGTTTCATTGATACAGACAATTCTATACAACATAAACCGAACCCAAACTGACACACAAACAGAACATGAATTGAACACAAACTGAATTCAACAACAGGTTAACATAAACTTTGAATAGAAGTACTAATGCATGTTTTCTGAATCAATTGAGTGGGAATGTTGTTCAAAATGTCAAATACATGATCATATTATTTGTACAGAGAATGTTATGCTGATAATTAGAAGAGAACATTTGTATTGACTTATCAAAACAGGTTAAATGCTATATAGCAAGTAATACACTAAAAACAAGAGGACTAATGCATGTATTCTGAGTCTATTGAGTGGGAATGTTGTTCAGAATGTCAAAATTATGATCGTTTCATTGATACAGACAATTCTATAGATCACAAACCGAACCCAAACAGTACATGAAATAAACACAAACTGAATTCAACAACTGCTTAACATAAACTGTGAATAGAAGGACTAAAGCTTGTTTTCTAAATCAATTGAGTGGAAATGTAGTTCAAAATGTCAAATACATTATACATGGGAGAATGACTTGAGTTTGGTCAATATTGGTTGAAAAATTATCAATTTGATCTCAAATTTCAGGAAACAATATGATCTACTATCAAGACCACATCCTATTATATTAAGTGAGTAATTTCTGTATGTATGTATGTATGTATGTTTGTATGTGGAACCACAGATCTAGAAAACGGCTCTAACAATTTTCTTGAAATTTGAAATGTAATATAACCGTCATTGAAAAATAAGATTGCTCCAGGTTTCATGTCCGGGAAAACTCTCTGGCAGGATTAATAAAAGAATAAAATATTCCTTATTCAGGCATAATCCCAAGTACCACTGTTATTGTTAGCTGACCAACGCTATCCAGCTGGAGTGAATGGAGTTACGTTCAAGTCTATAGCACATGTTCATGACTGTCTAAAAATTGTGAGAGGTGATAATATCAATTTTCAATCTATTTTTTACAAGGAGGTTCCTTGATTTTTACAATAACATATTTATGTAATACAACAGTTCGGCCGCAGCTTCAGAGCGAAGCTCGGTACCAGATATTTTATAATGATTCTTGAACAAATATTGACCAAGCAGGAGACATTTTTCCATCTTGCCAGAGGCTCTTCTTTGAAGAAACACATTTGGAGGCATAATACCAGGTCCTTATCTGTTGGAACAATCTGTCAACTAAGTTAAGAACGGTGCGGTAGAGTTATGGAATGAATGAATGGACTTCAGAATAATCATCTAGCATTTATTCATAACAATTTACAATCGTTTAAAATTGAAAAGAAAATAGTTGGAATTAAAATTCCAAATTCAACAAATACAATAATACGTCAATACACAGCCATAACCAGATGAAGATATCAACACATCAACCAAACATTATACTGTACAGTGTACATAGTGCATGATTAAGTAATAAGTAGCCCACAGTATTACTATAATATTCATCTCGAAATAAACACCTATACCGGTGCACTGAATTTTGAATTTCTATGAAGAAAAAAATCATGAAACCGAGGTACCAAAAATGAATTAGTTATTACCGAACTACCTATAAATGCTCCAATAACTTCTGGTTAGTTTATAAATTTTTAAAAAATTCTACTTTAAATTCAAAGTTAGTGAGTTCAAAATTCTCTGAACGATCAACTCATGTTTGAGTTTCAGCTAGAGCTATATCATCATTAAAATATACCGTACTATAAGATTAGAGATTCAAAGATATTTATTCATACTATGTATTATAAAATAATGAAGTCATTGAAGTTTGGACTACTAATCACTTGTATTAAACAAATAGTTGAACCACAACATGCAACATTACCCGTTTTACCTACATTTATCGTTTAATTATACATGAATTATTCTCATCCATTTCTGTACCATACTCAATTATTTTGAAGATTCTATTCTTTATAATTACCTATATACATCTATTACTGTACTATAACACACACAGCCTACTCTAAGTATAAGACTTGCAAAATAAGATTTTGATCCTGGATATAATATTATTAATATGTGAGCACAAAAGCACAGATAGACCATCCAAGCAGAGAAGAAATTCTGGTAGGATGGGAGAATGACTTCAGCTCGGTCAATTTTGGTTAAATAATTATCAATTCTCACTCCAATTGTACATCAGAATGTTTCCTACAATTTGAAACCAAATTTATTCTTTTGAACCAATATTGATCGAGCTTTAGTCATTTTACCATTTACCAGAATGTCTTCTTTGCTTGGACAGACTATAATAACTAATGAAACGACATATCTCCAAGTTTGAGTTGGAATGTTGTCTGAAATTCAATGTAGCAAATTTAACAATATTGATTTAATTGAATTATTGAAAAAATTGGGCAAGTTATTTGAAATTTAGTCCTGTCTTACAGAAGGAAAAAATTAATACATCACGGCTTACTGTATGAATGGAATATCCAATTAACAGGACATTCTTGTTCCTGTATGTAAATTGAACTTCATGAACCAGGTTCACTCGATTATTTGCTTCAGTAGGCAAATAATAATAAATGTTAATGTATGAATAGTTTCACAAAAACACTGTTTTTTATATACAGCGTAGTATAAGGCCTGGCGTATGCTGGGACGCACGTGTGCACACGCACGCAAGCCTCTAGTCTTGTCCTCAGCAAGAGCTGTGATTGACTGGCTTGCGTGCGTGTGTATGAATGCGTCCCAGCATACGCCTGGCCTAATAGTCTGTCCAAGCAGAGAAGACACTCTGGCAAGATGGGAGAATGACTCATACGCGGTCAATATTGGTTTAAAAACTATAATTTTGGTCTCAAATTTTAGAGAAGAATGTTTCCTACAATTCAAGACCAAATTTATAATTTTTGAACAAATATTGACCAAGCTGGAGCGATTTTCCCATCTTGTCTTCTTTGTTTGGACAGAGTTTATTTATTTATTGACTTTTTACAAAGGCGAAGCTAGGACATAACGGTCCTCTCTCACACTTAACCTTTACTATACTAGGCTACATGTATAAGTTACTCAAAGATTATTGGACATATTGCTAGCGAATTTAGGACTCAACGGTCCTCTCTTATCTTGACCTTTACTATGATAATTATATGTATAAGTTACTCGAAGACCATTGGTATGGTGGTATAGGGCAGAATCGGCGAGGCCATCTCCACCTGAAGAGCTGTGGCCATGCAGTCACTGGCCCTACTGCAGTCACCAAGTGCCTCTAACACTTTGCCCAAGTTGTACCTGAATCAATTAAATTGATAAAATTTAGATTGTTCAGCTATTCATACAGAGAAATATATAGTTTAAAATGAAATAACAATAGAAAATGAAGAATAACTCCTCACCTAGGAAAAATTCCGTATGTGAAGAGGGTCGTAAATAGTTATTTGTGTATAAAGACACCAAAGTTCAACATTTTCTCCCTGAAGAAAACTGTTGTTGCCCGAGGGCATAGCAATTTCACGAGGGAGAAAAAGTTGAACTTTTGTCTCAAGGTGCACGAAAAACTTTTCCAAGAAATAATATTACAACAATAAGTAATAAGTAAATATTATTAATATTAGTTATATTACAATAATTTGATTAATAATACGTAAAATCTGCAATACTGTTGTAGAGATGGCATATCCGCACAATCAAAAAAAAAAGGCAGTTATTTCCTATTAGTCCAGTCAATGAAGCCTGTCCACAAGGGTATAGAGTGCATTAAATATGCCCCAATTTTCGAATCACTTTTCCAAGAATGGAATTCCTCCAAATTCAGCTACAGGTGGTTTTTGTCAATATTTTGATACTAAAATATGTATACGAAGTAATAACAATATTCAAAGTGGTGTCTGGTAGTCTATAGGGATCATTCCTCATCAGAATACTTATTTCACTGCTCAAAATCTGGACTATTTGCAGTAGAAAGGACCCTTCAAGGATAATAATTGAAGGACATCCCTAACTTTTGTAAAAGTGAACGGATTCTAACAAACTATAGCTCATTGTTTTCAGCTTCAAAAGGCGGTTCTATTTCATATACTATTATGTCCAATTTGGACAGAATTGAAGAATTTCATTGACCTAAGTTCTTCAAGCTTATTCCTATATACCGGGAAAACACACATTTTTTGTGTTAAAATACGTCTATCTTGAAAATTATTTGTGGTAGGAAGTCGCATTTGGGCTCAAATTGTAGAACATAGTAGAAATATGTAACACTAGAATTAAAAACTGTTTGAATTGCTCTTTCATTTGATATATAATTTATTAGTGTAAGTGCAACTTGATGAATAATATGAAGCAATGAAACTCCTCTATTCATTTTGAAACACTCTGTTTACACAATTATGAAAATGCTTTTGAAAAAAATATTAGAAACTTGTAAATTTGAATTACCAAGTATCAGGTGCATGAGGATCAATTTTAGCCGCATCTCGTAGAGTTTTCTCAGCCAACCGATGGCTGCCTAGGTAATGGTGCATCAAGCCCTGTTTCAGTACACAACAACATCAATTAGTAAGCATGATAGAGGCTACTACTTGTTCAAACATGAGTAATATTGCTATACCTTAATTTAAGTGAAAACATTCAGAACAGGAACGTTTTAAACAAAATAGCTGATAAGAAGCTGAAAGTAAACTTTATTGAGTAGTATAAACTTTCCTTTCAAAATAAAAACCAGTTTTCAGGCAATAGAAGCAGAATTAGTCGAGAAGAAATTGCTTTAATTTTAATTGAACAGATGCCAACAATCGTATAGCACTCGAAATAAGAAATAAAATATTAAATTCTATCAGTTTAGCTCAAGATCAGAGACTTCAGCTCAAGTTCAGAAAAACTTTTTTATAGTCAATAGTTCTTCATTACATATTCTTCAAGAATAGTAACAGATGTTAAAGATTTTAAATTATACAAAAAGTGTTCTTGAAAATTTCTCTATTGTATACAGCGGTTTATTCTTCAAAATGTCACAAAGTCTTTTCTTCAATAAACCAACTTCAAGCACTCTGCAGTTTAGAAGTTTTTGCCCCATGTGTGAAGGTTTCTCTTTAAAGCCGCGTATCGACAGTCCGAGGCATGTGCCACGAATGCCTGCAGCACAGTCTGGTGACGCAAAAAGTATAAACTCATGGCTGAGGCATATGTGTGAATATAATCTGCAATAATCAAAAATAATTATAATTATAGTATAGTATTTAATTATAATTATAATAAAGATAATTATAATAAAAAATCTGCATTTTTTGTAACCAAAAATGCGAGCACCTAACAAATTGACTAGCGCCATCAAGTGGGAGACAAAGCAACTATAAACTCTGACAATTGATAATTTGGACTTTGGAGGTTTTAGAACCTTCTGCACCCAAATAGAATTCTTAATCACAAAAATGCATAGGAATGGGGTACAATTTTGAGGTTAGTTTGTAGAATTGTTCGTTGTGCGTTGCGAGGCAACAGGCACTGCTCGCTGCAAACTGTGTGCAGCGTTTGCCTTGCTGCTAGCAAACCCGGTATCGACAGTCCGAGGCATGTGTGGCACATGCCTCGGAATACGGATAGTAGACTAAAATGTAGTACTCTTTTTGTGTCAACAGACTGTACCGCGAGGCATTCGTAGCACATGCCTCGGACTGTCGATACGCGGCTTAAATAGTGCAGTGCGATGCCTAGGTAGAGTATAGTCTCCTGCTCGTCGTGTGTTGTAGGCATGGACATCTGCGGCTCTCTGTAGGCGTTGTTCATGTGTGTGAATAATAACTTTGATTATGTACATGCCCGTAACAGTTACTATTCCCAGATCCTGGAAAGCTCTTCGGCAGGCCTCACAATGATTCAAGTCAGCAAGGATTCTGACTGCCTTCTTCTGGAGAGTAAGGACCCTTTCAAGATTCCCCACAGATGATCCTCCCCACACATCAAGTCCATACCTGAGGTGAGGAGGCTGCTTTTGCTGCTTCTGATGTTGCAATTTGTCTCACTCTCCTGACAACATATACACCTGCGGTCAATTTCCTGCAGAGTGCATCCACATGCGAATTCCATGATAATCCACTATCAATGGTGATTCACATGAAGTTCACATTGTCCAGTGAACCTGTGCTTGCTGGTTGAGCCTCTCTTCTACTGAAGTCAATCTGGATGGTCTTTTTGGAGTTCATAGCCAGATCATTGATTTTGCAGTAATTTAGTTCTCTCTGCAGGGAATCAACAACAGTCACAGCCATGTCTTCAGCAGTGTTGCTTGTAGCTGGAAGTGTAGTGTCGTCAGCGTACATGATACATTTTGTATTTCGATCTTCAATGACTGCTGGGAAATCTTTGACAAAGAGAACTGGTCCAAGGACTGATCCTTGGGGGACTCCGCTCACAACTGGAAGTGGGTTGGATTGGTAAGGCTTTGTTAAGCTATCAGTTGGACCCTTGATCTCAACGAGTTCTGTTCTTGCCAATAAGTAGCTTTTTAACCATTTGAGTGCTGTTCCATTAATTCCCAGACGAATCAGTTATGTTTCCATTATATTATGAGAGGAAGTATTATTCTGGATTATGGTTCTTCAACCATCCACCCAAATCATTGAAAAATTTACATGTAAAGACTATTTCAAAAACTCTGACTCAAAGACTGTTCGAAAGAGTAGTCAGGACTCAGGAGTAATAGAACAAATTCCTGCATAGAATAGGACTATACAATTTGACGTGCTGCAAGAGCCCTTTCATTTTATATGAATTTCAATTATTCAATTAATATATTTCTGTCAAATTCAGTTTGTAACAGAAGATCAGTAGCTCTATTTTATAGCAATATTTTTGTACTTTTCAGTCGTTTCCCACCTTTGGAGGAATAGTAGTTGTTGCAGTACACTCTAACTGATTGACTAGATGTTATTCAGAGGTGGTCTGCGCCGTCACTTGTTCACGGAAGCTAGCTTATGGTTGAGAGGATTAACGTGCTAACCAGACGTTACCTCTATCCTAATTGATACTATTATTCACCTCTGCTGTATAGTGGAGTGAATATGAAACTGGCTGGCAACCAGCTGGTAGTCCTAATCCCTAAAACAGATCATGGGCTATTGTGCCATTGAAAACATAACAATTTGAATTTTTCCAGTGTGAAATCTCCTGTACTGGTTTCTTGAGACTACAATTTACATGTATTTACTGATGTAATTATTAAGCTAATACTAATGCTCTTATAACATTGTTCAATGCTTCCAGCAATAAATATTTTGATTGAATTGTTATACCAAATGCTGACAGCATTGAACAGCTGCCATTTTGAAGGAATATCTTCTTTGTTCGACTGTAAGATTATACTATGATGATTATGATTGAGATTGAAGTCTGTTGAAACATTCATCAAGTACATCATAATTATAGTATAATACTGATCACTTTGAGGCTATTAGGCTGAGGCCGCACTGCCGGTGGGTAGAGCCTGGAGGGTGGAGGGTAGTTGGTGAATCTATAGAACATACACACCATCCACAGTAATACATCGTATGAATGGTATGTGTTCAGCCGCCATCTTGAAATTCTTAAATATGGACAACATAACCTCAAAAAACAGAATCACGTCATACCATTCATACGATGTATTACTGTGGATGGTGTGTATGTTCTATAGATTCACCAACTACCCTCCACCCTCCAGGCTCTACCCACCGGCAGTGCGGCCACAGCCTAATACCCTCAAAATGATCAGTATTATACTATAATTATGATGTACTTGATGAATGTTTCAACAGACTTCAATCTCAATCATAATCATCATAGTCATAATCATCACTTTGAGTCAATATTTTATTACTACTTTGAGGCACCCTAATTATTAGGGCTGTGTGATAAATAAAGTAAAGATTCACAGTTTAGGTACCCTTATAAATATTTTAATTTCTCATTAGAGTTTGAGACTAGTCATGTAAGAATTAGAAGATTCTTAAGGATAGATACTGTGATTATTAATCTTAGTAAACTTAGTATATTATAATTCTATAATTATAATTATATAATATATATAATAAAATTATAATTATTATTATTATACTGTGATTATTTATCTTAGTAAACTAAGTATATTATAATGCTATAATTATAATTATATAATATATATAATTAAATTATAATTATTATTATTATACTGTGATTATTTATCTTAGTAAACTAAGTATATTATAATTCTATAATTATAATTATTATTATATTATTATAATTCTATAATTATAATTATTATTATTATTATTATATACTAAGTTTACTAAGATAAATAATCACAGTACCTACCTTTAGAATCTTCTAATTTCAACACGACTAGTTTCAAACTCTAATGAGAAATTAAAATATTTATAAGGGTACCTAAACTGTGAATATTTACTTTATTTATCACACAGCCCTAATAATTAGGGTGCCTCAAAGTAGTAATGAAATATTGCCTCAAAGTGATCAGTACTATACTATAATATTATGATGTACTTGATAAATGTTTTAACGGGCTTCAGTTTCAAGAGATACTTGAGCCGGTAACTTACCAAATGCTGGAGGCTTTTAATGTGATTTGGGTTGACTGAGACAGCATTCTGATAACACTGTTTCGCCTCAACGAATTCATGCTTCTGCTCATGTACAAGACCGCGCTGTAACAAATCATACACCAATCGATCGGATGAATTATGGAATTTATTAGCCATCAAACAAATTACAAAGATGTAGGCAATAGGATTTGTAATACAGTCGACTATCGATAATACGAAATTTAGCGGGGCCAGAGAAACAGTTCGAATTATCGAGAGTTTGTATTATCAAAAGTTGAATAGAATAGGAAAGATACCTAACTTTATCCTATAGGAAGTCTGTACTATAACTAGAGTCTATAGGAAGCGAAACTGTTTGATACTGTCGTTTATTTAATATTCAAATTTTAAAATGCAGTAGGTATTTGATAAATGAAAATAATCAAAAATTGAGAAACTCAATCAAGGAACTAGAAATAAATAAATTCATTAAAATAAAAACGAAACCAATAACAGTAGCCCAGGCAAATTAGACTTCTAGCACCTAAAAAATGATGGATGGCTGGAAATGATCTTAAACCACTGTGGGCATCCCAAATAAGTTTAATATGAGTTTGCGACGCTTTCTGAGTGGCGCGTAATACAGTGTACCCAAAAAACCACGGAAAATTTGTCTATTTTCTAGTTTTTTGCAACTCGCGTCAAAACTAAGCGTCGGACAGAAATATTTGTAATTACAATGTTTTAGTGAATAAAATTCTTGAGCAATTGATATCAAATCCAACCCTCTGTGATAAGCGACAACCGAGTTATGAATTATTTAAAATGCTGTATTTTTTGAGAGAAATTGAAATTTGACAATTTTAAATTTTGATTGTTTTTATCTTCTGTACGTTTCATTAGAAATGTGAAATTCAAAATACCTCTAAGGATAATTTTATCCTGTACAATTCAAGACCAAGTAGAACTTTCTACCTTGTATATTTTTTGTGCTAGAGCTCTCAACATATTTCCTTGTACAACAAAAAATACAATATTTCCAACAATAATGACCAAAATAGATCTCTATATCCTTGTATTGGAGTTTTCTACCAGAATATTTTTTGTTAGATCATATTTCAATATAATACCCACCATACCGTCCTCAATTCAGGCTATTTCCAGTTAGAAGGACTCATTAAGGATAATAAATTGAGGACACCCGTAACATTCGTAAAACTCAATGGATCGTACCAAACTATACCTCATTGTTTTCAGCTCATCAAGGCGGTTCAAATGCATATATCATTTGTTAAATTCGATCAAAATTGAAGAATTTTACGACCTTGAGTACTTTGAGTTCATTCACATATACCGGGGAAAAGGCTATTATTTGTGTTAAAATGTGTCTATCTTGGAAGCCATTAATAGTAAAAAATTTTATTTGGACTTAACTTGTAGAGCAGAAGCTCCTCTATCATTTGATATGTAGAAATCATGAATTCAAGCTGATAAGATTAAATTTATTCACAATTGAAAAACATAAAAAATAACTTTTCCAATTTTCCCCTACTATCACTATATTCAAATTTTGATTCTAAAGTGGGACTTTTTGGAGTTATTAAAGCACTTTTGTTCTCAAATTGTGCAGAATTAAATTGTCTATAATTCAATATGAAAAAGCGCATTGATAACTTATATAAACTTCAATAAAATCAAATTGTCGCTTATCAATTGTGTTGTCGCTTATCACAGAGGGTTGGATTTGATATCAATCGCTCAAGAATTTTATTTACTAGAACATTGTAATTACAAATATTTCTGTCCGACGCTTAGTTTTGACGCGAGTTACAAAAAAACTAGAAAATGAACAAATTTCATTTTTGGGTTTTTGGGGCACCCTGTATTACGCGCCACTCAGAAAGCGTCGCAAACTCATATTAAACTTATTTGGGATGTTGGGATGCCCACAGTGGTTTAAGATCATTTCCAGCCATCCATCATTTTTTAGGTGCTAGGCCCTTTTTTTAGTCTAATTTTCCTGGGCTACATTATTATGCAATCAAACAGAACTAGATTATCATTCCTTGATAAAAAAATATGTAAGAAATCAATATTTTTCAAGGAAAAACAATATCATTGTGCATCTAGTAAGATAATATATTTTTTTTATAATAGTCTGCATTTTTTCTGCTTGACTGGTTTGATCATGTTTGAGAATTCTATGCAGGATTGATCATGTTCATGTTCAGGAAAAGTTTGTATTATCGAGAGTTTTTGTAAAGGAATTCGAATTATCGCGTGTTCCAGTCGGATCGGGCTCTGTATTTTGATTCGTATTATCGAGTGTACCCAAATGCATTGATTTTGTTCGAATTATCAAGAGTTTTTCAAGGGACCAGTGATTCAGTTCGTATTATCAAATGTTTGTATTATCAAGAGTCGACTGTATTACAAATTAATACAAGGACACATACATATCCAAACCAATGAACAACAAAATGTATCACAAGGATATCAATAGATCAAATAATATAACAATGTCGAACATTGAAATATTAATGAAATAAAAAGCTTTAGACTTGAGTCAATTAACAAAAGCAATACAGAAAGTTCTAAAGAGTACCGTATAATCAGTCCATGCAAAGAATACATTCTGGCAAGATGTAGAAATGACTCCAGCTCGGTCAATTGTGGGGAAAATTCTGATCCATAATTTAAGACCAAATTTAGAATTTTTGAACCAATATTGACCGAGCTGGAGTCATTTCTACATCTTGCCAGAATGTATTCTTTACTTGGACAGACTATATTATTTCTAGAATAGTCACTTTCTAGTATATGATTCACTTTCATAAACATACACAACTCATGTTCTCAATTAAAAATTCATGACTATAAATCGATTTAATTTATCTTATTCAAATTGAAAATGGCTTTAAAGATCACAAAACATGTTGTTCAAAATAAACCATTTCAAAAAAGGTTACTGTGATTGAAATTTTCATTCAATAACATACACTGATAAGTAGCTCTAGTCAAATAGGAAACATTGGCAATGCGTATATGTCATGACTGTGCCGTATCATGACATCGTACCGCTTTGTCACCACAACAATAGCCACCCTGGATGAGTTTGTTAACTTTGTTTCTCAAGTTATTGTTAATTGTTAATTTATTATACAGGAATCGATACTTATTGGTTAAAAACACAGTATAATGCCCAAAACGTCTCTTACACATATTAGACAAAATAATACGCGTATTAGATTTTAAACGCATTTTACAGAAATAGAATGATACTTTTATTGGTTAAAACCACAGACCAAACCGTCGTCTACCAAATTTTTATTATTAAAATGTCCGAAGCATATACATACATTAGCAGCAATTCACACAAGAATTTTGATCAAGGAAAAGTATGGGGTAAAAATAAAGTATGTTAAGGAGGTATATGCCCACCGACCGTGTACATAATGTGATGCGAGAGCGGAAATATGTTGGTGGCCTCATGTATGCACTGGACAGCCGATGGCAGCTGGTCCATGTTCAGATAGATTTCAGCCAATAGCAGCCAGATCTGCAGCTGCAGTTGCCAGGCGCGCTGCGGACGCGGGTCCCCTCCGCTGCCCCCCGCCCCGCCCCCTTTTGAACCACCCAGGCCCACCTGCAATCAAATCAAATCAAAAAAAAAAATCCAAACATGAACAATACAATCTCTATATATAAAAGCGAAATGGCACTGATTCATTCATTCATTCATTCACTCATCAGCAGAACTAAAAATCTACCGAACCGAATGCGTTCAAATTTGGCAGACATGTTCAGTTGGACCTCTAGACGCCTACTAAGAACGGGTTTTTGGAACTTCCCAATGGTACGCCAAATATTTGAGTTTTTCTATAGTTTTTTGGCATTTTCTCAATTTTTCGAAAACCAATTGGTAGAAAATGTTGATATTTGGTGGGCAGGTTCAGATAAGGTCTAGAAATTTTGTGTTAAAATATTTTTGAAACCCGTTCAAGATTAAGCAAGTAATCAGTTTTTCCAAATTGTAGTTATATTGCGGGTTGCATATCTTCTACCTTAATTTGACCAATCCTTACTGTAAATTCAATGTTTTAGGGAGATTGTGGATGGACCAATTCGAGAGATATTGAATCAAGTTCCAAACTATGTCCGATATACTTCCTAAATAATTCCTCAATATTAGCTTTTTACTATTTTTGGAGTTTTTCTTCGATTTTTCGAGAACCAATTATTGGCAGAAAATGTTGAAAATTGGTAAACAGGTCCAGAAAAGCTGTGTTCAATAAAATTTCAATACCCTCCCGAGGTTACGCCTGTAATAAGGTTTTCCAATGTTTGGAATCTACACTTTTGTTTATTTCATGGAAACTACTGAACTACGAAATACGTTCAAATCATATACCAGGTTGAGCTGAGGTAATAGAACAACTAATTCAGAACCCCGTTAAGTGATGAATGATGATCAAAGCAAATCTATTCTAATTGAATTTGCAGGCGAGCGAAGCCAGTCTGTTAATCTCAGCTGACACTGACAGAGGTTTTGCAGGCTAGCGAAGCGAGCCTGTTTGATTCACTGACACTGCTGATACTGTCGGGTGTCCAGGAGGCGGAGCCCCCTGACTAGGCGGAGAAGGCGAGCGAAGCGAGTAGTACAATATTTATAACCAACATTCAATAACCACTTGAATTTCGTACCCTGATTAAGATAAAGTTGCAAAATGACTGTACAGTCCACTTGTAATCAAAGCAGTGAATAGCATAGACGAATTCGATGGTTCAAGTCTTGACTAGTTCTCAATTTTGATTTTGTCGAAAAATAAGGCCAGTAACTACCAACTCCATTTCAATCAGGTTCAATTTGAATTCAGATAAACTGTCGATTTGCAGTTAAAAAGCGCATCTAAAGTTTAAAATCAAAATATTTATTGTCGAAAAACATGGAACATGTTAAGACAAAGTCAATGTGTTACAATAATTATAATAGTCTATATATATATATATATCTTGGAATAATCCTAAAATCGAATTAGAAAAAAAATCATCAACTTTATCCAACCATTCTCTGTTAAGTACCTCCTTTAAGCTCCAATAAGCTTAGGCTTATTGATTACGCTCTATTAAGTTGCTTTTCAAGTATAATATTTTCTGATTTTATCTCACTCAAAAAAAAAATGAAACTTGTATTATCTTATCGATATTAATGCTGTTTATAATTTTTATTTCTGCATTTTTTTTATATTATTTAATTCTGTATCATGTTTCTGATGTTGCCATAGGTCTCCTCAGACCTGGCAAAGGAGATTATAATCAATCAATCAATCAATCAATCCTTTGAATATTGTTTGTAGTTACTGCTAGTCATCTCTCTTATATGTCTAGGCAAAAAATTGAATAATTTTAAACTCATTTATAGCCAGTTCTGCTGGGAGCCTGAATACTGAAATTGATCAATTCTTAAATTATCTCTATTTCTTGTATTATATCCATGGACATCAATCAGCAAACGATTACGGGCCTGAACGGATGAGACCAATCTTCTAGCTGAGAATAAATCAAAGCTGAAAAACTAAGAAATTACCTGTGAGGATATAGATGAGGCGACTTCGGACAATGCCTGTTCAACACGACTAGCGGCCAACGAATGAGCTCCGTGCAGCGAACCTTCAAAGCAAACAAACAATATGAATATTCATTTTGCCAAAATACATAAGAGAAATGGAAATTACAATAAATTTGTATGTTTTTGAGCGCTAGCTGTGAGTTCTCTCACAAAGTCAATAATTAGTCGAATTCTCAGTGAAAGTGCATTCACACCCGACCCAACACAACAAAAATAATCTACAATGAATAAATTTCAATAATTATTATTATACTTTACAACGTTATATTCTATAAGCCGAGTATATTCTTAATGTGCGTCCTATTTGAAACACCCGTTTTTACAGAATGCGTACTATTCTTTTCAATTCAAAAACACCTTACAAAAGCAGCACTTGAACGACCTAGATGTTATCCTACAAATCTTTCCTTTATTTATTAATTTATTTATTTCACTGAATTCCCACTGCTAACAGTTGGACAACTTTTTGTGAAGAGTATGATATGACCTTGCGGTCACACTAGACCCACGAAAATATGACACGACACAGCCCAACAACTACATAATGTTGAGTTGTGTTGGGTCTGTTGTGTATTGGTCTCATCACCTACCTCACAAATAATGTTCTAGTCTTCACACACAAACGGATGCAAGATTTATTGGTGTTGTGTTGCACCTGGTGTGAACGCAACTCATGGTACAATTCAGCTTGTGTGACCACGAAAACATGTTCCTGTACAGTCTTTCCCAGCAAAGAAGTCATTCTGGCAAGATGGGGAAATGACTCTAGCTCGGTCAATATCAGTTAAAAAATTATAGATTCAATCACAAATTGTAGGAAACAATTTAATCTACAATTTGAGGCCACATTTATAATTCTTGAACAAATATTGACCAAGCTGGAGTCATTTTCCCATCTTGTCAGAATGTCTTCTTAGCTTGAACAGACTATACTTTACATAATTAAATGCTCTATTTGTGAGAAATGGAGTTATATGGCGTATGGAGACCCTTGGGTCTCCCCAGTATTAAAAGCCATACGCTAAATAATAAATAATAACTAGTTTAATATTATGATAAATGAGTTTGATTCGATATTCGTTTCAGTATGAATTGGATCCTGGAAATCGGCTTACTGGAATCTTTGTCTGACATTTCCGACGTGTACAGCTGGAACACGCTGCGTGTATCGGCGCCAGCATTAACGCTGAGCTTGTCGGCGTTTGCGTCCATAGCTCCCCCCACTCCATTGGCGCTGGGCGTCGTGTGCTCTTCGTATAACTGTTTCCACAGCTGCAGCATGTGTTTGCCGGTTAGCAGAGCCACCTCGCCACCTTCCGTTGCTAGTTCCAGGTAGGCCTAACACCAAACACAAATAGAAACAGTTGAAATAATAATCACAGTACCTATTTTAGATTAGTTTTATTTGAACATATTAAATTTAATGTAGAAATCACAGTACCCGATCATTATTTCAAACAGAGAACATTGATGAAGTAACCCTAAAGCTTGCTACAAATCATTTTCTATTTTAATAAATAAACGTCTATTCTTAATCTTTCTTGCTAATTTCTATCACAACCTATCACAAAAAAACACAAAAAGAATTATATACGAAGAGTTTCATGAACGTTTTTCATGGAAACTATGCTCAAAGAGAGAAAAACCAAGTCAACATGCATGATTTGTATCTGTACTTAATGCTTTCATATGAAAAGACTGTGACTACGGTGCGACGTTGCCATATTATTAGGGCATGGCCTTCTATTAAAAGAAGCTATGGGTTTACTTGTTTTGAACAAATATAACTTTATTATTGTATTGTTCTGGTAGGCCTATAAGTTACATATCTTTTAATGTCGAAAATTGAATTTCATTATATGAAATTATGAACCCTATATTACAGGGTTTACTCAATATCATACCGAAAAATGATTACAAAACCGATAGGTCTTAATAAAATTAAAAGAATCATAAATATGGTTTTACAATGCAAGCTGAAGGTAGGTTTTCATCAATTTACTACGAAACAAGGCACATGTCCAATAGTCTAGTCTGCCCAAGCGAAGAAGACATTCTGGCAAGTTGGGCGAAATGACTCCAGCTCGGTCGATATTGTTTCAAAAATTCTAAATTTATATTTAATTCTAATTATAAAGAATCCTTTCTAAAATTTGAAAACAAATGTACAACTTTTTAACAAATATTGAACTAACTGAAGTTATCTTCTCATCTTGCCAGAATGTCTTCTTTGCTTGGTCAGACTATACCAGTAATATATAGTATTCATTTGTGTCTCTAATATCAATCCATGTTTGTAAAGTTTCAATGTTTTCAACCATGTAAGCTATAAATTTTGTCATCTTTAAAACTTTTTTTCATGTATGATTTTCTAGTTTAAATATGATTTAATAGTTTAATTTAGTAATTGGAGTATTTTTCATTCAAATGATAAATTTTGGATGATTATCATCTCCATCTGTGAGAGTGCATTCATACACTACACCACACAACAAAGATAATTTACAATAAATAACTATCAACAATTAATCCACAACACGCACCTTGACATAGTGCAGACTGAGGTTGTCAGGGAAGTCGTGCAGTGCCGAGTGCAGCAGAGCGCTCGCCTCGCCGAGCTGCTTTTGCGCGGTCAGCAACAGCACGAGCAGATGCAGCGAGGCGCCGTGCTCGGGACACAGTTTGAGGGCGGCACGCGCATGTCCAACCGCCTCAGCCACGTGGCCGCGCGCGCCCAAACTCAGCGCCCTGTAGTACTCGACAAGATGATCGTTGGCGTCGCATTGGCTCGCTCTGAATCAACAAAATAAGAAATAAACTTCATTAACTGCACATTTTGGAAAAAAGGTCACGATTTTCGGAAAAAATTGTGAGAAGTAAACAGTACAAAATATTTATACCCTAATCACGATTAGACGAAATAAACAAACAAGACAAGTCGGACTAAAGCCAATCACAGCTCAAGGCAGAAGCCTTGAAACCAACAAACAAGCTGTGATTGCTACAGCTGTTCGACTGCGGCGAAACTTCTATGCGAAACGGTCGGCCGCAGTCAAACAGCTGTAGCTAAAGCTCGAGACAAAGCTCGAGACAGTCTTGAGACAAGACAAGTCGGACTCAAGACAAGAGCTGGGATTGACCACTGCTGTTCGACTTTGTCGGAGAAGACCTACCATTACACGTACAGACACGCAAAAAGTGTTTTGTTTC
Organism: Sogatella furcifera; assembly: GCA_017141385.1. NCBI lineage: Eukaryota > Metazoa > Arthropoda > Insecta > Hemiptera > Delphacidae > Sogatella > Sogatella furcifera. The sequence goes on along the minus strand of CM029552.1, from coordinate 37,133,903 downwards.
ATCTCAAGTGATCGTGTATAGGGTATAATTTTCCCTAGATGCAAACATGGAGAACCATCTAGGTTATAGTTATATTCTTGTCTTGTCGAGCAAACAAGGGATTCCTTCAGAATGGCCGATTGAAGCGAGAGTGTAACTACGCATGCGCAGATCTGAAAATTATAGTATAAACTCACTTTTACCAACATAACACTGGTGATTCATGTGATGAGAGACAGAGTGGGATTATTTACATTTCGACTGCTGACAGCTGTTATTTTTGAAGGAAAGTCTTCTTTTTTCGACAAGACTATACACATCGCCTAAATTAAACTTTAAACTTGGGGCTATTTGAAATAATTGATAGATTTAATGAAAAAAATCAATTACACTTTTTTTAAATAACACTTCGTCTAAACTTCAAATCAGCCTAGATGACAACATTGCACCGTAGGTCTGCACCCATATGAAAGCATCAAGTACACCTACAAATCAAGCATGGTGACATTTTCCTCTCTTTGAAGCATAATTTTCATGACATATGATCGTTTCTTATAGAATTACTGTTGTGTTTTCTGCACTGGGTTGTAGCCAGGTCCTACACCCATCATTATTATCTACCCAATGTTATTTAAAATACTTGTTATCAAGTCACCATTGTAATAATAGATATAAGAAAAATTAAGACAAGGTTATTCCGTTTTGAGGGAACTATAAAAGTGGTGGTGGAAGCGAAAAAATGACTTGAAGTGACTTAAAAGTTGCTTTAATAGGAACTATTCATTCATCAATTAGGTTCAAAATTTACAATTATTTGTTTATTATTATTTGTTGTTACAATTGCGACTTATATAAAGTATTTTAAGCAAAGGTTATAAGTGGATGATGATGTTTAGGCTACATAGTGAATGAATGATGATGGATGATGAATGTTTACATTACAATTTTAACTTTAAAAAACACTTTTCACTTTTAAAAATCCTGAATTTTTACCAATATAATTGTGTTTCCGTAATGTTGGAATCAGATCTATTCATTAGACTTGTAAAAACGTGTAAAAACTTGTAAAAATAAGTAAAGTGTTTTCTTTTAAAAAGCGTCAACAAGAGAAACTTGGTTTTGACCAACTATTTGGAATATTAAAAATAAAAACTATTAAATATAAAACTATTTGACTAGTTTTCTCGAGTGACCTGATTCTTCAACTTGGAAACCTTTCACTACATTTTATGGTGTTATATGAGAATTGTATAATAGTTTGCTCCACCATTTATAATACTGTACAACAAATAAATAAGTTTACTTGTGAAACGAGTCGGTGGCGAGCGCATGCAGCCGCTGTTTCTCCTGTTTGAGATGTGAGGTTATGGCCGCATAGTGTGCGCCTATGCCCACCATCAGATGGCACCTTGACAACATGTTCTGCGGGTGAGCCAGCTCCCTGCGCAGCGCCATCTGGCTCCATTCCAGGCCCGAGTGCAACTGCAAACGCCAACAAATCAAAAATCTAAATGAACACGTCATAGCATTGGCATTGCGTATGTGTTGTTAATGTTTTTCGACTGGAAAGTGTTGTATTGTTGCTATGGTTTTTGTCATCGAGAAGAGAAAAGAAATATTTACTAGCCTAATTAAGATACAAGTAGTAAACCCTGATTGCTATCAGATATGGCACCACTTAATGATATATACAATAATCGCACCACCTTAATAACTATGATAATACGATTTTGAAAAAAAGAAAGCGTTATAGTTTGTCCAAGCAGATAAGATATTTTGGCAAGATGTCTCATATTTGACCCAGATATTTTGTCTCATCTTGAGGTATAATCTGTACAAACAATACATTCTAGCAAGATGGGAAAACGACTCCAGCTCAGTCAATATTGGTTCAAAAATTATAAATTGAGTCTCAAATTTCAGGACACATTCTAATCTACATTTTGAGACCAATTTATAATTTTAGAACCAATATTGACCGAGAGCTGGAGTCATTTTCCTATCTTGCCAGAATGTCTTCTTTGCTTGGACAGACTATTTAATACGTCTAGATGAAGTAGAAACCATCAGGGAGAAATAAGGATGAATAATAATAATAATAATAAAGCTGAGACATGCACTCAAATCAATTATTAAAATAGTGCTCAATAGAGACACTTCTAAATTCAAAATATTCATTTAGAGAATAAAAAGGGTTCTCCTCGAGGAATATCCTCAATCTTCTTTTCATGCTTGACATTGGCAGAGTCCTTGCTGCAACAGGCAGCTTATTCAATATCTTTCCAAGCATATAAGCCGAGCCAACCTGCGTTCTCCCAAGCCTGAAGTAAGAGAGGTCAAGCCTCCCCCTATTTCGGGTATTATGCTCATGCACATCCCCCTCTGGTAGGCAGGACACCCAACTCGTAGCAAACAGAAAAAAATATATAATAGCCTGATTAAGATGCAAATAGTAGATCCTGGCCGCAATTAGACAGGGCAAAAACTTAGGTAAGGCAGTAGTATAACCCCTTCCTTGATAACTATGAGAATAATAATTATTTTGAAAGCGTTAGTTACCTCAAAACGCATCAGGGAGAATTTAGGATGATTAGTGAAGAGAAAGGAGATTTCAACTTGCCTGATTGAGATGCAAATAGGAGATCCTGGCCGCAATCAGACAGGGCACCACTTTGTGAGGCAGCAGCCGCACCACTTCCTTGATGACGGCCAGTGCGTGCAGATGGCGACCCATCGACTCCAGGCACAACGCCTGCTGCAGCCACACGTGCGCCTCTTCGTAGGAGAACTTCAGCGCGCGCTCCAGAGACTGAACAAATACACAAAAAATAAATAAAATAAAGCATTCCTTGAGGAATCACTAGTCTATCATTTAAAGTCTTAGTTAACGAGTTATCCTGGAAATCAGTTCCACTGCAATCTTTTCATCGCAGTTACATTGAATTTCAAATTTTGTGGAAATTGTACTTTTAATATACAGGGTGTTTCAGGAGGATTGTGCAATACTTCTCAGGCTGATTCCTTACACCAAGTAGACAAAAAAGTTCCACGGGACCAACCCCCAAAAACGCATTGTTACCGAGATAACAATGGCGGAAAATTGAAATTTTTCAAAATATATTAATTTTTATAATTTTTTAGAGGCTTTAGTAAGGTTCTAAAATAATAAATTCCTATGTAAAATTAGCTGAGAAATTCAATGAAACCAGTTCCAAGTTTGTAACTTTAACGGTTATTGAGATAATTGGAAAAATATGCTAGAAAACGCCATTTTTCAACAATAATGGTTATAACTGGATAAGGAATTATAAAATTGTATTTTTTATTAATGGAAGTTGAAGAGAGTCGGATTTTAAAGAAAAAGTTAAATGGCGGCGATTGTGTAAATCTTACCCAAATATCAGAAATAACGATCAAAAATCGCAAAATCGCTACCAAACAAAAATTCATCACTTGTGCTCAAATGTTTTGTCAGTTTTGCGATTTTTGATCTCCATTTCTGAGCTTTCTGAGCTTTTGGTATAAACTATACTAAAGAAAAACTTATCCAATGTGGTCCTTCAAAAATGAGATGTTTAAAGAACAAGTGATTGTACAAGAATATTAGAGCACAACTATTTCATTTATCATCCATTCAGTACAATTCAATTCATTGGTAGCCCTAAGGAACAAAGTGAACATTTCTGACTTGTTGGGTAGTTGTGAAGGTGATATTCATTGTGGTATTTATCCATTTATCAGATGAAAATACAAGATATTGTCAAACCACACATTAATTAAAAATCGAGAAACCGGCTTCGGTTGCTACACCAAAATCAATCACTGGTAAACTATAACGTGAAGAGCAGCAGCCCATTTTTCAATCCTTTTTTCGTCCTTGAATTGAAAATTTTCAAAAAACCTCACATATACGAGTACATCGACGTGCAGTTATACTAATAATATTCCTGTCGAATCTAATGCGATTATATCAACGCGGTTGGCCGTAGTCGTGTAACAGAAAGACAAAAAAATTCGCTCCGGCAGCTGGCGGTCGGAAAGAGTGCATTTCAAATCCAATAAATGTGTTATCCGCCATTTTCAATGGGATTTGTTTCTATGATGGCTCAAATCATATGACTTATGATGAGCTATTCAGGGTATGAATTTAAAGATAATCGTTAGAGCTGTTTTCGAAAACCCATGAAAAACACAATTTTTGGAATATTATTATCTCCACCATTTCTAATTGGATTTATATCTTTGATATCTCAAATTGTAGGGAATTTATACGTCCAAATTTTCAAAACGATCAGGTAATTGGTCGAATTGTAGTGATTTTTCAAAATTTTCAACCCCTATTTTCACCCCCTACCCTTGGACCGATTTGGCTGGATAACGAACTTGCCGAGATATCAACACTAATGATTTTTGTGCAAGATTTGATCGCTCTCCGACAAGTCCTTCGGTAGTTATCGTGTTCACAAGAATCTGTACGTATATAAATATATATAATTATAGAGATATTATATGAATTTCAACGGACATCAGATTCGTGTTCTAGGGACTCAGAAACGTGTAAAAAATATATCACATCATAAATTTTCGATTGTCAGTGCAAGACCAATAGTGCATTTTTTCGAATGAAATCACTAAATGGATATAGAAAAAAGAAGATCCGAGTCAAATCATGGACCTCACTCACGTTTGGTCAATTGAAAATACGCTGAAAATATTTTTTGTTAGTTTGATTACCTCGTGTAGCAGAGTGGCCTGGCCCCATCTCATCAGTGTGACACTGAGCAAGTCGTAGATTGTGATGGCATTGGATAGGGCGCGAATTCTCGCCTCTTTAAATTCGGGTGACTGACTGAGAACTGCGTCTCTGACAGCCATTGCCTCGCTGCAACCAAAATTCGAATTGAAAAAAGAACAAATACATGGCAATCTTTTTTTGGAAGAAGGAAAAATTGAACTATATCATTGGAATGTACTAAATTATGGTTAAAAATCTTGAATTGGATTATCAATAGTATAGAATACCTTTATCAGGATCAATATAAAACATTATGAAGAAGACAAAAATTTTTATGGGCAAGATTCAAATTTTTTTGTGAAGTTTATACTGTTCAATAGCTCCAATCAATGAAAAAATGAGATATTCTATGTATACGGAGTTATCATCTACAAAAAATTATGTTTGATAACCGCTGGCGGCTCGTGCCCACGAAACAGGTGAAGTGCTGTACAGTAAAAGATACGGGCACTTCACCTGTTTTGTGGGTACGAGCCGCCAGTGTTGATAACAATTCATTCCACAATCTAGCAATAAGCTGCAATTTCCAAGGAAATAACTATAGTCCATTCACGATGGCTTGAGACAAGATAAACAAAGGCTCTACATGTGTGTGTGTGTGCGACTGGAGTGGCTTCGTTTTAGCCACGACATAAACAAATCACATCAATGCCAAAAACCCGAATTTCGTTGTAGGCAATTCAGAATAAGTATATTTAATTAGTCTTTTTTATAGATACACATTGAAAAATTGCTTGTTTCGGTTGTCTCTCGACAGCATTAACCTAAAATGAACAAGCAATCATAGTAAAAGTTTTTGTGTCAATGCTTTGGTTACAGTCCCGACAACAAAGTTCGGGATTTCGGCATTGCTGTGACTTGCTTATGTCGTGGCTAAAACGAAGCCACTCCAGTCATACACTCACACATGTCTTATGCAGAGCTTTTGTTTATCTCGTCTCAAGCCATCGTGAATGGACTACAGTTAGTTGTAGTAGGCTTATACAGTAGTCAGTAGTCAGTAGTCAGTAGTCAGTAGTCAGTAGTGCAATAGTGAAAAAGTGGAACAAAAACGCTGAGCTTGCAATAGCCAGTGTTTCAATTTTTAATAGTCTCAATAGAGAAATTTGCCAACTCGAGGAAAATATCTTAAATTGAAATTGAACTGACCTAATAAGCAGCAGAAGTATAATTTCCTCGCACTCATTTCGAGGCACAAAAAGGTTCAAGCCAGTATAGAGCCGTGGCTTCCAAGGACTGCCTGCTGATACGGTCTTTTTCTGGCCTGAAAAAAGAAACAATAGACTGATATAGGCTTCCTCCCTGTGAATTAACTAATCTATGTCAGTAAACTCTATACCTACTCACGATCACTTGAGACGGAACAAACAGACTTTTTGCGCGTGTGTGAGTGGCTGTAATGGTAGGTCTTCTTCTTTGCAAAACGATCCCGCAGTCGAACAGCTGTAGCCAATCACAGAGCCTCGAGAGACTCTGACAAGAGTCTCGAGATAAGACAAGTCGGACTGTAGCCAATCATAGCTCAAGACAAGAGCTGTGATTGATCCGTGAGAACTGTGACTGCGGCCGACCGTCGGACCGTTTTGCATAAAAGACCGACCATTACAAGAAGTTTGTTTATTCACTTATTATTTTTGTTTATTTTTGTTAAATTATTTTTATTTTTGTTTATTTCGTCTCAAGTGATCGTGAATAGGGTAAGCTATAGTATTTTTCGCTCAAGAACGACTTTGATAAAGATGGCCATTGATCTATTGAATTGCAAGTTGCATTCAATTGCACCAGGGGGCTCATTCCTCTTATAAATAAAATTTAGTTTAGTACGGTACTGTATTCATTAGACGTTGTTATATGCATGTTGTTACTGTATGCTTGACGTTGTTATACAAATTGTATTTTTGTGATGACAATAAATGATTTTGATTTAGATTGCATTATCAGTAAATAATTTTCATTTTTCATCTACTGTACATTATTTGTACTGCAATCATACGAGAATAAGATAAATACTCATGAAAAACAAACTACAGAACGTAATAATGATTTCAATGTGATTATAGTATGGTACAGCAAAGAAGACATTCTGGCCAGATGGGATAACGACTCCAGCTCGATCAATATCGGTTCAAAAATTACAAATTTGGTCTCAAATTGTAGAAAACATTCTGCTCGACAATTTGAGACCAAATCTATCATTTTTGAACCAATATTGATAGATCTAGAGTCATTTTTCCATTTCACCAGAATGTCTTCTTTGCTCGACCAAACCACACTTCAACCAACATCAATATAACGTACTTAGTACCTAAGGCCGGTATTACACGATAATAGTTCTATGATCATAATTATCTGATCACATGGAAAGATTACAAAATCATATCTTTCCATATGATCAGTAGAAATATTATAGTGTAATAACAGCCTTAACATACTTCCATCAAAATTATAGTAAAATAAATTTAACCAGGCGGATGTCGAATGACTGTTATCTGGGCTCAGCTCATTTAGACCCGTCAGTGAGCAGTCTACAAGAGCGCATCGGTAGCCTAGTGAGTTCAACTACAACGATACGCTTTCACAGACCGCTCGCGGACTATCATTACAGAGCTAAGCCAGCTAACAGCCATTGCCCATCCGCCAGTTTGGATGAAACCTGGTGTACTTTGTGTAGGCGGCGAGTAACCAGTCCCGGTGAAGCCGCGCAAAAGCAGTTCTGCCAACTGTCTGGTGAGAGCCAGCCTCAGGCCATGTGTACCACTCGACTCCACGGCGCACAACATGTTCCTAACAAACAAAAACAACAACTTGAAAATCACATTTCAATTATTAATAGCTAGCAAAAAGATGTATTGAAGCCTTATGACTGAGAATAACAGATGCTATTGTTATGCCAAAAACATGTTAATTTTATTGTTACAGAGTATGCTATGCTCATAAACAGAGTGGCGCAGAGAAACGGAAAATTTTGAAATAACCATAATTAACCAACGAAAATTTAAAAAAAAAGATTTTTAATGCTGAAAATATGTTCGTCAAGAAGGGAATTTTTAGAAAATCATTTGAAAAAAACACATCTGCTAAGTTCAACATCTGTTCTCACAACAGGGATAATGCTACATAGCAAGGAATAGTCTGGAAATAGGAGGACTTGTAATGTGAGGAAACCAGAAGTCTGAGCAATAATATAGTGTTTGGCGCTGAAAAATTTGATCTCAGCTCGCTGTTATGGAACGCTCCACAGCAATGGCCACACAATGATTATACAGTCCCTATAGTTCCTTTTAGACTAGGGGTATAGTCTGTCAAAGATCCTCTGACAAGATGAGAGAATGACTCCAGCTCGGTCAAAATTGGTTCGAACACTATTGATTTGGTCTCAATCGTAGGAAACATTTTGATCTACAATTTGAGACCAAATCAATACTTTTTCAACCAATATTAACCGAGCTTGAATCATTTTCTCACCTTGCCAGAGGGCCTTCTTTGCTTGAAGAGACTCTTTGGATAGTTGGGATTCAGATTTTTATTTAATAATAAAGTCTCTGAAGTATTTGCTATACCTGTATCTGGCGACGGCTTGAGGTAATCGGCCGGCTTGCACGTGTAGCAGTGGCGCCCTCTGGATGGCCGTCTCCAAAATAGGACCCATGTGCCGTGTGCCCGTGTTCATCGGTTGCGGAGAATGAGAGCCTGAAATTTTTTTAAAAAATTATTCATCACAATTAATACGTTTTTAGCTTTTCAGTTTTTTAGGTCTTCACCGCAGTCAGTAGACCGGGGAATTGTCAAATTCGAAAATGCAAGTTTTCTACGACAATGCAAGGTTACGACAATGACTCTTCCGAATTAATATACTGGTAAAGTTAGCCAGAGATTTATAATATCAATCCATCTTTTGAAGGAGACATAATACTATCGGTCCGACTGCTAAGAAGCAGTTGTCATCTCTCATCACCCCTCTCATATTATGATATCTTAATAAATAATCATAAATATCATTTTCAATGTGAGGTCATGATCTGAGAATCGAAACATGTACGTGCTTTAATATTTCTGAAAAAAATTTTAAGGGGTACTTGGTTTTTTATTTTTATTTATTCATTTTCAAGTAGCTCTAATTGTGAATTTCAAGATGTATTGATTTGATAAAATTTATTCCTAGTAGCCTAACTCTTTGAAAAATTGAATCGTCAAGAAAGTCAAAAATATAGAAATTGCTAGGTTTCATAAGATTCACATACATTGCTTACAGAGCATTATATCTATTTAGCTTCACAAGCATATTACAATTAAAAATGCCTGAGAAAAAATATTCTTAATCGAGCAATACAGAGATTTGAAAACATAATTTATAAACTTTTGAAAAAGCAAAGCATAGCTATAGTCTGGTCGAGCAAAGAAGACATTCAGGCAAGATGGGAAACGACTCTAGCTCGGTCAATACTGGTTCAAGAATTATAAATTTAGTCTCAAATAGTAGTAAACATTCTGTTCTACGATTAGAGACCAAATTGATAATTTTTCAACAAATATTAACTGAGCTGGAGTCATTTTCCTCACTTGCCAGAATGTCTTCTTTGCTCGATAAGGTTACACTAGTGCCTGCTCTACTTGCCAGTGGACGATGTAGACGATATGGTGGACACCTGTTGCTGCAGCTTGTCCTGTTCCTGGAGGTAGAGCAGGGTGAGATCGCCGGCCAGCTCGAAGCAGTGACCCACCTCGCCCTCCCACTCAACATGCTTGAACTTGGACGAGGTCGGTGGTGGCACCTTTTCCAGGCAAAGGCCTGTACAGAAATTACAAAATATCTTTATCTACGGGTGTATTGAAAAATTCCTATTTCAGTTTTACAATTGAAATCGAAATGACTACCATTTCAAAACTGAATCTCAGAACCGTGTCGTAATGAACGTTTTTCGATACAGAAGGAACTTTTCGATACAGTCCAAATTCCACTTTATGATACATTCCTTGTTTCGTTTTGAAATCAGGTGATAAAAATTGAACAGTGTTCAACTAACCTCAAAATCAAAACTGCGACAGGGATTGAGTAGCCTACCAGTATTTTTTTGTCAATATTTAAATTTAAATATTTGAATATTTAACTAATGTGAATAGTCCAAAGTTTAAATAGTTTAATATACTACTAACTTTGTTTGTGAATATGTTAATAACTTTCACTTTTACAACAACTCTAACGATTTTGTTACTTGTTGAATGCGTTTGGTGGTTCTGACTGATATGTTATTTCTAACAAGTAATAAGTTGATTATCATAACAGTTCAAGTAGGATGAAGATAAAAGAAGTTAAATAAACGACGGTATGTTGATTTTTATAATAGCATACACTTGCAGATAGCTTGATACTGGTCTGATACTGATAACTACACTGGTGGTCGTAGATAACATAGTGTATGCAACGGTTGTATTAGGCCTTTATAGCATTCGTGAGATATTTAGAGCACTCGCTTCGCTCGTGGCTCTTACTTACATCTCACCTCATGCTATAAAGGCTCCCATTATACAACCGTTGCATAAACTACTATTTTCAAATTTGGGCACAGCGACTAGGCCGCTCCTCAAGAAGAGTGAAGGGGTTAGGAGGGAGGTTAGAAACATAAATTTCGTTAAATAAATCATTTTATTTATTTTAATTCAGTTGAGTGAGAGCAACAGGCTCATACTGAACTAACATCTTATACTACAGTCCAAAACCAGGTTATGTTGAATATGCTTCAAGTGATCAATCGTTTTAAGCTTTATTGGCATACGCGAGTGTCAGTTGTAAAAATTATTTCACCTTACTGTTATGGAACAAGATGGTTGAAAATTAAATAAACTAATAAAATATATTAAATGAAAATTGAAACTTTCTTGAATTTCTTAATTTAGTAAACGCCAACTAAACACCGGTGGTTGGCTAATGACTGTCATTAACGCTTAGCTTCAGCAGGACAATCTGAAAGCGGTCTATGAGAGCAAATACCTTCAGCTGAGATCACTTCTTCACTTATGCTCTTACAGACTGCTCGTTGACTATCCTGACAGAGCTGAGCATTAATAATAGTCATCCGCAGCCTCCAAATTCGTTACACATTCTCACACCAACAAGTCATCTAATAATATTCGTGTAACCTGGCTGGCTCAGGTCTGGTGTCAGAGTTTTCAGGTCGCTCCTGATCAATTTCAGGGCCTCTGACATGACTTAATTAACGACTGTTTTTAGGCAGCCGGGGCCGACGGCTTGACGTGTCCATCCGAAACACCTACAAGTGAAACCCCAGGTGCCAAATATTTGTTGATAATGTCTGTTAAAGAGTCTATTAATAATGCCTTGAATACCTTGATAACCCTAAAATACCTAGAACCAACCTGATAATTCAACGAAATAGTACCAAAAAAGTCTGAATAATACCTTTGACAGCGAACGATTCGGCTACAATGCGTAGACTACGGCTTGGCAGCGACTTTTCAGTAAGTGATTGTAGATCGGCCTCATTGTAGTGTGAAAGCGAGTCCTCCCACAACCCCATAGCATAGTGCAATTTACCCAGAAGGAGATGTGAGTCTAGTGCCACTCCAGCCTGTGAAATAAGGAAAACGAGATGTGTTTGTGAATGAGGAACATAATAAACGTAGGATTATTTTAGATTTTTTGTGATGTGAGAATTTTGTGCTCTAAATTCTTTATAATTCAATAATTTCCGATCGTGGATTGGTGCTTCGAGTGTTGTTTTTGTGTTTGGTTCTATGAAATTTGAAGAAATTCACCAAAATTCCAATAACTTTGTTCAATACTAACTACCACAATAATTTCCCAACATGGGAAATTGTGGTTATGTCGGCTGTGGAACTTCTTCGGAACTCCCCACAAAATGAGCCATACGAAATAATAATAATAATTTAGATTTTTTCAAATTTGTACGTAATCATCGGCAAATTTCAAAACAAGATTTGCGTTTTGTAATTTGTTGTTAACAGAGAATCAAACATCAGTAGTTCAATACCACACTGAATGCTGTAATGATAATTATGTTAAGGGTAAGAATATGTCAAAAAGGTGAGGCTTAGGCTTGAGGTTTATACAATACTTTGATATACAAATCATATGATATGATATATGATATACTCGTAGATGTTGAACTATGTATATATTATATAGCACCCGCAGCCTCACCTTATTTGACATGTTCTTACCCTTAGGGCCGGTTTCTCCAAAGAAGTTAATCTGAATTTTGGTTTAAACCATCAGCTGGCTCAATTGAAACACAAGTTAATAAAAGTGACCATACACTGACAGCTGATAGTTTGAACTGAAATTTCAGTTTAACGTATTTGGAGAAACCGGCCCTAAGAATGCTTTATAGTAGAGTTTGAATAAACAGCTGTTCATTTGGAATGTAAGTCATTCTTATCAGATTTCAAACTGTTTTGAGGATTTTGAAAAGCAATGATTAATGATTATAGATTTCTATTTGAAATTGAGTTATTTGTTCTCATAAACTATGTCAAAAAATTGTATAAAATTCGTACGGGAAGGTGTTTACAAACAAATCATATTCCTATTAAATGGAAAGACAGAATATTGTCAAACCACAGATTTATTAAAAATCGAGATAACCATTTCGATTGCTACACTACATCATCAATTTCCCGTAAACTAAAACTTTGAATAAAGAACTGCAGTATCTATACTAAAACTCGTAAGTATAGGCCAAGTATGTCCAAACAAAGAAGACATTCTGGCAAGATGGGGAAATGACTCCCACTCTGTCAATATTTTTGAAAATATATATTATACACTTGTTCTCAAAATATATAGAAAACATTCTGATCTACAATTTGAGACCAAATTTACAATTCCAACCGAGCTGGAGTCATTTTACCATCTTGCCAGAATGTCTTCTTTGCTTGGACATACTTTATCAACAGTTAGTTATTTGCATTATCATGATGATTGTTTAGGCGAATAGAATATAATCGCTGCCTTTATTTAACATAGGCGACGGTTACACCAGAGCGTACCAGCATTAACTAATGTGAATTTCTAATTAAATTCCATTGCAAGATTCGCATTCGGTGTAGCCGCGGCTATGAAAAGCCTACCTTTTTGCCCTGTTCGCTGGCAGCGTTGAGTAGACATCTTTTGGCGTCATTAAGCGATGAACGCGCCCTGCTCTGGTTGGCCTCAATGGGAGGCCACTCGTCCAGGTAGCACTCCAGCTTGCCTTCGCCAAGCAGAAAGTTGCATAGCGGCTCTGAAATAAATAACCGTTGAAACTCTTAGTCGAAACGGGAATAGTTGACAAGGTTGGTATACTTCACGCATGCTGAGAATAGAATTTTGTTCATTCATTTATTGTAACAATTGCGACTTGATAGCAAGTATTTTAAGCAAAGGTGATAAGTGGATGATGATCACTCATTCATCCTTCGCTTAAAATACTTGGAAACCAAGTCGCAATTGTAAAGAAAGAATAAAGAATGCTGAATGAAAGTTGATGAAATCTCTCTCAAGTATCAGGTAAGTAAGTATCATCCAAGTATAGTCTGGAGCAAAGAAGACAAAAACTGAAGAAAGTGTTTTCTTGATCAATAGTTAAGGTTCTGGGATAGCCAAACACCTTTTTAAAAAGGAACTTTAATTTTTAATACATGATAAGTTAAGGTTCTGGGATAGCCAAACACCTTTTCAAAAAGAAACTTTAATTTTTAATACATGATAAGTTAAGGTTCTGGGATAGCCAAACACCTTTTCAAAAAGAAACTTTAATTTTTAATACATGATAAGTTAAGGTTCTGGGATAGCCAAACACCAAGGAGATGTAACTAATGACAAGCTGCTGTGTGTAAATATTCACTGGGATCTATCACAGACAATTAAGTCAAAAGTCTTCGACAGGAAGGAAACGGTTCAAATTAAATTGCTGTAGTGGAGGCTTTTCGTGTTTCTCGAGCACTTTGTCGACACTTCTCTGCTCGAGGAACACGAAACGCCTCCACTCCAGCAAGGTAATTCAAACGGTTTCCTTTCTGAACAAAACTTTTGACTGCATTGTCGGTTATAAATCCCAGAGAACTAAGAAGACATGCTGGCAAGATGGGAGAATGACTTCAACTTGATCAATATTCATTCAAAAATTATAAATTTGGTATTAAATTGTAGAACAAAATTTTTCCTACAATTTGAGGCCAAATTTATAATTTTTGGTATTATTTAATTTAAATTAATACCAAATTAATTATAAATTCGGTATTAAATTGTAGAACAGAATTTTTCCTACAATTTGAGGCCAAATTTATAATTTTTAAATCAATAATGACCAAGCCGGAGTCATGGACAGTTATTAAATAAATAAATAATCATTTTATTTGTACACGGCCAAGCCATACAAATACAGGAGTTGTAGGCTAGAAAAATATTAAGTTACATACAATATAATACATGCACAATTTTTTCTTTAATGGACAGTTATTATAGAACAGAATGTTTTCTACAATTTGAGACCAAATTTAACCAATATTGACCCAGCTCAAGTCATTTTTCCGTCGTGCTAGAATGTCTTCTTTGCTCGACCAGACTCAAACACCATAGAGTGTCCTATTCTGGTTTGAATCGAAACGGATCCATGCCCTAATATTTGGTTACTCTGGGCACAGTACTCTGTAGGTTTACCTTCTCTGTGCTTCGCTACTGATATTTGTGGTGAAAATCTATTCTCAGCTTGCGCGGTCTGTAGATAAGATAAGTAAAAAGATGTGAAAATAATTAAAGATAATGGACAGAACTTGAGAATAAATATGATAAATGCAATAACAGAACACACAAACATGGACTTCATTTTGTGCTGAGTGGACCGGAGTAAAGAAGTAAAATCAAATAAAATACAAACCCATGCATCAGAACAATAATGAAGTAACATATAGAATGCATTACCACTCATTCATGACACTCATGCATTGCACTATTACCATACATTCATGACAATAATAGTGCAAATACATAACACGTAAAGTACCAAACCTAATCAAAACCGGATAGCTACACATAAAAATAGACTTGAATAAAGTTGATAATGAACAAACATGATTCATAAATTTACTAAGAACAATCGGTTATGCCCGAATCTGGAAAGAATGAGTGGGCTAATAGGCTATCCTCCTGGGTAGCAACATAGTCATAACATTTATTAATTTGTTATTGCACACAAAATAAACACTCAAAAGTATGACCATGCAATGCACAACATTAATAAAACTCCAACAGAGAGTAAAATAAATATCACCCAAATCCATTGAAAATTTTGTTTCAAAAAGTAGAGCGATATCTTCCAATCTCAAATAATTGTTCATTAGGATGTAGGCTAGGCCTAATATAGATCAAAAGTTGCAAGCATAATTTTCAATTTTTTATAATTTAACACTTAAAGAGGCTTTATAGAAATGATAAGATGAGTTATCACAGCGATCTCATCAATGAAAAAAGTGAGAGTGAGGTGGTAAATTATCAATGATAAGGTTAGAATGCCAACAAATGTCGGTTTAAGTTCTGACTTGTGAGGCTGTTAAATTTCAAGTAGTGTGGTAACAATTTGATAGGGAAATGACAACTATTCATTCACAAATAGAATAGAACAAAATATTCTACAAGTCCTAGAAGATTCATGCTTGAAGAATCCACATACATCTACATAAGTTGCAAATATCAACTGTACCATAAAATGGATAAAAATATTGGATGTTTCCTAATCATTCAATACATACTCGACACTGGTTCATGACTCCGAGATAAATGTTCAACTAACCGTATCCATTACCTTTAGCTGAGTTTCTAGTCTTGAGTTGTTCTGCTAATTCGATCACTCTTTTCCAGTTGGATTCCTCACGACTTTTCTCTATTTCTGTTTCGATACGGACTGCATTTCTACCTTTACCAGCCATCTTATCATTTTACGTAAAATATAAACCCAGAAAGATCAATTATTATTACAAGGACTGGCAGGATAATCTGTCAAAATGACATAACATTATCGAATCTCTTATCAAAAAGTTGTAAAACAACCTAACCTAGTTTCAGTTGTCCTTGTCCAGCTGCCGACTGAATATCATCGCCAAGATTGAAGAGGCTGTACTTTCATACTGTGGCAATGCCATGGCAGCGGTAAATTTAAACCGTCTAAAAAAATTCAGGATTTCTTCTGATTATTGGAGTCAGATTGAAAATAATAGATTGAAGGAAGTTGAGTCACGATCAATTTGATTTGTATAGAAAATACATTATTTATCTAATTCATCTTACTATCTTACTGGAATTTACTTGATGCTTCAAAAAAAGGTACTGGACTTCCGGTACGATATTGTTCAAATCAGAATTTACTCAATTTATTTTGAGCTGAGTTCGCTATAAATATAACTTAATATGTTCTGTAGGCCTATGTAGCCTAAGCACTAAAATAGCTATTCACTGGAAGCTTGGGCTCATTATTGTATTTCGTTTTATACATACCGTATCTATAGTCTGTATAATTTATGCACCACCAAAACACCACTGAAGGGGTGTTTGAAGGTAGTGCATATATTTTCAAAAGTGCTGAATATAAATTTGTATTTCTTGTTGTGTACCGTCCACCACATGATAATAATTTCTACAACTTCATTGAAATTTTAGAGCAATTGTTAAACCAAATTGGGAGTTTGAATGTTCCTATTTTAATATGTGGAGATATGAATATTGATGGAAATATTGATTCTGTATATAGAAGGTGTTTTTTTATGTGTTGGAGTCCCACAATTTGTTAAATGTTATAAAAATGAACACTAGAGTCACTCCAAATGTGTCAACACAGATAGACTATGTACTGGTAAGTGAGAACATAAAAACAAGTATATAAAGTGGCTGTATAGACACACCCTTGTCTGATCATAGATGGCTCTACATAGATATAGATGTGCATGTTAATACCAAGTTATGCATGAAAATAGAGAAAAATAGAATTACAAAATTGGGTATGGATGAATTCTTTGGAAGGCTTGGCATGATTGAATGGATGGACATAGATGGTGAAAAGTCTTGTGACGAATTGTTCAACAAATTTTATAACGATTATAGATACTGTTTTGAAATATGTTTTCCAAAAAAGATCTATAAGATGAGTAATACATCTGATATGAGTTGGATTGACAATGACATATTATTGTTGAAAGAAAAATTAAAAGAAATGTATTGGAGGACTCGGCAAGTTGATGATGAGAGAACTAAATTGGAGTATTGTAATGCAAAGAGACAACACTCACAGTTAATTGCTGGTAACAAGAGGGCATTCTACCGAGATAAAATAATGAGGTCAAGAAATATCAGTAAGGAATCATGGAGAGTTGTTCACAGTTTGACAAAGGATACTTTCATCCATAATAATATGAGGTTGAAAATAAATGATGTACTGGTTAATAATCCCATTATATGATTGCACAAGAGTTCAATAAATATTTCTATGAGGAGGTAAAAAGCCTTGTTGGTGATGAATTGCACAATCAGGATATTATAGAGGATGATTGCGAACAAATTGATGGTCGTCAATTCCACTTAAGATTGACTAGTGCCGATGAAGTGATTGAAATAATTGATAGAGTGTGCAATAAGCCAAGTGCTGGAGTAGACAATATCCCATGTAGACTAGTTAAAGCCTCAGCGCATATTATAGCTGAACCTTTGTCGTTTATAATGAATAAGTCATTTGAAGAAGGGAAATTTCCAGAAGCGATTAAAACATCTAAACTGGTCCTAATATATAAAAAGAAGTAAGCAACTATAGACCTAGCTGTTCAATCGGTATATTCCAAAGTTTTTGAAGTTGCTTATCTGGACAGATTGATTCCATATTTAGATCAACACATATTGATAAGTGGTAGGCAATTTGGATTCCGTAAGAAAAAAAGCACAGCTGATGCAATTTTTGCCTTATTAACTGAAAGTGTACAATAAAGTAGATTGCACGGACGAGGTGTACAGCACAATATTCTACGATATGACAAAGGCATTTGATTGTGTCAATCACGGAAGGTAAAGCTAAAACTTGTCAAGTATGGAATCATAGGAAAACCCTTGGATTGGCTAATGACTTACTTAGAAAACCGACAACAACTGGTCACTGTGAGTCACATGGGTAAGGATAATGTTATTCGACATATTAGATCACAAGTACAAAAGGATGTTAACATAGGAGTACCGCAAGGCTCGAATATGGGTCCAGTTCTTTTCCTGCTTTTTGTGAACGATCTTCCTACTTCAGTGCAAGCGGGGGAGATTTGGATGTTTGCAGATGATACGTGTGTCACCTCTTGGTAGACAGGAATTCTACTGAAGCAATTAAGAAAACGCAACAAGGTTTAAATGAGATGAGTGTATGGTGCTAATAAGCTGGTATTAAACCAAAATAAAATAACGTGTGTGTTGCAGTTCCATAATGTTAAGAAAAGAGACTTTAGTCCTCGTTTACGCATTGGTGATATGCTATAAATACTTGGGAGTTCACATTGCTGCTGACAATCTACGTTGGGAAGAGCACATATTAACAATGTTACAAAAAGACTAAACGTAGTGTGTTGCCTTGCACGTCGCCTGCAGAAGGTATAGTAGACACTGAATAAGAGTTGATGAAAGTTTATTATGGCTGCTTCCACAGTGTTTTAACATATGGCATCATATTCTGGGGAAACTGCACAGAAGCAGAAAGAGTATTCTTGCTACAAAAGAGAATAATCCTAATTATAAGTGGTGCACACTATATAGAACAATTGCAAACCAATATTCAGGAGGTTAAAAGTGTTAACATTAACGGATGTGTACATACTGGAGTCAGCGACAACAATCCTAAAATATCCTGATCATTTTGAAAGAAACTCCAGCATTCATCATCACAATACTAGGCAGAGAGGGAACATCCACATAGATACACAAAGAACAACACTAGCCTTGACTAGTACGAAAAATGTTGCCAGCAGGGTGTTTAACAAGCTCCCCTTAGAGATAAAGAGGTACAGTGATCCTGCAATCTTCAGAGAATCCTTGAAGACATATCTTCAGAAAAAGAACTACTATACCATGAAAGAGTTCTGGGAGGATGTCTGACCTCATGTTGAATTGGACAAACGACGACCACGGCTGCAAAGCTTCCAGTGGGATCATCATAAGTATGCAAGTAAGTAAACAGAATAAAAAGGAAACGCTCGATTATTATACAGTAACTTATTTATATTATTTAATATTATCGTTATTATCATTTTCTAATTATTTCTCTTCGGAAGTGAATGAGTCAGCTAGTACACAGAGGAGGAAAAACTTCTCAATTTAATTATAACCAGATTTTTAAGATGAAAAAATCAATTAGAATAATTTAACATCAAAACGGATAGTTTTGAAAATGAAGAAAATCATTTTAATAGAATTCAAAATATTCTGACTGTAAATTGTTGTGTGATTCAACCAGTTTTCATGTATTTTAATACTGTGTATTTTTCAAATTCAATATCCGAGCTGCGTATCATTCTAATTTGCAAGCGGCTGGAAGGCCGATGAAATAGCATTGGAAAGATAGGAGAATCACGGAGAGAGCTGCTCACATAATACACACTCAGTATAAGCGTATCTTTTACTCAAAAGCCGCTCTGCAATCTTCTCGATTTAACATGCGTTCAAATGAAGCCAACAATATGATCAGCCGAAGCTTGGCCAGGCGGAATAACATTGTGGAGATGGGAGCTTCGACTGCGTTACGCATAGAGCTGCTCGCTTGATACGGAGCAGACAGTTCTGTTGCTTTCTATGCGTACGAAGCCACAAAATAGCAGCATTAGAATTAGAAATCATTCTACTGGTGTAGTAAACAGATGATTTATGTGATAATTTTTTTCTTTTTTATTGGATAATCTTCAACAAGTTTACTAGTAGTTCTGTGGAAAGGAGACCTCGAACAGTACGGTAACAGAGTAACTTACTATAATCATGGAGTATAAAGTACGGTAACGTACTGTATTTGTTACCTCTAGAGGACATTGTCAGGGCCGTTGCGTGGATTGTAGCGCCCGAGGCAAGAACAACCGCGGCGGCCCCCAAACTATCCCTACGTTTATATGTCCTCCACCACGCTGTCTGCTATAGTTCACATACCGGTACTATGTTTATGTTCGAATGTAAGCAGTGGCGGATCTAGGACATGATTTCGATGCAAAGAGGATTATATGGGGAACCTTCCGGGGGGTCTGGGGGAAAATTTGGAAAAAATGTAACAGAAAACTCGTGTTTTTAGACAATCTAGAGTTTGAAAGCTTATAATTTTTTGTAATTTAAATCCACAGTTTTTAATTGGATTTATTCACAGGATGTTTCACGAAAAATGAGAAATACTTCTCAGTTAGATAATTTCTTACACCAATTGGAGAAAAAGTTCCACGAGCCTCAACCCGCAAAAACGCTTTGTTATCGAGATATCAATGGCAAAAGATTGCCATTTTTCAAAAAATATCCATTTTTATAATTTTTTGGAGGCTTTATTTAGGTTTTTGGATTATCAAATACTATGTTAAATTAGCTGCGGAATTCAATGAAACCTGATAGAAGTTTGTAATTTCAACGGTTATTGAAATAATTGAGAAAATATGCTAAAAAGACACAATATTTCAACAATTAAGGGTATAACCGGATATTAAATCATAAATTTGTAATTTTAATAGATCTAGGTGGTTTCTTCAAATAAAAAACTTTATTGTTTAATTAATCACAGAACGAGACTTCAGAAATTGTACAAAACAATTTAACACCAAGAGGAGAGACAGGATGTTGATGCGACGATTGCTTGGTCATCAATTATTTATTTATTCTACCTTCACAAGTTGTTCAAATCTGAAAATGAGGTAGAAAATTTACAATGCTGAGGCGCCCCCCAGGTCGCGGCGCCCAAGGCGATCGCCTCGGTCGCCTCGCCCGTGCGACGGCCCTGGACATTGTTATAATTTATTCGTTATATTTATATATTATTCATCCATCACAATTGTGAAGTGAATTTATGAACATGGAATCGAGATGAGGAATGTAATGAAAGATAAACGAGATATCATATAATAAACATCGTCTATTTACATTAGGCGGCTATATTTAAGTAACAATAATAGTGTACTTGTAAAAATAAAATAAGGAACGATTTAACGTTTCGTTCTATCTAAACCTAGTTTAGGAAAATAGAATGATATCAGATATAGGCTAATAATATAGAGTAAGTGATATACAGATGAGAATGGATTATAATATAAGCCATGATTTAATAATATTAATATTATTTATTATTATTATACAAAACATCGAAAGATATGCTAAGACACTTTGTCACAAAATTATGATTATTTACAGGTGTCGCAAACTTAGAACTATAACATGGTTTAAAGATTTCAAAAATATTCATTGACCAATGATTATCAGGTAGGATCTGTACAAGCAAAGAAGACATTCTGGCAAGATGGGAAATAACTCTAGCTCGGTCAATATTGGTTCAAAAAATACCAATTTGGTCTCAAATCGTTGGAAACATTCTGATCTTGATATTTTTTGAATCAATATTGACACCGAGCCGGAGTCATTTTCCCATCTTGCCAGAATGTCTTCTACGCTTGAACAGACTTTACAAGATTTCTCATACAAATTATAAAATATGGAAAAGGGTGAAATATTAACATAAATACAATATTTATTGAGGAGAATATTGAGGTGGTACTCATATTTTTGAGTAACTTGGACGATCCACATGACAGGTTTGTGGCATTTCAAATATTGCACAAAATTAAAAACTAATAATAAAAATACCGATTTCACAAACATATAATAAAATGCAGCATAGAATAGGATATTATTTTGTTCATGCATTGTTTTACAATAATAGAACAGACCAAAAATACTGTTCCACAGTATATTTGATTTAAAGCTAGAGAGAAATTGTTCCATGACTAACATTAAAATAAAATGTTATATGAATGAATAGTTCAATTTATTCGACAAAAAATGTCATTCTCAACAATACACGAACAGCTTTGAATAAATTCTCAATTTTCAACAGGTGAAGTGCTGTACAGTAATAATACAGACACTTCACCTGTTTCGTGAGCGCGTGCCGCCAGTGCTCTACCGTAAAATCTGACTGCAGAATATAGTTACGAATATACGGTACTTTAGTGAGTAGTTGAAACGCACAAAGAACAGACGAAACCGCCTTTTGGCACCAGCTACACCATTCTTTGTACCCGGTTTGGATTTTGTTTTTCAATAAGTTTTTTCTAGAAAACTGTAACCCTAAGTTAGTGTTTCCTTGAGCTGAAAAATACAATCCAAACAGAATACAAAGAATAATTTCACTTGAAATATTCAACTTGTTTTAGCTATAGTCTGGTCGAGCAAAGAAGACATTCTGGCAACATGAGAAAATGACTCCAGCTCGGTCAATACTGGGTAGAAAATTATAAATTTGATCTCAAATTATAGAAAACATTCTGCTCTACAATATGAGACTGAATTTATAATTTTTGAACCAATATTGACCGAGCTGGAGTCATTTCTTATCTTGCCAGAGTGTCTTCTTCGCTCGACCAGACTATCACATTGAAATCATTATCACAGAGAATGTAAATCCTCTGTTGTATAATTCTATAGTTGATGTACATTCTATATAAGATGACATTTACGCGATTTATAATTTTTTTAATAATTTATAAACGCTGAACAAATTGTGGCTTGATTTTGATTCAAGATGATGTCATTTCATGGTCCTTTCGCTGGTTTTCAGGATTATAATTGACTCCCTCTGAATATCTCCTCGCTCAATGACGTCATATGGCTAAAATTAGATCTAAATGACGTCACCTAAAAGTTTTTCCGCTCATTCAGAATCCTAGATGACGTCATATATTGCAAAATTTAGATCAAAATGACGTCATATATTGCTAAATTTAGATCAAAATGACGCCATTTAATTTTTTCCTTGTTCAAGATCCTAGATGACGTCATATAGCAGAATTTCTATCAAAATGACGCCATCTGAAGGTCGATCCTCTCACTCTATGAAGTCATACAGCTAAATTTAGATCAAAATTACGTCATTTGAAATTACTCTCGCTCGTTCAGGATACACAATGACGTCATACAACAGTTGGTGAGGCCAGTTTCTGTCTCTGTTTCTCCCATGCGTTGACCCTGTTCAGTGGATAGCACATAATTCCCGAGACCAGGATTAAGGTTCCCGAAAAGTAGAAGGATGCGTTGTAGCTGCCCATCAGGTCTGTCAGAAGACCTAGAAAAATTAAGAGAAAAAAGAAGTTTTTATCGAAATTATTCAAGAAATAGTATAAATTAAGAAGCTGGAGGTCATCACTATAAGGCTGTTGTCACATCAATAACTTCTAGTTCGAAAAGCAATTTGATTACTACTTAATAGTTAATATTGAAAAAATTAATGATTTACCTCTACAAATACCTTGCGGTCACACTAGACCCACGAAAATATAACACGACACAGTCCAACAACTACATAATGATGAGTTGTGTTGGGTCTGTTGTGTATCAGTCATCACCTTCCACAAATACAATGTTCTAGTCTTCACACTCAAACATTTATGCAACATTTATTGGTGTTGTGTTGCACCTGGTGTGAACGCAGCCCATGGTACAATTCAGCTTGTGTGACCACGAAAACATGTTCCTGTACAGTATGTCCAAGCAAAGAAGACCCTCTGGGAAAATGACTCAAGCTCGGTCAATTTTGGTTCAAAAATTATCAATTTCATCACAAATTGTAGTAAACAATTCAATCTACAATTTGAGGCCACATTTATAATTCTTGAACAAATATTGACCAAGCTGGAGTCATTTCCCCATCTTGCCAGAGGGTCTTCTCTGCTTGAACAGACTATACTGGAATGAATATTGACAACATCAGTGTTTTATTTCATTGTGGAACGATTCGTCAGTCGAATTTAAAATTCGATAAAGATTTATTATAAGAAAATTCCATGGAAAGCGTTGATTATTTGGAGAAATAGACCGTACTTTAAAATAATAAATCGTAATCAACCTCTGAGAATCATTCATTCTCAATCAAACTCGGTATGAATAATTTATTCATGTTTCAAACATTTTAAATTATTGAACATTTCCAGGGAACGTTTAACCATTACAAAGTTGGTAAAATCCTTCAATTCTATAGAGAAATTAACAATTTTCAAGAACAAATAATTCTTAATAAAACTCTATGAATATAATAATTCATGTTTCAAACATTTTAAATTATTGAACATTTTCAGGGAACGTTTAACAAGTACAACGTCAGTAAAATGCCTCAAATCTGTACAGAAATGGACATTTTTCAAGAAGAAATAATTTTTAATCAAACTCTACGAATAGGCTAATTCGTGTTTCAAACATTTGAAATTACAGTGGAACCTCGATAATTCGTTCTTCAAAGGTTTTGTACGAACTAGGGAAGATTACGAATTATCGAAGCTATTAATAATGGAAAATTAATTCAAGGGACTGAGCTTTCACTACGAATTATCCGAGGTTTCACTGTATTTAAAGGAAATATTTAACCAGTACAATGTCAGTACCGTATATTCCGTAGAAAAATTCAAGTAAGTTTTATTCTGTAAGTTTCTTTTCAATAAAATTCAAAATGAAAGTTATATTACCAGCCAGAGGTGCTCCCACAACGGCAGATACACCCTGGAAGAGTAGTAATAGGCCAAAAGCATTGGTCAGCTTTTCCAGGCCTATTAGGTCGACTATTAGAATTGAACGCAGTGATGCGAAACATGCTGAAAACAAAAATGCATAAATTATTTTAAATAAACAATATTGAATGCATTCAAACATCTACATACATATTACATGTGAAATTTTTTAGAACATGGAAATCGAATCACAACAAATATTCGCAGATGTCAAGTCTTCAGAATCATGACAATTAGGATTCTCCTTCATGTTGACAGGTTATCAATGACAGTGATGAAGCTATTTATCAAAGAATAAACGGAGAATAGGAGGACTAATGCATGTGTTCTCTATCAATTTAGTAGGAATGTTGTTAAAAATGCCGTAAACATGATCATTGTAGTGTTACAGAAGATGCTATTCTCATAATTGGATGTTCTGACACGAATAAACTGGAAATACAAGAACCAATGCATGATTTCTCATTCAATTGAGTAGCAATGTTGTTGTGAATGCCAAGAACATGTTATACAGGGTGTTTCAGGAGGAATGTGCAAAACTTCTCAGGCTGATTCCTTACACCAAGTAGACAAAAAAGTTCCATGGGACCATCCCCCAAAAACGCTTTGTTACCGAGATAACAATGGCGGAAAATTGAGATTTTTCAAAATATATTAATTTTTCTAATTTTTTAGAGGCTTTAGTGAGGTACTAAAATAATCAATTCTTATGTAAAATTAGCTGAGAAATTCAATGAAACCAGTTCCAAGTTTGTAACTTCAACGGTTATTGAGATAATTGGGAAAAATATGCTAGAAAACGCCATTTTTCAACAATAAGGGTTATAACTGGGTAAGGAATCATAAAATTGTATTTTTTATTAATGGAAGTTGAAGAGAGTCGGATTCTAAAAAAAAGTTGAATGGCGGCGATTGTGTAAATCTTACCCAAATCTCAGAAATGTCGACCAAAAATCGCAAAATTGACAAAACATAGCACAAGTGATAAATTTGTGTTTAGTAGCGATTTTGCGATTTTTGATCGCTATTTCTGAGATTTCGGTAAGATTTACACAGTCGCCGCCATTTAACTTTTTCTTTAGAATCCAACTATCTTCAACTTCCATTAATAAAAAATACAATTTTATGATTCCTTACCCAGTTATAACCCTTATTGTTGAAAAATGGCGTTTTCTAGCATATTTTTCCCAATTATCTCAATAACCGTTGAAGTTACAAACTTGGAACTGGTTTCATTGAATTTCTCAGCTAATTTTACATAAGAATTGATTATTTTAGTACCTCACTAAAGCCTCTAAAAAATTAGAAAAATTAATATATTTTGAAAAATCTCAATTTTCCGCCATTGTTATCTCGGTAACAAAGCGTTTTTGGGGGATGGTCCCATGGAACTTTTTTGTCTACTTGGTGTAAAGAATCAGCCTGAGAAGTATTGCACATTCCTCCTGAAACACCCTGTATTAGTGTAAAGCCGCGTATCGACAGTTCGAGGTATGTGCCACGAATGCCTCAAGGTACAGTCTGTTCACGCAAAGAAGAGACTTACTCCAGTCTCGGACAATGTTGGTTCAAAAATTATTGATTTAGTCTTAAATTGAAGATTGAAATGTTTCATATAATTGAGACCAGATCAATAATGTTTGAACCGAGATGGAGACTGGAGTAAGACTCTTCTTTGCGTGAACAGAGTGTACCTTGAGGCATTCGCGGCACATGCCTCGCACTGTCAATACGCGGCTTTATAGTGTTTGCTATGCTCATAATTAGATAAGCTAACACAACAGTCTAGTGATAATGCTATATAGCAAGGAATAAACTGGAAATACATGAACCAATGTATGTTTTCTTATTCAATTGAGTAGCAATATTGTTGTAAATATCAAGAACATGTTTTTATTAGTGTTGCAGTGGATGCTATGCTCATAATTAGATGAGCTGACACAACAGTCATATTGACCTCATATTGACATGTTATCAATGACAGTAATGATGCTATACAACAAGGAATAAACTAAAAATAGGAGGACTAATGCATGTGTTCTCAATCAATTTAGTAAGAATGTTGTTTAAAATGCCAAGAACATTATCATTTTATTGTAACAGAGGATGATACGCTCATAATTGAATGAGCTGATACGACCAACAAATTAACATGTGCTTTTCACAGCAGGTAAAATGATACATAGCAAGGAATAAACTGGAAATAGGAGGACCAATGCATGTTTTCTCATTCAATTGGGTAGGTATATAGTTAGAAATGCCGAAAACATGATAATATTAGTGTTACTACAGAGGATGCTATGCACAGAAGTGGATGAGCTGACATAACTATCAAATTGACACGGTGCTCCCCAAGCAGGGATAAAGCTGCAAAGAAAAACTGGAAATAGGAGGACTAATGTACGTGTTTTCTCATTCAATAATAATAATATTCGTGTAACCTGTCTGGTGTCAGAGTTTTCAGGTCGCTCCTGATCAATTTCAGGGCCTCTGACATGACTTAACGACTGTTTTTAGGCAGCCGGGACCGACGGCTTAACGTCTCATTCAATTGTTACACGATTATCAATCACTGGTGAACTCCATTATCTCTGGTGTATCTCGATTATTTAATGAATCAAGAGGTTCGACAATATCTTTTCTTTTCGTTGAAAATACTAAGATCTTGATTTTCTGAACGATTACTCACAAATAGCCAGTCCAAACACGCCGGCATAGGTGAACTGGTAGGCGGTGCTGAATGAGTATCCACTGAAAATGGTCGCCAATCCACCCAGTGTCAGCGCCACGTTGTTGATGAGCAGCGCGCTGACACCTGGCAGGGTGCTCGTCACTAGACCGCACACCACTCGGCCGAAAGTGTTCGTTACACCGATTGCTGAGATCAGCAGAGTGGCCGTGCCTGCGTCCATGCCGCCTAGGTTGGTAGCTCTGTCTGGTAACAAAATAAATAATAATAATAGTAATAATAATAAGTTTTTGAGTAGTTGTGAAGGTGATATTGTGGTAGTTATCCATATTAAATGAAAAGACAAGACGTTGTCAAACCACTGATTTATTGAAAAATCGAGATACCGGTTTCGGTTGTTACACCATTATCAATCTCTGGTAAACTCCGGTTTACCCAGTTTACCAGAGATTGATAATGGTGTAACAACCGAAACCGGTATCTGGATTTTTTAATAAATCAGTGGTTTGACAATGTATTGTCTTTTCATTTAATAAAATAAATAAGGTAATAAAATTACAGCTTTGATTATTATTATTATCGTATGCCACGTTTGGTGGGGAGTCCTAAAAGGATGTTCCATCGGCAAAATAACCTCAATAATATTATCCTCGATGGGAAATTGAGGTAGGTATTACTTGAAATGTTCCACGGAAATTTGAATGTTTAAAAGTTTTTCCAATATTAAAGAGTTCAAAAAACACAAAAATATCACCAAAATCACTTTTGAAAAATTTAGAGCACAAAATTTTCTAACTTGTTACAATTTACATAACAATCAAAGTTGTAATCATTCATACATTCATTTCACATAATACTTCTAATCAGAGCAAAACTCTAATACCCCTCATCAGAGCAAAGCTCTAATACCCTATTTACGATCACTTAATTGAGACAAATTAATCAAACGTTTTCGTGTGTATGCATGTTAAGGTAGGTTTTCCTTTATTCGACGGTCGGACGCAGTCAAACAGCTGTAGTGAATCACAGCTCTTGTTGTTTAAGCTCAAGACAATACAGAAGATGTAATTGTATGGCTACAGCTGTTCGACTGCGGCCAACCATCGGATAAAGTAAGACCTACCTTACATGCCTACACACGCAGTCGAACAGCGGTTGACAATAGTGAATCACAGCTCTTGTTGTTTAAGCTCAACGACAAGACAAGAGCTGTGATTGGTTACAGCTGATCGACTGCGTCGGGCCGTTTCGCATAGAAGAAGACCTACAAGCACATATACGAAAAAAGTTTGCTTATATTTCGTCTCAAGTGATCGTGAATATGGTATGGATGCCATCCTTCAAATTTAGTACAGTACTAAACTACGAGTAGAACAACTTATTGATTAAAATTTAAATTGATTAAACCAAGGGCCTATCATCCTGTGTACTTTCTTGAAAGGCAACTAGACTTAGGACATCCAACTCAATAATACAACATACCTGTTATGAACATGAACGGCACAAAGAATCCCATCATAGTGATGGAACTGCTGATGGCCAGTAGCAGGAAGGTGGGCGAGAGTAGGACAGAAGTGTCCAGCAGTGTGGCCAGTGCACGCAGCACCGCCTCGGGACATAACACACAGCAACGGCCACGCTTGTCGTCGTTCACGTCATTCCACGTCGGTAGACGGGTCACTGAAAGTGTATAGTCCAGGCCGCTTATCTACAATTGAAATGAGAAAAATTGAGATTGAAATTCGATGAAGTTTCATGTAACCAGTTATGCAGTGTTATTCGAAGAAAATTGTGTCATTATATTTGTGAAAATATAACTCGAGTCATTATTGTACGTGTTAAGCAAACAAAAGTTTAATACTATAATATTGTATTGTGTGTATAGTTTTGGAAGGAAGTTGTACCGTCGACACACTGCTTTGATGCTGGCTCCAGCAATGACAACTGGTTCCTGGTCACTTTTCCAACTATGAGTAAAGCTAGTTTTCCCAAAGAAAAACTGGCAACCAACCTTCAGCAAAGGTGGATGCCAACTCTTAGGCTGAGGCCGCACTGCCGGTGGGTAGAGCGTGGAGGGTGGAGGGTAGAAGGTAAATCTATAGAACATACACACCATCCACAGTAATACATCGTATGAATGGTATGTGTTCAGCCGCCATCTTGAAATTCTTAAATATGGACAACATAACCTCAAAAAACAGTATGACGTCATACCATTCAAACGGTATATTACTGTGGATGGTGTGTATGTTCTATAGATTTACCAACTACCCTCCACCCTCCACGCTCTGCCCACCGGCAGTGCGGCCTCAGTCTTAAAGCTGAGAGAACTCTCCATTGACTTGACAATTTTGAATGTCTTTTATTGATGCTCAGCTCGGCCAGGACAGTCGAAAAACGGTTTGCAAAAACGTAAGGTGAGCTGATCAAGGTCACTCTCGACTCCACACGCTCTAGCAAACAGCTTGTCAACTGTCCTGATCGAGCTCAGCATTAATAAAAGACATTCACCAACCATTACTTTCGTTATACTGTACCACTATTGCCCGTATTTTCATTAGCAATTTAAACCAAAAATAAATGACACAAGTTAAATCAAGTCATGGCCGCATTTATTAAAACATTATTCATTTTGCATATAACTTTTAATAGTGGGTTGCTCCACTTCACCATATAACCTCATTTTCCCAACATGGAGAGAACAATTCTTATAATGTGTTTAATTTGAGTTGGCTAATGGTTTGAACTGAAATGTATTTATGAAATAAATTTATTTACAAACTTATCAATTCATAACTGAATTTATAAACGAAACTAAATAAATAAATGATTTAAATTATAATTAAACTACTATTAATAATACGTGCCTAGGTCTTACATAAATAAGCTACGTGCCTATTCAATGTGAA
Organism: Sogatella furcifera; assembly: GCA_017141385.1. NCBI lineage: Eukaryota > Metazoa > Arthropoda > Insecta > Hemiptera > Delphacidae > Sogatella > Sogatella furcifera. The sequence goes on along the minus strand of CM029552.1, from coordinate 37,103,764 downwards.
CTGGCTCAAGCAATCAAGAGTGTTGAGAGTTTTCATCCAGTTAAGTACATAATATGATGTTTTTTTATAAATCAAAAGAGACGATCAATGCTTTACATCAGCTGTTAGTTTGTTACATCAGCTGTTAGTTTGTTACATCAGCTGTTAGTTTGTTACATCAGCTGTTAGTTTGTTACATCAGCTGTTAGTTTGTTACATCAGCTGTTAGTTTGTTACATCAGCTGTTAGTTTGTTACATCACGTACATACGAAACCACCCAACTCTTAGGCAACAACTGTAAAGTCTATCCAAGCAAAGAAGACATTCTGACAAGATGAGAAAATGACTCGAGCTCGGTTAATATTGGTTCTACAATTATAAATTCCGTCTCATATTGTAGATCAAAATGCTTCCTACAATTTGAGACTAAATATATTATAATAAGTTATTTGAACCAATATTAATCGAGCTGAAGTCATTTCCCCATCTTGCCAGAATGTCTTCTTTGCTTGGACACTTGAAACCGACCTGCGAATTGTACTGTGGCAGCTTGTTAACGCTGCCCGCATAGAAGATGTCATCGCGGTAGAGCGGCCTCGCCACGGCAGCCGCCTCTCTTCCGCAGCTGTGAACACTGCTCGACTGCGACATGGTGCGCGAGCGAGCGCCGCAGCTGCTGCCGCGTCGTGTGTACGCGTCAGAGTGGACGCGTGTGCGACTCAGCTGACGCGTCACGGCCGCTTTGTACATGCTGTGGCCGCCAGTCGGCGTCAGCGGGCGGCTTCTGTAATAACAGAGAGTGGAAAACGAATTAACAGAGAGTTAACGGATAACATAGATTAACAAATTCAAATCGAATCAAATATTTATTTTTTGAAATTGTTCGAAATAGAATACAAAACCTACAAACATAACAAAGGACAACCCAAAAATATCTTGAATAGGCAACTAAAATACTAATTATTTATATTACTTATGAAAATACATATATATGAGAACTATAGCCCTGAGCTCATGAATCAAATTACATAGATTAGAATGTAAGATATAGGCCATAATTTCTTTCTGCCAAAACCTCTTCTTACCTATTAAGAGCTCTCTATAATATATAATAATAATTTTTCTGGATGCTGAATAACACATCCAGAGGAGTTTATTTGTCAGTCAAATCATTACATAATACATGAAAATTTCAGATACAGATACATGCAATATTATAGTCATCCCATATAAATATAACAAAAATGATTCCCGCTATGATTATATATGTGTCGAATAATCATCGGTTTGTTTAAGATACGTCTTAACTGATAGAATTTATAAATAAGCTTCCTAATTTTTACAGTTGTTTTTCTATATGCTTATTCCATTTCAATAAATCGTCTACTACTATTCCTAAATACTTTATACTATCAGAGCGTCCTATTTGAGGGCGATTACAGTTGTTACTTACTCTATTACAATAATGAAGCTTCACTGTTGTATTTTGTGGTTCAGTACTATCAGTTAAAGAGAACGTTAACATTTTTTTCTGAATTTAATGATAGTAAATTATTTCTTAGCCAACTAGTGATTTTAGAAAGTTCTATCGTTAATCAACTTTAAAAATATCTTAATTAACTTTCTTACAATAACAATACAACTGAAACATAATATCATTAAAAAAAGTTTTCCAGTGTTTGAAATAGTAATGCTAATCCCACACCTTCTCCTAATAAACTCCACGGATGTGTTGTCCAGCATTTTTTCAAGTCGTTCACCCACTTTTATTTGCCTTGACGCTTCACAAACTTGAGAACAATAGGGTTTCGTTGCCTCCTTGACTGTGCTAGGCATCCTATGCGCGATACTTATGTTCGTAGACTTCAATTTTAACGGAAATATTGTTCAATGAAAACAAAACAATTGTCTAATATACAGGGTGTTTCAGGAGGAATGTGCAATACTTCTCAGACTGATTCCTTACACCAAGTAGACAAAAAGTTCCATGGGACCAACTCCCAAAACGCTTTGTTACCGAGATAACAATGTCGGAAAATTGAGATTTTTCAAAAATATTAATTTTTCTAATTTTTAGAGGCTCTATTGAGGTTTCAAAATGATCAATTCCTGTGTAAAATTAGCTGAGGAATTCAATTAAACCAGTTCCAAGTTTATAACTTTAAGATTTTTGATCGCCATTTCTGAGATTTGGGTAAGATTTACACAATCGCCGCCATTTAACTTTTTCTTTAGAATCCGACTCTCTTCAACTTCCATTAATAAAAATACAATTTTATGATTTTTTATCCAGTCATAACCCTTATTGTTAAAAATGGCGTTTTTAGCATATTTTTCCAAGTATCTCAATAACCGTTGAAGTTATAAACTTGGAACTGGTTTCATTGAATTCCTCTGCTAATTTTACTTAGGAATTGATTATTTTGAAACCTCACTAGAGCCTCTAAAAAATTAGAAAAATTAATATTTTTGAAAAATCTCAATTTTCCGACATTGTTATCTTGGTAACAAAGCGCTTTTGGGAGTTTGTCCCATGGAACTTTTTGTCTACTTGGTGTAAGGAATCAGCCTGAGAAGTATTGCACACTCCTCCTGAAACACTCTGTATTCGCTGTGTGCAAGTGGGTGGAAAGGATATTTTTGGCGATCGAGGCGCTATTGGCGGATCATTTCGGCGAAAAATTGAGTGAATTAACATTGGAGGAGATAGGGCTAAACCTAAAATAATGGCCTGGAGAATTTGTTGTGTTCTGGATTGTAAAATAAAACATGCAATGGAAATTTCAAGTTCTACACTTTTCCAGTTGCCATACATAAGTTTCATCAATAAAAAGAATGGTTCACTGCATTGAATAAATATTGATAGGTGAAGCTAACCTAATATTGTTTTGTTTATGTGCAAGAGAATTTATTGATCAAGTAGGACCATGGAGTGCTCCATTCTAACCTGTACATGAGGTAATGTACATGAATAGTTTTTATGTTAGTTAATCTAATAAGCTGTTAGTATCAATGCAAAACTCTATTAATTATGTTTTAATAAGGAATATTCATATCATTCAATTTTTCAAATAAATGTGAGCTTGCGTTTTTCCCATTTAGTGCTATGCTTTGTATGCTAAAACGCGTAGAAAAGTACACACGATAATCTACCAGAGCGCAGCACGGTAGATGCTCATAGCAAATAGCCTGAACTATTTTTGAACATCATCGCCATCATGTGGCCATCAGCACCCTTAGAGAGCAAACAATTTATTGAAAAATAACAGCAGTCAAATGGTGTAGACTCACCCCCTCCTCTCATCATCCTGGTTAATATTATGATGCGGTTTTTGCAGGTCGCCGGTGATAGATTCGGGGTAGATGGTGGGGGGTGGCTGGGCAGGGGTGCCAACTGCGTCCAGCCGCGGATGTAGTCGCAGGTTGCCATGACTTAGGTGCAGCGAGTCGTAGCTGCCGTCTAGAACCTGCACAACAAAATAAGACAGTTATTGGAAAATGTTCAGTAAGTCATGTTGCGTTTCAGATGATTATACATTGATATGAATGCTTGTCCGCAGAATAAACAATAATATTTAGAAGCAAAGAATTAAATTAAATTTGTTTGCATTGCAATATTTCAAATTTTGAATAAACAATTACACATTAAACTTTTATTAATTTAGCATTCTAATTCTACTTATTTCTGGAGTCAATTTGAAAGTAATCCACGAGATAATATGAGTCCAGCTGACTGTTATATTATTTTGAGAATATTATTAAATTGCGTAGACGGGCAAGCTTGTAGGTATTTGCATTGCAAGGAAAGTCTGGTACAGCTGATAAGCATACCAACGATCGGACTGAGGTTACAGACTGCAGTTAAAACTGTTGAAAACTTTTCTTACAGTAGACAGTTAAGAGTACTGTTTTTAAGCGTTGACTGAGGGCGTGGTTGCTTGGCATTGGACATTTGGCCAGCGAGGAACTGGCCAGCTGGTCACCCTATACTTAGTTCTTGTGTTGCAATTCCGCCTGCGACTAATCATTTTAGAAAATTATCATCCCTTCTAATTATGCTTTTTTTTATATGTATCTTTGAAAAAATTTCTACTTCTTTCACTGTTTCTGTTGGATACACATTGGCTATTATTATTATGTAATCAAAATTGAACTTCCTATATTTTACTGTTATAGTACTATGAATTCGTGAATGAGGTCTACCATTCTTGAGTTAGTTGTATGAAATTATATATTTAATTATGTACATAAATCAATGTATTCGAATAGCTTTTAGTAAGAAACGTGTTTATTTTTACATTTTATTTATTTATTTATTTATTAACGAGATTGAAATACAATAGGATTGAAACACAGACAAAGTCCAAAACGTCTCTTTTTCCCAATTTTTGTTAAACTATTCAAAATAGAGGTTATGTCCACACTTAAAACTTAAATTATTCACAAATTTGAACTTCTAAAGGTAAAAAAAAACTATGAAACCGTAATTTAGAATTTGGAAGGTTGTTACATGAATAAAAAGAACCAAAACACAAATAATATTACTTAAAATATTAATTTTCACTTAAAATTTTGAAACCCAAAATAGATAGTCTTTCATCTGTTCAAAAACATTTTGTTATGTAATAACTTAATTTCAAGTTCTTCATACGGCCCTCCTAACACACAGACATGTTCTAAGTGAGAAGTATATTATTATTCTATATTGTAATTCATTTCAACTCGTATGTCTTACTTTATGAATAAATGAAAATTTTGATTTGAGTTTTAAATGTCAGTTTGGCTCTGGACTGCAGTCAGATCTCACAGCAAATGTAAATGAAAATCCTAATTTACAGCCTTCTGGAAAGAGATTCCCTCCTAACCAGTGTTCAGCCACAACCCCACGGACGTAATTAATGTAGTTGCATAGTTTAGGTGGCCTCCTTACCCCCAAACACACCCACCTGTTTAATAGTCGGATAAAACGAGTTGTTATTTGTTGCCAACATTTTGTTCTGAGCATTTGCCTCGGCCACAAACATCTCATGCTCGAGACAACAGCTACTGGCCACCGAATCGTTGCGTTGGCGAGCCTGACGCGCCGCCTTGATGCGCATGAGCAGTGGCACACCTGTCTCGTGAAGGTCGCTGGCCCGATCAGCTGATCGCCTGTCGTTGACTCCATCAGCTGATCGGGTGTCGTCTGCTGCTGCCGCTAGGGAGGCGCGCACTCGTCGCGGTTTCAGCGGACGGAACAGCAGGCCGAATATGGCGCAGTTCAGGATTAGACCTGTGTGAGAAAAAAATCAATCATTCATTTACTCATTGACTTGACTGAGGAAATTATGATATAAGATGAGATCATAGTAGAATAATTGTAAGGCGTTATGCGGAAAGGAACTAACCCACAATAAAAAACTTCGGAGACGTCCAGTACAAAAATGTAACCGCAACAATAATACCTCCCAGTTTATTCACCAATCAGAAACTGTACTCGCCTGACTCAAGATTGTGCTTTCAACATTATTACTTAGATATTTAGATACATGAGAAGCAAAAATTTCCCGTTTTATGGCAATTATATGGGATGATTCCTTTATTTGTTTTATTTCTAATCTGTTCAGCTATAGGCCTACAATAAATTATAAACTTTTACTTGTTGAGTTACTTATTATGGTAGTTATCCATATTGAATGAAAAGATAGGATATTGTCAACTCACAAATTGAAAATTGAGATGCCGGTTTCGGTTGTTACACTATTATCTATACATGGTGAACTCATAAGTTGATAATAATGTAGCAACCGAAATCGATATTCTGATTGATAATAATTTAGCAGCCGAAATCGATATCTCGAATTTTAATAAATCTGTGATTGGTCTTGATTGCCTGAGAAATATTTATCTCTCTTAATCACTCCCAGTTCATTAATGGACTACACTCTCAGAAATGTTTAGTTGACTCTTTCTGTTTCATTATCATAGATAGACTGAGCTATCCGGCGTGTTTGTTAAATTTCCCAAAATTTTATCAAAGATTCAATAATCCAAGCAGGAAGTGGACAGTAGTATTACGAACATTATCATTATAAAATCACAAATGAACAAATTTACGTTGATAAATTTCACTTGAGCATCAGTACTCTCGTTGTTAAAAATATTAATTCATACATAAAAAGAATTGTGTTAAATTTGGTACCAAACTAACTTACTACGTAAATTAATTAGGTTTCTCATCCTCATCATCATCATCATTATCATCATCCTATTACTCTGAATCTAAAATTTGCATAATATTATTCCAGGACGAAATCTTCATAGAACCTCACTAAAGCCTCTGAAAAATTAGAAAAATTAATATATTTTGAAAAATTTCAATTCTCCGCAATTGTTATCTCGGTAACAAAGCGTTTTTGGGGGATGGTCCCATGGAACTTTTTTGTCTACTTGGTGTGAGGAATCAGCCTGAGAAGTATTGCACATTCCTCCTGAAACACTCTGTATATGCTAACCTGGTTCCGGACTTACTATTCATAAAAAAATTTGGGAAAAGACGTTTCAGACATTATTCCGCGTTTTTAACCAATAAGTGCATTAATTTCTGTTGAATAAATAAGTCTTCCACCTTTTTCTTACCAGCTTGTATGAGCATGGTGCCTCGCCAGCCGATCTCCTGCAGTAGATAGGTGGTGACAGGTGCCAGGACAAACGTGCCGATGCCCGAGCCACACATAGCAATTCCTGTGGCCAGCGCTCGCCACCGCTCAAAGTAGAAGCCGACCGATATCACTGCCGGCACGTAGATCAGGCCGAAACCTAGGCCTGCAAGACACACAAAGCCACTTGATATATCAGCATATAGATAGATAACTCTTTCCGAGAATAATTGAAATACGGCCAGCCTAGCAGTAAACTGTCACAAATGTTTACAACTAAATATTGCAGAATCGCACCAAAATGGACTGAAAGGTAAGTGTAATGGGAGGTGACCTTCATTACATTTATTTCAATACATTTTGAAGAGACATTTGGCTGCAAATATCCTTGACATTTTACTGCATGTTCGGCCCCAGACTAACAAAAGAAAAATACATTTCTTGGTCTAAATTCATAACCAGAAAACGTTATGAGCCTCGATAAGTTAATTCTCAAGTTTTGTAGATTGTTCTATAGGAAAAAGAAGGAATTAACTTAGTTCGATATCTGTAATTTACTTGCATAACACAATAGAAACATTCCTATTTTGAATGTCAATATGTCATTGATTGAGACAATATTTAGCAAAATATCACTTCCCTGAGTCAATATTTATTTATTTCCAAAGACAAAGACACATAAGTTATAACAACAAATACTCTCGTGTTGTTTACTGTAAGTATACTGTGCTGGTAGGCCAGTAGCCTATGGCCTAGTATAGTCTGTCCAGGCAAAGAATACATTCTGGAAAGATGAGAAAATGACTCCAGCTCGGTTGATATTTGTTCAAAAATTATAAATTTAGTCTAAATTTAAGACCAAATTTATAATTTTCTTAGCCAATATTGATTGAGCTGAAATAATTTTTACATCTTACCAGAATGTCTGCTTTGCTTGGACAGATGTTCATGTATAAAAAAATATTTATAAAGTTCTTAATTTTATAAAAATTATCCAAAGCAGTCGTCTAATAAAGAGAATTGTTCTCTTATTGCATATATAATGTAAACAGTAGCACTTTATTTTAGTCTAGATATGTAGAAACAGTGGAATTTTAATTTCTCTGGATTTATTCGACTTTTAAATGTAAAGACGGTAATTTTGTTTGAAATTTAGGAATAATTACCTCCAACCAGTCCATACCAGAAGCATAGAACTGTCACACTGCTTGAGAATGAGGATATGGCAAAAGCAGCACATGCTATGGCACTGCCCACTACTGTGATGGACCGAAAACCGTAGCGATTAGCTAAAGCACTGGCAACTGGACCTGAAAATAAATAAAAACCGATCAGAAAACCCTGAAGAAAAACCAGATAAGTTACAGTTTTGGAAAGCTCTTTGAATTTATATTCAATTAATAGTTCAATTCTTCTTCTTCCTCAGCTTATTCCCGTTTCTATACAGGGTCAATTAATATATTCAATTAATAGTTCTAGTATGGAATAACAATTAATACTAGTTAATAGTATGGTGAAATGAGCTGCGGTAGTCCAAGCAAAGAAGTCATTCTGGCAAGATGGGAAAATCACTCCAGTTCGGTAAATATTTGTTCAAAAATTATAAAATTGGTCTCAAATTGTAGTTCAGAATTTTGCCTTCAATTTGAGACAAAATTTATAGTATTTTGAACCAATATATTCACCCAGCCGGAGTCATTTTTCTATCTTACCAGAATTAAGTTAGCCTTTACATAATGTTGAAGGCACAAACAGAAACAACATTGTAACGGCGTGTTTCTCAGCTTGCGCAGACATTGATGATTGTGTAGTTCATAATAAATTATAGCAATAGGCCAACAGAAACTTGAAATTAATAATACCTAATTATTGAAAACCATTCAACCATAGCAGCCTACCTTTGAGCTTGCAAATGTATCCAAATTAAGAATGAGGTTACCTCCAAATACTTTCAATAATTCACCAAGATAATAAAATTATGGATTCTTTCAATGCCACAATAATTGAAGAGAAACAAGAATATTTGTGAAACTCATCAGTCTCTCACATGAATTTTAAATCAAAGCTAGATTCAAGTAACCTACAGCCCTACACTGAAAACCTGAAATATCGTGGATAACAAATTATTAATAGAAATTCAAAATTAAAAATACTAAATAGGTTTTAGGTTATGTTTATGTTTTGAAAAGTTCGTAGTGATCAGAATTAAATTTCTTGAGGTGCCTAGTGTCACCTAGCGTTAGGGTTTGTATCTACTGCTAAAAGCTGCATATTTCTCCCGCTAGATGACAGGCAACTCCGTTCCGTGAATTTTCAAAATATTGTCCCTAAAAAACCAAAAACTATTATCATAGATGAATGATACCATACAATAGTTTTTTTTAATAGAGGAAGGAGGATATGATGATACTTATACAGCTTATTAACATTCCTCTAGTTTTCTATTATCCAATGATTATTTCATTGACCTTTTAAAAAGTACCTAAGTAGTTTATTAATAATTTTTTTGAGTTGATTTTTTAATTCAATTCTTTATTCTGAGTTTAATTTAATTCATCTACGGTTCAGTGACTATATAAGTCACTGTAATCTACGGTACTAATGAATTTTGTGTGAAAATTAAACGTTTTAATATTAGGTACGGTAGCTACTTTAAATATTATTTTTAATAAACTTTTTATATTTGGGTTTCTATAGACTACTTTTCTACAAAAAAAATTGGAGATGAAGAAACAAATCCAACTTATTGGAGAATTCAAATTGACTCAGTGAACCTACTATTTTACAAAAAGTATGGATATGACTAATAATGTTGGATATGAAAACTGTAGGCCTGAGTACCTAATTACTAATTTTGCAATTAGTAATTATACTGAGTAATTACTAAAATTAATTTTGCAATCTCATTTTTCTAAGACATTCTAGCTGACAAGAGAGGAAAATGACTCCAGCTCGGTCAATATATTAGGTTCAAAAATTATAAATTTGGCATTGAATCATAGGAATATTCTACTCGATCCACAAATTGAGACTAAATTTATAATTTGTGAGCCTACATACGGTACTATAGACAGAGTTGGATAATTTTCCCATCTTGTCAGAATGTCTTCTTTGCTTGGACAGCTAGACTATTAATACTGTAGTCTATTAATATCAATTAATAACCTTAAATAACAAAGTAAACAATTTCATGTACATACCTATGCATTGAATTAGCCTATAGGCCTATGTGATTATTTTCTGCTATATTTCAGTAATGGAATGAGAATGAGATTAAATTGTTAGATAAGAAAAAACTAATTGAATACTGACCAGCAATCAGATAGAATCCAGACAACAGTGAGCCTATAAGCGATACGGCCGCTTTGCTTTCATTCAGTGATTCGGGAATTTGACTCAGAAACGCCCCAAACGAGAAGACCAGACCATCCACCAGTGCATTGCAGAAAAAGGAGGCGAATACCACCACCCACCCCCATCCACCATCGGGGGGCACTGCCACAAGGGCTGTCACTCCCTCTTCCTCTTCATAATCATCATCTTCATCCTCTTCTTCCTCTTGGGCTGCTGCTTCCTCCTCTTTGCCGGTCTTTCGTTCGTCTTCGTTGTTGCCGATGTCCACCTCTTTTCGTGGCTCTTTGCCGTTGCCTACATCAGGCATTCAGAGGCCGGCTGGAAACAAAAAGAATACATATTAGATTAGCCTATATTTTTTTCGAATAGCATTGAAGAAATATAGTTATCCCTACTTTGGTTGTGAAGATTGCAATAGGGATTAGGGATAATATCTTGGAATCAATTGAAGTTATGATTGAAAATGTAGTGGTTTTATATGATACCGCATTAGAGAACCTTTGCATCCATAATTTCAAACTGTAGGCTAATATTACAAATTACAGTATATATGTGACATTCAATAAAAGAAAATTTTGAATTTCTAATAGTTATGATGACAATCCTATCCAACCTCATCGTGCCTTTATTGTCGTATTTTTGTATACCGGTATGACTTGTGCTGCATATAATATAGTATTAATTACAATTCATAACACGTGAATGAGTTTAATTGTCAATAAAAAAATTGCAATCATCAGCAATGGAATGAATTATTACAGATAAAAATTTACAAAAACTTTGAAAAATATTAAATAAAACAAAAATGATAGCCCAATTGTTGTATAATAAATGGATTGAATTGAATCGAGCATATGAACAAAAATAATAAATATTATGACTGTATTAATTCCAATTATAAGTAATGATAGGCCTACTGTTGAAAATATATGTTCAGTTGGTTTGAAACACCACTAGAATATAGGAAGGTAACTTACATTCTGTAGCCTACACCACACTGGCGGCTCGTGCCCACGAAACAGGTGAAGTGTTGTACAGTAAAAGATACGGGCACTTCACCTGTTTCGTGGGTACGAGCCGCCAGTTCTACACCATGATTGTCATAGAAGGATTTTAGAAATAAAAATTCCATAAAAATAGTGGGTATATTAATTTATATTAAGCAATAATCGTGATTTATGGAAGGCTGAAAACCAAAAACTGATACAGGGATGATGAAATTAATTATGAAATTTCTGGAACTATATTCCCTTCCACAAAACCCAATAGAACACAACTGGTCACTCTGTATAAGCTAAGCTATAGCGATATATTGCCTATAAAATTTACAAGTGTTGAAAACCAGTAAGTTACACATTATATCTAATAGAAAAATGAGCATATATGCTCACATCATATATCTACATCACCATTATATATATATATATATAATGGTGATGTAGATAATTAGCATGTTTGTTTAGTAAATTAATCGATTCAGCAGTCAATTTCACATCACAGAAATTAGAATTTTACTGCTACTGTCTTGTAGCAATAAATTGGTGCCTCGAGCAACACTTATTTTTGATTTATTATTGATAATTTATGCAAATCCAAGTTGCAGCAATTAATTCAGATTGGAGGTTGAATGTGTTGATGAGCTGAATGCTGATGTTGATATTAAAATATGTTGATATATAGTATAGGACACTATATTGACTCACAATACAAGCATACAGTAGTTATTTATAGGGTAAAATTATCTGTATAGTCTTGAGTGTGTGTGAGTGTTGTAATAGAGTTACCGGTATCACTTCTATAAAACTAAAAATTCTCAATTCTATACAGCCTACATTAATACGCTAATAATATTAATAGAATATTATTGAAAAAATTAGAAGCTGAATATATTTGAAAGATTGTTTTGATACTCTTTATTAAAATGGGAAAGAGTCAATAAAATGTAATTTCCTAAAGTTTTATGCAGATTATATTCTGTACCCACATATTATTGTAGCTGTTTCAGAAATATGTTACAGTACCTACTTTATTATTTGTACAATCGATTATTAGGAATTTATTTTTGATTATTAGATTATTTTCATGAAGGAAGAACAGATGATCAAGTTAATGTATACACTTTACCTAATTACTTTTTCTGGTTTTATTCGCTCAATCTATGTATTTTGCTTGGCTCCAGCTCTGTTGAAATTTTTAGTGTTATTCTTTTATCATGCTGAAATATACGATTTTGCCCCAACTCCGGACACTGAAGCTTTATTCAACAAATAATGTTAATTTTAGTTTTGATATAATAATACTACAATTATTTTTAAGTGTGATTATGAGAATAAATTAATGTTTGTGAATGATGAATAAAATGAATTTGAATTTGAATATTTATGACGTAGTTCATCTCTGATTGTAGTTCTCCTAAGGAACTATAAAGAATTTGGAACTAAAGGTATTTATATAGAGCCCTAAGTTCTTTCAATCCCAACAATGTGCTACAAAATAATCTTTAAAATAAAATTCCAACTATCCATGGAACCTCACGTCGTAACTTAATTGAAGAATTTTTTTCCAAGCTACGACAACCGATAATTACTTGTTCTAATTATTGTATTTGACACACATACAGACAACGGAAGCCAAATTGAATAATTACCCCAAATTATTCACCCAAATTGAATAATTATCCAAAATGAACGTGTCTTACCAGTTATAAATGCATGCCCGCACGAAACTAGTTCTAGATTATGAAGATGATTTCACAAACTTCCGCAAGGTATACCGTAGGCTCATACCTACTAGTATTAGAAATAGTACACATGGGTGATGGCATATTTCATTCTTTATTCTTTCTCTACAATTGCGACTTGGTTTCCAAGTATTTTACGCAAAGGATGAATGAGTGATGATGAATGATGATGATAAAGGTTTAAGATGTAGGTTATATGTCTATCCACAATGTCCACTTCCACTATACTCACAAATTTCAACTCTCAAGAATAAAAAACCATGATTTATTAATGATCTATTTTGATGGTTGTCCATCAGAAGAAACACGTACGGAATTACATCTTAAACTGTGCTTCATTTTCAATGATAATCTGTGCGATTGATCAATAATTTATAATTTTATTTAAAATTAACAAAAGCTTATATCTCTCTCGCTTATCTATTGTGTATTCAGTTTGTACCTCAATAAATTTTATTGGAGATACATGATTACAGCAGTGTTTGGTCCTGAGACACGTGAATTTTTCAGCAGGTGCCATTTCAATACAAAATTATCACAAACACATCGCGGATATACTACTTTATATATAGTAGAATAATTGTATTCTAGTGTTACTTATTCTTATAGATAAAATCATAGACTAAGTACCTATATAATACTATTCACGATCACTTGAGACGAAATGAAAAAATTTTTTGTGCGGGTAAAGAAAGGTATTACTTCATACGACGGTCGGCCGCAGTCGAACAGCTGTAGTCAATCACAGTTCTTGGCTTTTCCTCAAGCTCAAACAAAAATAGCTACCTGTACATGCAAAAAGTTTCTCTATTTCGTCTCAAGTGATCGTGAATAGAGTATAGACCAAATATGGCCTACTAGGTCTACTTAATCTATGATAGAACTCCACCTCTCTCCAAAAATCTTGCTCTACTTTAATGTGAGCATTGCTACTTTGCTAGACCTCAGCTTCTCAGAAATAAGGTCAATGTCATAATTAGGTAACTGGTCTAGTTGTTTTAGATAGTAGATCTCTAACTAGCCTTTTAGATTTCGTAACGTTTTCGAGTGGGTCCTAATATCTTATTGGTGTACCTAATCGGTCGATTTTATAGATCAGGGTAATAACAATAATGCTGAGAGGAAATAATTTGTAGTAGTGATAGTCCATGACTTTCAGTAATCGTTGATCCATTCATTTAACACAGAATATCATTTAATATTAATTTTTTGTTTGTTCATTGCGAAGGTCACCACAGTAATGCTTTCAGAATACTACGGAATTTATTTCCTAGGGATGAGTGTATATTATAGATCTGAAAATTTATTGTAATGGAAGCTTATATATTGTTTATTGCTTGAATCTAGTCTAGCACTGTATTATTATGTATAAGATTGTATTATTAGCATTATTTATTTATTAATCTATTGGAAAAGCACACATCGGTTGAAAGAACAGGCATAGCCCTTAGTATTTCAAAACACAATTTTCATTCAAATATATCCAACATTTGAGGTTACAAGTCCAAATTTCTTCTTCAGCCGAAGTTTTCTCACTCAAAAAAATGATCTGGAAGTGATAATCATTTTAAAATTTTGAATTTTGAAGGGTTGATCCGAAAAACACAAAGTAGTTTCAAACTTTCATTAAAATAGGAATATAGCTAATAAGATCTATCTATCAAAATATTTTTCATGAACGGTTTGCCTTATACATTGATTGTGGATTAAACGATCGAGATTTTATTCCATTGTATATTATTGTAATAGTTTATAATAATTTTGTCATCTATTATAACAAATAAATCATTACATCATACACTGTTCATGATTATTTTCTATTTTATTTAAAAAAGATTAGCCCCTTTATAAAATAACTGATGTAAACAAGAGTCTAATCAGAATTAAATCAAATTTTTCAAATAAAATTCTGGGCCCTCCTTTTTTATCAAATTGAGACGTTGGATAGTAATTTATCATTCATTACTTGGGCTAATAATATCAACATCCTCTAGTAATTGAACTTTGAAGTGTTGTAGACTACATGCTCCATCAATTCCTAATGTTTTATTTCTATTTTTATCACAGATATCAATTCGATTTCCTGCGTTTTTATAAATTAATAACATCAAATATCTTCAGTTACATAATCAGAGGAATGAAATTTTCTCAAATAGTTATAATAATAGGCCAGTTTTAACACAAATTATAGACATACTATTACTGTAAGTTACATGCTATACTACAAATATATATATTCTATATGTGAACAAATATATATATATATATATGTTTATATGTGAACAAAATAATGCATTGGAGCACGATAAGAAAAAACAACAAACAGAAATTGGATAGAGGTCAATAGAACTTTATCTACAAAACGAAATACCCGAAATTCCCTAACCCAGTTTCCATAAATATTCATTTTTTTCTATATAAACGCTTCAGTTGTATGCGCTCTGATTCCTTGGAAAATAAGAATTTTAAGACGCTTTTGATTGATCTCAATTTCGAGTAGGATGATTGGAAAAACAAATGTCATATAATAGATCAATTTGGAAGTGCGACCAATTATACTTGTTGACTAATTGAGAGGTTTTATCTGAGTGAAGCCAGGCAAATCAATCAGATTCACCCGCCTTGACTTATATTGTTGACATTTTAATTTATTTGATGTGTATTTTCTATATCAAATTTTTTTATTTATACAATTTCAAAAAAATTTTATTCCTCTAAAAATAAATTCTCATATTTGTGTTGGTGTGAGCTCTCATCATACTTATACTTGTGTAAACTTTGGTGTAGTCTGTCCAAGCAAAGAAGACCCTCTGGCAAGATGGGAGAATGACTCAAGCTCGGTCAATATTGGTTCGAAAATTATCAATTTGATCTCAAATCGTGGGGAACAATTTGATCTACTACTGAGACCACATTTATAATAATTGAACAAATATTGACCAAGCTAGAGTTATTTTCCCATCTTGCCAGAGGGTCTTCTTTGCTTGGGCAGAATATACTATAGTTGTGAAGGAGATAATATTATTGTGTTACTGTACTTATCCATATTAAATTGAAAGACAATATATTGTCAAATCACAGGCTTCTTGAAATCGAGATACCGGTTTCGGTAGGTATGAGTTCATCAGAGATTGATAGTGGTGTAGCAACCGAAACCGGTATCTCGACTTACAAGGCCTATCTAATGAATAATTACAGATATTAAAAAACCACAAGAATGTCAATATACAGGGTGTTACAGGAGGAATGTGCAATACTTCTCAGGCTGATTCCTTACACCAAGTAGACAAAAAAGTTCCATGGGACCAACCTCCAAAAACGTTTTGTTACCGAGATATAATTATTGGCGGAAAATTGAGATTTTATCAAAAAATATTATTTTTTTAATTTTTTAAAGACTTCAGTAAGGTTCTAAAATTGGCAAATTCCTATATAAAATTGAAACCAGTTCCAAAAAAATATAAAATTGACAAAATTGACAAAACATAGGACAAGTGATGAATTTGCTTTTAGTAGTGATTTTGCGATTTTTGATTGCCATTTCTGAGATTTGGGTAAGTTTTACACAATCGCCGCCATTCAACTTTTTCTTAAGAATCCGACTCTCTTCAACTTCCATTAAGTAAAAAATACAATTTTATGATTCCTTATCCAGTTATAACCCCTATTGTTGAAAAATGGCGTTTTTTAGCATATTTTTCCAATTATCTTAATAACCATTAATGTTACAAACTTGAAACTGGTTTCATTGAATTACTCAGTTAATTTTACATAGGAATTGCCAATTTTAGAACCTTACTGAAGTCTCTAAAAAATTAGAAAAAATAATATTTTTTGAGAAATCTCAATTTTTCCGCCATTGTTATCTCGGTAACAAAAAGTTTTTGGAGGTTGGTCCCAAAATGTGCAATACTTCTCAGGCTGATTCCTTACACCAAGTAGACAGAAAAGTTCCATGGGACCAACCTCCAAAAAACGTTTTGTTACCGAGATAACAATGGCGGAAAATTGAGATTTCTCAAAAATATTATTTTTTCTATTTTTTAGAGACTTGAGTAAGGTTCTAAAATTGGCAATTCCTATGTAAAATTAACTGAGTAATTCAATGAAACCAGTTCCAAGTTTGTAACATTAATGGTTATTAAGATAATTGGAAAAATATGCTAAAAAACGCCATTTTTCAACAATAGGGGTTATAACTGGATAAGGAATCATAAAATTGTATTTTTCACTAATGGAAGTTGAAGAGAGTCGGATTCTTAAGAAAAAGTTGAATGACGGCGATTGTGTAAAACTTACCCAAATCTCAGAAATGGCGTCAAAAAATCGCAAAATCACTACTAAAAGCAAATTCATCACTTGTCCTATGTTTTGTCAATTTTGTCAATTTTATATTTTTTTGTCAATTTTATATAGGAATTGCTTATTTAAGAACCCCACTGAAGTCTCTAAAATTAGAAAAATTAATTTATTTCGAAAAATCTCAATTTTTTGCCATTGTTATCTCGGTAACAAAGCGTTTTTGGGGCTGGTCCTCATGGAACTTTTTTGTCTACTTGGTGTAAGGAATCACTCAAGTATCCATTACCTCACGCACAACATTCTGTATAATCAATATCTCTATTTATTTGAAACAGCATAATCCGCTATAAATAAAGAAATAAATAAATAATCAATATCTCTATTCATTTGAAACAGACAATTGTTTCGACACTTTCAGTGTGTATTATTTTGAGAAAACATTTGCACACCTGCTGAAATTGTGTCTTCAAATACACAACTACTTCTCTACAATAAATACAGATATACTATCAGCTTTTACCGTTTTCCAACATAATTTCAAACATTATAAAGATCTGATATAGTCTGTCCAAGCAAAGAAGACGTTCTGGCAAGATGGGAAAATTATTCCAACTCGCTCAATATTATTGGTTCAAAAACTTATAAATTTGGCCTCAAATTGTAGGAAACACTCTGATCTACAATTCGAAACCAAACTTATAATTTTTGAATTAACATTACTGAGCTGGATAATCATTTTCCCATCTTGCCAGAATGTCTACTTTGGACAGTCTGTATAATCCAGCATACATAAGAGACCCATTGAACTTGACATGTTCATTGAAACAGTAGGCTAAACGCTCCAGAACGCGGCAGTGAACGTTTTTTCCGCGCGTTTTTTCTGCAGGCTTCATCCGGTTCTTGTTCCGCACACATTACGGACAGAGTGAGAGGAAGAACAGAGAGGGAAAACCGAAGGTTGATAATAATTATTGCTGAAAGGTTGATTTAAGAAGACAATTCAGTCGAATACGGTTGGCGACATGTATAATTATTATAATGTACGGTATAGTAGAATGGGCTTACCAAATAATAAATTGTCTTATCAGTGGTACGATAGTTCATATTCTTGTTGCTTGAGATCGATCAGAATATATTATTATCAATAAAATTTGAAATGAAAATATGAGGAGATCTACAAACCGCAAACAATTGCCTGGAACTTTGAAAGAATATCGAATAAAAAATAGAATAAAATCTATAAACCGCGCCAGAATATAAATTTTTCGAAGAACTTTCACTAATT
This sequence comes from Sogatella furcifera, assembly GCA_017141385.1. Classification (NCBI taxonomy): domain Eukaryota; kingdom Metazoa; phylum Arthropoda; class Insecta; order Hemiptera; family Delphacidae; genus Sogatella; species Sogatella furcifera. The sequence goes on along the minus strand of CM029552.1, from coordinate 37,085,465 downwards.
TAGAGTATAATGACAAAAAAACTGAATAACAAATAAACCTTGATTAAACTTATTTAGTTGAGAGTGGATGGTAGTGGACGGTCAACTGCCAAACGGCAAAATAATGTTTCATTAGAGCAATGCAATTTTAATCAATCTCTTGGAGCAGATAGCGCCGTTATTTATATTGACAGAATTTCACGTTCTTTAAGTCATTGAGAGAGAAAAACATTGGAATTATAACTCAGGATATTATTATTGTATTACAGCAGCATTATTATTATTAGAGTTAACTTCAGTATCTCTTCTACCCTACTATGGATACATTAAGTTGGTTAGGTTGAATACTCAAATATTCCCGCGCTCTAAGCTACGATTATTTCGCTTTGGTGTGCGTGCCCCAGCGTTACGAATATTTCGCACCGAAACCTTCGTCTCGAAATCGGAGTCCAATTTCTTGGAACCACCGCAACGAGTTCGCGACGCATTGGTCTGCGCAAGGCTTAATTATTGTATGATTAATTGACTATAAAAAGTAATAAACTATAATAATTAAAATAAACTTGAAATAAAAAAATTGAAAAGTCAACCCCCTGGAGAATTCATTTTTCTTTCCAATGACATTAAGAACGTGAAATTCTGTCCATAAATAACAGCTCTATCTGCTCAAAGAGATTATTGATACCTTAGAAATTTCATATTTTAAAATAGTTTTATATATTTTTCGGTCTTATTCAGACTTTTTAATCAACCTCCAAAATTCTAAATGATAGTTTTCAATTTTTGACAGTGGAAATTTGTGAATTGTGCTGATAGTTTCAATGACCTTTTAAACATAACCTCTTTTTGAATAATGTATTTTCTTTTTATTATGTATCGAAATTTGGGAAAAGATGTTTTGGACTTTGTTGTCTGTGTTTTAACTCTTTATTGTAATTAATTTTTAGAATAAATAAATACCTAAAAATTACATTGTTCTTATGGGACATTATTTAGCCGTTCGGCAGTTGCCCGTCCACTACCACCCGCCTGTAAGTGGAATTTGAGTGTTCATAATGATGCTTCTCATGAGAAATAATTTTTTTCAGATGCAATGCGGACTTTGATCATCAAAAATAATGAGAAAGCATTGGGCTGTCCTCCCTTTTTATGCGTCAAAACGTTCCAGAAATTTTCGAGGGACGCAATGCTGCACCTAGCCTCTATAATAGCAGACACCAACGAAGCTGGCGGTTGATGATTGTTTATTATTGACGCTCAGCTCTCTCAGGACAGTCTCAGAGTGGTCTACGAGAGAGAAACCATTTTCTCTGGACGCTCTCGACTTGATGCGCTCTCGCAGACCGCTAGCCCACTGTCCTGACAGATGTGAGCAGTACTAACAGTTATTCACCATCCGCCAGCTGTTTTTTTTTTTTTTTTTTTGAGTCTGCTATACTTTATAACACAGATCCCCCACCCGCCCTATTCATAAAAATAGAGGAGGGGGAATTAGTGGAACAAGCCCAAAAGGCATTAGTCATTTTCATTCTGGGAGCGGAGAAGGGGATGAGAAATTAATGGAAGAAGAAAGTGAAAGGGAAAAGGCGAGGATTGGTGGGAGGGAGAGGAGAAGGAAGGAAGAAGGAGAGGAATGGAAAATAGAGGGGTTGAGAATAAAAGGAAAAGGAAAGATAATGAGAGTAAAATGGAAAGAGAATGAAAGGAAAAAGGAAATCGAATGAAAGGAATAGGGTGAAGAAAGAAAGAAAGGGTGAAGGTATGGGAAACAGAGGAAGAATTAAATAAGAAGACAATATATTGATGTCATACAGTGTTGATTTATCAGAAACTTGAGATACCGGTTTCGGTTACTACACCATTTATTATCAATCTGAATATTTCTGGTTGGGATAAGTTGGAAATAAAAATACTGTACTAGGTGCTGTACTATTGAACAGAAAATTTTTCAGCAATTTATTTATGATTCAATTTTTAATTGATTTATTTGCTTAAAAATTTGTTTGCTTGAAAGCACATAAGGGAGATTATAAATTCCTCACAGAAAAAATATTGAGAATCACCTGGAGTTTAACTGAAAATATACTTGTCCAAACAAAAAATTGGAAACTTAAGCAAATTACAGATTGTAGCCATTTCCACTGCCCTTCTCAACTTTCTTGAGAAAACACTCGAAATAAGTTTGTTCCAAACTCAGCCAGCAGATGGCAGTAGCAATAGGGTGATTCGCTTTGACTCCTATTAGACACGCCTTCAAGCTCCGCCTATGCTAGGCCATGATGACTCAATGACATCAGCCAATGAGAGGGCGTTGTGGGCGTGGACTTGTACTGGCTTGTGATTGGTCGACAGAGTGGAGGGAGTTGTCAGCCACCAATAGAATTGAATTAAAGAGGGGCGTTTCTCAGCTCACATTGAGTAGTGTGAGGTGGTCTGTCACCAATAGAATTAAATTTGAATATACGACTCCCAAATGTACTAGAGCTGCGCAGCTTGAGCTAACCGGCTCTAAATTCGCTGCTAGAGCTGCCCAGCTCTAGCTGCGCTGCACTAGCCATCACAACTCTATTCACATAACTATATATTATAGATGTCTACTCTGTTATAAGGGCTACTAATGTATACTGAATCAATAAATAGTGGAATTCATTAAGAAATGACTTGAAAAGTGTGGAGCCATTGGGAATCATACCTTGAGAGGGGCGTTTTTAAGCTTACATTGATCGCTTTTTTTCCAATTGATCAATTCATAATGATGAATGAGTAAATGTAGAGAGATGATGCAGAGGAAATAATTACCTACTGTACTTGTGATTCAAAGTTGTTGGTGGAAAAATTATCTTTCAAATAGTAGCAAAAATATTGAAATAGCCCAATTGAAATTTTTTAAATTCCTGTTTTGCTTCGATCGCCGCAGCGCCCCCTTGGCCGCTGCGCCCTGTGCAGTCGCCCACTCCGCACACCCCACGCGAGGGCCCTGGCGGAAGAAAATGAAGGGTAGTTGGAAGAGTAGAATTTATTATAGTAGCTCTGCAGTCAATGACTGCTTGCGGCGCAGACTATCCAAGCAAAGAAGGTATTCTGACAAGATGAGAAAACTACTCGAACTCGTTCAGTATTGGTTCAAAAATTATACATTTGGTCTGAAATTGCGGAGCAAAATGTTCTTCACAATTTGACATCAAATTTATAATTTTTCAACTGATATTGAACGAGATATATAGACGATGGAGTCGTTCTCCCATCTTGCCAGAATGTCTCCTTTGCTTGGACAGACTAAGTTAGTGTAGAGTCATTCGTGCAAATAGAGTCATGCGGTAAAGGAAGGGAGACTAACTAAAATAAGATGATGTAAAAAGGAAAAGGATTATTAGAGGATGAAGGAGAAAATAAAACAGAAGATTAAGAAGAAGTCGACAAAAAGTATAAGGAGGTGGGAGAACGAGGAGAAAAATAATAAGAAGAAGGAGGAGGAGGAGGAGAAGAAGAAGAAGAAGAAGAAGAAGAAGAAGAAGAAGAAGAAGAAGAAGAAGAAGAAGAAGAAGAAGAAGGAGAAGATGAAGAAGAAGAAGAAGAAGAAGAAGAAGAAGAAGAAGAAGAAGAAGAAGAAGAAGAAGAAGAAGAAGAAGAAGAAGAAGAAGGAAGAAGAAGAAGAAGAAGAAGAAGAAGAAGAAGAAGAAGAAGAAGAAGAAGAAGAAGAAGAAGAAGAAGAAGAAGAAGAAGAAGAAGAAGAAGAAGAAGAAGAAGAAGAAGATTGAAAAAGAGGATGATGGTCTCTGTCATCGTGTATAGCATAGGAATACTATAAGTTGTGGTTTAGACTTTTGGGGATGAGGCTTTAAGAGAGATGGACTTTAGCCCTGTTATATAGTCTGGTCGAGCAAAGAAGACATCCTGGCAAGATGAATAAACGACTCCAGCTTGGTCAATATTGGTTCAGAAATTATAAATTTGGTCTCGAATTGTACAAAAGATTCTACTCAACAATTTGAAATCAAGTTTATAATCTTTGATCCAATATTGGCTGAGCTAGAGTCATTTTCCGATCTTGCCAGAATGTCTTCTTTGCTCGACCAGACTAAAATAAATGTTGACCCCGGTCACGTTCCTTATTCCATAACGCTGTTCCTGTTTCGACAAATGCTGTTCCTTCTGCCGAAATTGAAACAACTTGATTTGTTGTTGCGGCTGTCAATTTTTCAAAAAAGAAAAAAAATCCTCACACTGCTGCCTTTCTTTGATACATTTTTCAGTTTGAATACATATTTGACAGAATAAAGAGCAAAATATTGATATTTCTTGGTAAAATGACACAAATTTTTTTAAACTGTAGTAATAAAATAATAGTTATTTTTAAATTTGGTGTATGTCAACTTCTTTAACAAATACCGAACAATCTCAATCATTTAAAACATTTTTACTCTGTCAAGTGTCAAATATCTCATCACATTCCATCAAAATAATCAACATTGAATTGGAATAGTTACACAATTTATTCAAACTAAATCAATAAACTGCATTCATTCAATTACTTGATTACATTGAATCACTAAGTTTTTATTATCGTAAGTTTTAAGTCACAATATTATAAGTTTTCTCTGACAATAAATTATTAATAATCCTTTCACATTACATCATCATTTCCATGTTCTAAATTCTCAAAACACTCAAGTAAAGAACAATACAGGGTGTTTCAGGAGGAATGTGCAATACTTCTCAGGCTGATTCCTTACACCAAGTAGACAAAAAAGTTCCATGGGACCAACCCCCAAAAACGATTTGTTACCGAGATAACAATGGCGGAAAATTGAGATTTTTCAAAATAAATTAATTTCTCTAATTTTTTAGAGGCTTTGGTGAGGTTCTAAAATGATCAATTCCTATTTAGAAATAGCTGAGGAATTCAATGAAACCAGTTCCAAGTTGGTAACTTCAACGGCTATTGAGATAATTGGAAAATATACTAGAAAACGCCATTTTTTCAACAATAAGGGTTATAACTGGATAAGGAATCATAAAATTGAATTTTTGAAAGTTGAAATTGAAAGTTATAAATTTGTGTTTAGTAGCGATTTTGCAATTTTGATCGCCATTTCTGAGATTCGGGTGAGATTTACACAATCGCCGCCATTTAACTTTTTCTTCAGAATCCAACTCTCTTCAACTAATAATAAATCTTCTATTAATAAAAAATTCACTTTTATGATTCCTTATCCAGTTATAACCCTTATTGTTGAAAAAATGGCGTTTCCTAGCATATTTTTCCCAATTATCTCAATACCCGTTAAAGCTACAAACTTGGAACTGGTTTCATTGAATTCCTCAGCTAATTCTACATAGGAATTGATCAGTTTAGAACCTCACTAAAGCCTCTAAAAAATTATAAAAACCAATTTATTTCGAAAAATCTCAATTTTCCGCCATTGTTATCTCGGTAACAAAGCGTTTTTGGAGGTTGGTCCCATGATACTTTTTTGTCTACTTTGTGTAAGGAATCAGCCTGAGAAGTATTGCACATTTCTCCTGAAACACTCTGTATAAACCTTCCACACATATCCAATTAAATCAATAATTATCTATAACTTATAACCGATATTAAATTTATAGAGCTGTTATCACATTAAGTTAATGTCACCAGTGATTGCTAATAACGGTTCCAAGAGTAACCGGTTTAAAAAATTGGTCTTAAGTAATATAGGCCTACAGGAATTCGCTTATCATTCTGACAAGTAAATAACTGGGTATTAATTGGTTGGATAAATAGAGACTGGATAGTATTGGAAAAGTAATCAATTTTTTCAACAACCAATAAATTTTTTGCCAAAAAATCAATAATCGTGTTTTTGGATGAAGACTGAATAACAATAATATTGACTATGATGATTGGTATTTGACTTGTTGGTAATGTGTAAGAATATTTGAAAATGTTTACATGAGGAATAAATGTGACTTGATGAGAATGATGAGTAACTGATGAGAATGATGATGACTTGATGAATAAATGACTTGATGAGAGCTACAGCATATACTTTTTGAGATAACTCAAATAGATCAAAATAATAATAGAATTCAACGTTAATTGTCTCTATAGCTGAATTGTCTCCAAACTCTGATACAGTATGATATGATAAGAATGTTACACTTTTAAAACGGTTCATCGACCATTCAAATGATAATAATAGTATAGTCTGACCAAGCAAAGAAGACCCCCTTTCAAGATCAGAAAATGACTCCAGCTCGGTCAATATTGGTTCTAAAACTATTGATTTGGCCTTAAATTGTAGATCAGAGTGTTTCTTACGATTGAGTCCAAATCAATAGTTTTTAAACCAATATTGACCGAGCTGGAGTCATTTTCTCATCTTGCCAAAGGGTCTTCTTACCCATTGAATTGGTAACCATTGTTTGAATTCTTTAATGTTTTATTTATCCAAATGCTAGAGGTTTATCCTTCACCTATTAGATAATAATAAAGATTATCCAACTTATGATGAATTTTCCATTCAATTCATCTGATAATTTTTAGAAATAAGAAAGTTCTAGTGTAACGAATCCTGATTTTTCATTTTAGGATAACACGGTTATTTAGGGCTTAGGCCTTGGAAATCTTTGAAATATGTTATTTTTGTCGAATAATACCTTTCCAAGTATTACAATTTCCAAGTAGGTTTATATTATTCTGTCCAAGCAAAGTAAACATTTTGGCAAGATGGGAAAATGACTCCAGCTCAGTCAATATTGGTTCAAAAATCATACATTTGGTTTCAAATTGTAGAAAAATTCTTTTTTACAATTATTTGTGATCAAATTGATAATTTTTGAATCAAAATTAATCTTGCTGGAGTAATTTTCCCATCTTGCCAGAATGTCTTACTTGCTACACCGCAAAGCAGTCACTGGATGCAGAACTGCTTAGTTCTACCCTTCATTTTCTTCCGAACTTTCTTCTTCTTCTTCTTCTTCTTCTTCTTCTTCTTCTTCTTCTTCTTCTTCTTCTTCTTCTTCTTCTTCTTCTTCTTCTTCTTCTTCTTCTTCTTCTTCTTCTTCTTCTTCTTCTTCTTCTTCTTCTTCTTCTTCTTCTTCTTCTTCTTCTTCTTCTTCTTCTTCTTCTTCTTCTTCTTCTTCTTCTTCTTCTTCTTCTTCTTCTTCTTCTTCTTCTTCTTCTTCTTCTTCTTCTTCTTCTTCTTCTTCTTCTTCTTCTTCTTCTTCTTCTTCTTCTTCTTCTTCTTCTTCTTCTTCTTCTTCTTCTTCTTCTTCTTCTTCTTTCTTTCTTCTTCTTCTTCTCTTCTTCTTCTTCCTTTTTCTTCTTTTTTCTTCCTTTTTCCTCCTTCTTCTTCTTCTTCTTCTTTTCTTCTTCTTCTTCTTCTTCTTCTTCTTCTTCTTCTTCTTCTTCTTCTTCTTCTTCTTCTTCTTCTTCTTCTTCTTCTTCTTCTTCTTCTTCTTCTTCTTCTTCTTCTTCTTCTTCTTCTTCTTCTTCTTCTTCTTCTTCTTCTTCTTCTTCTCCTTCTTTATATCATTATCCTTTTATTTGACTTTTTTTCTTCCCTTTCTGTACCTCCTGAAACCTTCATGAATATTTTTCTGAAGTATAATGGAAATAGCAGCAAGTATTCACCACAGGAACGTTTTTCTTCTTATTGTTACTTCAAATGCTTTGGACTATTCGTTTTTAAAATTTAATAACACTGAGTTAAAGATAATATGGAAAAGTATTACCATGAAATTAAAAAGAGTATACGGTTGATTGGAATTTGATCAATCAAAAGGTCCAGAAAAAAATGACAATAATGATTTATTCCCTTGGGAAATGAACTGGAACGCTAGCGGGTCAAACCGATAATAATACTTCAGTGGCGGCTCGTGCCCACGAAACAGGTGAAGTGCCGTACAGTAAAAGATACGGGCACTTCACCTTTTTCGTGGGCACGAGCCGCCAGTGATAAATAGAAAACAATCCACTTGTCAAAAAATGTAACAAAAAATTTAATATTGTCACAATATTACTCTAATCACTGTAATGTACTATTTAAAAAAGAAGATACAAAAAATTTACGTCTAGAAATTTCCAAACAATAAACAGTTATATAATTATTGTCATTTTAAATTCTAAAACTGAGTTTTTTGGTGATGCTATTATTTATTTCAGTATATGCTATATTAGAGAAATATTAGGCTTATTTATCTCGTAATATGGTCTATGACAAATTTGAAAAGATAAATAAATTATTAGCGATTGTATACATGTATATATCGGTGAATAAACATAAATATTATTTTTTCCATTGATATATTACTTTATTCAGTACACTTCGCCTTTATCAGTGTTATTTCCCATCAATATAGAGTCTTCAAACAAAATAAAGAGTACATACAGAGGCTATTTTAAAAATTCAAGAAGTTATTTCTATGTTGTTTCTATTAAAAAGATTTGGAAAATAAATGGATAAGCTCAAAAGATCGCATGTAATCCCACATCAGAATCCGACGCCAAAATATTTGGTAGTTTCGTCTGTCTCTTGTTGTAGCCTACACAAGGACCTCCTTGAGCCTACGTGATGTAACCTACCAACAGCTGATTTTAAGCATCCATTGTATTTTTCCACTTGAAAAACATCGTCTGGAAATACAAGATATTGAAAAGCCACAGATCAAGAAGGTTCAGGTTTATTAAAAATCGAGATACCGGTTTCTATTGTTACACCATTATCAATTTCTGGTATAGTCTGTCCAAGCAAAGAAGACCCTCTGGCAAGATAATAAAATGGCCCCAACTCGGTCAATATTACTTCAATAAATATTGATTTGGTCTCAATCGTAGGAAACATTCTGATCTACAATTTGAGACCGAATAAAAATTTTTTTGAACCAATAATGACCGAGCTGGAGTCATTTTCTCATCTTGCCAGAGGGTCTTCTTCGCTTGGACAGACTATAAACAATTTAAAATGTAGGAGAAGTTATTTTTGATGGTGTCTCTATTATTGAAAACTCCAATTGACAACATCAGCTGTTGAAGCGCACAAGGAGCAGATGAATCCGCCTTACCTTCAGGCGTCAGCTATTTTGTCTTCAGATAATTTTGCACCCCTGAAAGTTGAAAATGAGAGATGATCTAGTCAACTACAGGGACTCCAGTTATAGTATGTCGAAGCAAAGAAGACATTCTGGCAAGATGGGGAAATGACTTAAGCTCTGTCAATATTGGTTCAAAATTCTTCAATTCGATCCCAAATTGTAGAAAAAATTCTAATCTGCAATTTGAGACCAAGTTTATAATTTTTTAACCGATACTGAAGGAGCTGGAGTCAAACTCCCATCTGGCCAGAATGTCTTCTTTGCTTGGACAGACTATCCACAATTTAGTGAGTAGTAAGTGAGTCACAGCAGGAGATTTAATTTCATTTCAGTTATAAATTGGTTGCAAATTGAAACTGCAAACAAGAATAATGATGGCGACCGCTTTTATTAATGTCTCTCTCCCTCACTCTCTCTCTCTCTAACTCATTCTCAATTAATCTTTCTCTCTCTTAGATAATCTCTCATACTTTTCCACCCTCACTTACTCTCACTGGCTCTCTCTCTCTCCTTCTTCTTCCTCACTCTTCCACTCTCTCTTCCTGGCCTTTTCTCTCTTTTATTAGAATATAATCTCTCATACTCTCTCTCACTCTCTCCATGAGATCCAACTCCCTGAATCCGTTTATATTCCTTGTGGCGCAAAAATTTTATTAAAACCTCCCGCTGCTTATAATTTTTGCTGTGTACCAAAAACCCACTGTAAATGTAATATACTCTCTCTAGTTCGTCCAATCATAGAAGACATTCTGGCAAGATGGGAAATGACTCCAGCTCGGTCAATATTGGTTCAAAAATTATAAATGTTGTTTTTAAATTGTAGAAAATATCCTGATCTACAATTTAAGTTTAAATTTATTATTTTAAATGTATTGACCGAGCTGGAGTCATTTTCCCATCTTGCCAGAATGTCTTCTTTGCTTGGACAGACTATACACGGTTTGTAAGTTCTCTACCTCCTTACTGAAGAACATCGTTGCTGTAGCAATTTGTTCAACTTAAAAATTTTGTAATTTTTGCCTTTGCATTTACAAAGTTTTTGTGATTTCCTACTATACCTACTTACTGTACAAAATTTGTGTGAGTAATTATTATGGATGATTGTAGGAAACCCTGTATCCAACAGCCGTAGAATGATGTCTTTTAACATGCCAATAAAATGATAACCAGTATTATTATTATTTTTATTGTGGCTCAAAATTTTTCATAAGAAATTGTGTAGAAAATTTGGCGAATTGCTCAATTTGGAATATCCTGTTGCTCTAAATCCTTGATTGAAGTGCTGTGAAAAAATATAACCTGGTTTCAAACTTATTAATCAAAATTTGGTAAAAAGACGTTTTGGACAATAGTCTGTGTTTTTAACCATTAAGTTTACATGTTTCTGTAAAATGAATAAATAAATAAAATATTATTATTATTATCGTATGGCTTATTTTGTGGGGAGTTCCGAAGAAGTTCCACATAACCACAATTTCCCATGTTTGGAAATTATTGTGGTAATTCTTGATATTAAACAGAGTTATTGTAATTTTGTTGAATAACCAGTAGATAAAGTCGATCTACTTACTTCATTTTACAGAGATTTCAACTTTAACGAGGTTTTTGTGGATAGTCTACCTATCCAAGCAAAGAAGACATTCTGGCAAGATGGGAAAACGGCTCCAGCTCGGTCAATATTCGTTCAAAAATCATTAATTTGGTATCAAATTGTAGATCAGTAGGTTTCCTACAGTTTGAGACAAAATTTATAATCTTTTAACTAATATTGGCCGAGCTAGAGTCATTTTTCCATCTTTCCAGAATGTCTTCTTTGCTTGAACAGACTATAACTAGTCTTCAAAATTACATTACAGGGATGAACAAACTAAAAACAATCTAGAATTTAAATCAATTCAAAAAATAAATCAATTTAGAACAATCTAAAGCTTCGCCAGCTCAAGAAATAATATAGGCCCATTCAGTATTTACATATATTTTTTATTGTTCCCTATATAGACTTGTGTCACAGATTTGACTTCTAGTGAAATCGGAATCCATCACAATATATTTTGAATAATTATTACATATTTTGAATTATTGTTGTTTTTCTTCTTCCTCTTATTTTCATCCCTTCCTCTCTCATCTTTCTCCTTTTTGGTTTCTCCCATTTACATTTCAAGTATTCCTTCGTTTCAATTTATTAATTTGTATTAATTCGTTTTAATGATGTAACAAAAGTTTTCAATAAATTCAATCTAGGATTACTCTCTTCCTCTTTTTTACCGTCTTCGTATCCTCCTTCTTCTCACTCTATCTTCTTCCGTTTTCTTCCTTCTCCTTCTCTTCCTCCTTCTCCTTCTCCCCATTCTCTCCCTCTTCTTTCAACTGCAAATCTACTGAATTTTCTTTTTTCAAGCAGTTCATTAAGCTCTTTTTGCAATCAAATTCTTGCTGTCGCATTTAAATTCCGATCGATTTTTTGTATTTTATAATAAAGTCGTCCAAAAAACGCTGCCTGGCTTCATTCCAATTGGTGAACCGGTTTCTCATCCATCCAAAGTCAACATTTCAGTCTTCGCAAATATATTTACAAAGACGAGAGTATTCTTGTTTCCATGACAAAACTCAATTCCAAAAGTTACTTGGAAAACTGTAGCGAAAATTTAACTCCCCGATGTTAAATTCACATCAAGTAATGAAAGTGATTATTATTTTTCAATAATATTTCTTCCTGTGTATCTATTACAACCTATACAATCGAAATAAGCAAGTATAACCTCGATGACAAGAAAGTCATAAAACTTACTACTAGGGGTCTCAATCTTGTGTATTGGAATTAATTTGAAATTATAAAACCTCTTGAAATTACCTAGAAAAGTAGCAATGTATCATTAATTTATTCAAGATTTTACTTTCTTCCATCATTCTGATGAGCATTATCAATCATATAAGCTAAAATTCTAGACTTTTCTCACATTTGTAAGTCTATAAGCTGAAAAATTAGACTGAGTTAAGAAAAATAGTCTACTAAAATCATTGATATTTAGAAATAAGCATTGTTGGATTTGGAGCATTTGAAATTTTCTTTCGATTCTGGTGGCATTGAAAAGTATGAATTTAATTAGAATACCTCATCTTATTAGCTTGGACATTATTAGTCTATTAGCAACAATTTCTAGGTAGGTAGGTAATTCAGTCAATTTAACAGGTTGTATTGGGTATACAAGAAGAAACATTATTGACAAATAATAATTATAATCAAATAATGAAGAATATTACAAGTTTCATCATTGCCAACAAATAACAAGGATATTACAAATAAAATTAGTTTGATATCTAACATTAATAGTTTCAATCATTGGTGCTATATATGTTTGAAAAGAATAACTCAACATCAACATTTTCCAGAATCGAGAACAATTATCACCCAGTAATTGCTGCCATATGTCGACAGAAATTGAGAACTATTCCGAATCGAATTGTCCACCAATGAGAAACTAGGGTGGAGCTTGGAGGCGTGTCCAAATCAGTCACGAGGAACAAGCTCAAGTTTCACCCAGTAAGTGCTACCATCTAGCGGAAAAACTGAGTACTGTTTCGAATCATCGTTGTCCACCAATCAGAAACGAGGGCGGAGCTTAGAGGCGGTCCTCAATCCATGACAAGGGAAGGAGTAAGAATTTCACCCTGTAACTGCTACACTCTAGCGGCGGGAATGAGAACTATTTCGAATCTCATTCTCTTGGTAAATAGAAGGAGCTTGGAGTAGGTGGAGCTAGAGCTTTGACATAATTTGGATCTTGCATCTTGAACGTGATTGGGCCGTTGTAATTCCTTATAATATTATGTTGAAGTATGGCGAATAGGGTGGAGTGAAAAATGAAATTTTTTGATAATCGTGATGGAATACCCGAGAGTAGTTGCCAAATTGGGAGAATATGAAACCCTCATAATTTTGGTTCATAGAGCTAATATCTTCAGGTGCCCCAAAGGCATCAAAGTTTAAAAAATTTGGCAAAAATTGAACTTTTTAAAAAAATTTGTTGAAAATTTTACTTCTCACAATTGTGATGAAATATGAATTTTAGTTCAGTTTAAGGTCTCAATTGATTACCAAGAAAATCTCAACACTCTAAATTTATATTGAAAGGTGTCCCAAAGTGGTTGAAATTCTTGATATTTTGTTAAAAATCGGAAAATTTCAAAAGTCTTTGAACGTTTTCTAACTGGGTTTGGAGTTGAATATAATGAATGTAATATGTGTATATTATATGAATGTGATTTAATTACATATTAACTGCCATTTTTAATGTGCTTCATGCAATACAACTTGATAACAATTGATTGAAAGGAACAAATAAATGTTTGCAATTGGTACTTTTTCAAGACATGTAATCTGGACATCAGTGAAGTGGAATCGAATGACAACCTCTTTTCAAGCAGTGAATATAATGAACCTGACATTAATATGCATTAATAGCTAGTATGGAACTATGAATAATTGTGAATTCAATGGCAGAATCATTCATAACATTCAAATAAACCAAGAAATCAATGCTTATTGGTTCAGATGCCAGCTACTATAAAGTCAAATGATTACCATTACATTACTCCAAGCAGAAAAGGCATTTTGGTAAGGTGGGAAAATCACTCCAGCTCGGTCAATATTGGTTCAAAAATTATGAATTTGGTATCAAATTGTAGATTATAATGTTTCTTACAATTGACCGTAAAATGTTTCTTGTAAACAATATTGACCGTGCTGGAGTCATTTTTCCATCTCGCCAGAATGTCTTCTTTGCTTGGATAGACTAAACTGTACTATCCGAATATTTCTCATATCATCCAACTATTTCTGATCCTAATAAAAAAAGCTATGAGAATAATTGATGCAAACTTGTATTGTACATTTTAAAATAGCGGAATTGATTATCATTGAATTTCTTAATGGAAGTAACATTTTCTTGGATATTTTTTGGGAAAACTATGGACCAAAATCTCTATATATAAAAGCGAAATGGCACTGATTGTTTCATTCATTCATTCATCACCAGAACTAAAAATCCACTCAACCGAATGCGTTCAAATTTGGCAGGCATGTTCTATTGGACGTTTAGACGCGCGATAAGAACGGGTTTTAAAAACTTTTCTAGGATACGCCAAATATTTGAGTTTTTCTATAGTTTTTCTGCGTTTTCTTCATTTTTTCGAGAACCAATCGGTAGAAAATGTTGATATTTGGTAGGCAGGTTCAGATAAGGTCTAGAAATGTTGTGTTAAAATATTTTTGAAATCCGTTCAAGATTACGCCAGTAACCAGGTTTTCAAAATTGTATACGTATTGCGGGTTGCATATCTTCCACCTTGATTCGACCAATCCTAACTGTAAATTCAATGGTTCAGCGAGATTATAGATGAACTAATTTGGAAGATATTGAATCAAGTTTCAAACTATGTCCAATACACTTCCTAAGGTTGCGCTCAATATTAGCTTTTTACTATTTTTGGAGTTTTTCTTAGATTTTTCGAGAACCAATTGGCAGAAAATGTTGAAATTCGGTAAACAGGTCCAGATTAGGTCTAGAAATGCTGTGTTCAATGAATTTCGAATCCCTTCTGAACAGAATTTGCAGGCGAGCGAAGCGAGCCTGTTTGTCTCAGCTGACACTGACAGAGGTCTTGCAGGCGAGCGAAGCGAGCCTGTTTGACTCACTTATACTGCCGATACTGTCGGGGGTCCAGGGGGCGGAGCCCTCTGGCTAGGCGGAGAAGGCGAGCGAAGCGAGCCTGCCGGCTAGTATAGTATATAATATGCAATGCAATTCAATTGATATTAATCAACTAATAATTAAATTCAACTATACTTTAGCTTGATAACTTACACACTTTTGGGTTCACTGAATCTAGTTTATTGAAAAAATAACCAGGTCAATGTAGTTTTTAATCGAAAGTTAGCCTACATTTACAACGCATGTTTACAGCAGCCTTATAAAGCATTATTGTTTCGGTATCTCTATGAATGTACTTTACAATATAATTTAATCTTTTAAATAACGATGAATAAGAAGAACACATTGTATTTGATGTGTAAAGTCGCGTGAATGGTCCAATTTAATTTAGAGGTGATTAAAATTTAATTTGTGGAAAAATGACTTTGACGTGCTGTCAAAATTCAGAGGAACAATGTCTGTGAAAATAAAATAATGTTGTATATCTATTCTTAGATTAATTTCAAAATCAGTGTATACTATATTTAAAAAAAAATTATAATAATGATTGAAATAATTAATAATTTGAGAAATTTGAAAGTTTCAATAGTTATTAATTATTGTATTTTGTTAAAAGAGGTTCTTTACTCACAACACAACTATATAATATAATAGATCAAGACAGTATAACTACTATGTCTACGATAATAAGTTATATACAGAACTGTAGAATTATGATCTCATTAAAGTTTTTCCCTAGAATATCTAACGCCAAAAAGTTGGGCGGTTTCGTCTGTCTCTTGTATGTGATTCAACCGACTAACAGCTGATGTAAAGCATATATATCTCTTTTGATTTCAAAAACATCATCTAGGCATAGCTAAATGACAACATCAGCTGTTGGAGCGAGAAAGGAGCAGACATTATAGTTAGACTATCATAATATTTCATTATTTGATTACCTATGATAAATAATAATATAGTCTGTAGATTGTTTACAGACTTGTTGACTACCTCTACTGTATCAATATCTATATTGGTAGTCTGTTCTTTTTTTGTAGTTTTAGTCCAAGCGAAAAAGACAGTCTAGCAAGGTGGGAAAATGACTGCAGCTCGGTCAATATTGTTTCAAAAATTATTTATTTGGTCTCAAATCGTAGATTATAATGTTTCTTACAATTTGAGATCAAATTTGAATTTCTTGAACCGATATTGACCGAGCTGGAGTAACTTCTCCATCTAACAAGAATGTCTTCTTAGCTTGGACAGACGATACTGTACCGTGCCGCTAGTTTTATTGTATGTGGAGTAGAAGAAGTTCAATATTATTTATTATCAATTTTATTAGTTGATTTCAAGCAACATTGCAATATTGATTAACAGATAACTGAGAATATTTTTAGTAAATACTTTCTAAACCCCATAAATAATAAATAAATAATTAATATCATCAAATTTAATATGTAACGTATGGATGGTGAATCATACACAAAACTATTCAACATTGTTTGAAAAATTTACCAATCAGGCAATAAAACTAACTAAATTCTCAATAAAATAATTCCGAATCCGTCATAAGTAATTATTGCCATTAACTTTTACAGATCTAGATGACTTTTGACTTCAATTATTATTATTACAGATCAGAATGTCTTTCAGAATATTGATTTTAATAGGCTTGTTTGACATCTGACATTGTCAACGCGTTAGTATTGAACAATAATTTAGATAAAAAAGAAACACAGACACTGATTTTGATAATGAAGTATATCCAAGCAAAGAAGACATTCTGGCAAGATGAGAAAATGACTCCAGCTCCGTCAATATTGTCTCGAATTATAGATAAGGATGTTTCCTACAAATTTATGATTTTTGAACCAATATTGGTTGAGCTGGAGACATTTTCTCATCATGCCAGAATGTCTTCTCTGCTTGGACATACTATATTGTTATTGCTTGTGACAAAAAACTTTTACAGCCTGTATGAAACGGTTGTAATAACTTCCTGTTCAATCTGGAACCTGGACGAAAAACGTGAACAGAAAAAGACAGTAATTGAAACAATTATAATTATAATTAAAACAGTAATAATTGTTACAATTGACACTTACACCATAAGAAATGAATGGCACATAATATTCGAGTAATCGCCCAAGGTTATGAGAAAAAGTACACTTTGGATATGGTTATTAATTTTGGCTTGGCAATACGAACAGGGTATTGCATCAGCCGTGCGAGGTATAGTCTGCCGAAGCAGAGAAGACCCTCTGGCAAGATGAGAAAATGACTCCAGCTCGGTCAATATTGGTTCAAAAATTATTGATTTGGTCTCAAATTGTAGGAAACATTTCGATCAACAATTTGAGACCAAATTAATATTTTTTGAACCAATATTGACCGAGCTGGAGTGATTTTCTCTTCTTGCCAGAGTGTCTTCTTTGCTTGGGTAGACTTTGTGTACGGCCTGCTACACGTTTAGTATTATTTATTTTAATTTTTTATTGGGCCACTGTTATTAGTAGAGTAGCGTGCACGGGGTCTTACTTTGAAGACTGTGACAATCATAATGATGATTATGTCTTTAATGAGGCTCCATTGAAATCGATCGGCTCTGACTTGAATGTGTTCTGCAGACATGAGTGCGTTTCTAATCAACTACAATCTCTCTTTGAGTAGTTGTGAAATTGATATTGTGGTTGTTATCCATAATAAATGAAAAGACAGGATGTTGTCAAACCATTGATTTATTAGAAAATCGAGATACCGGTCTCGGTTGTTACACCATTATCAATCTCTGATGATAATGATCATCATTATCAATCTCGGATTATAATGAGATTGATAATGATGTAACAACCAAAACCGGTATCTCGATTTTCTAATAAATCAGTGGTTTGACAACATCTTGTCTTTTCATTTTACTACAATCTCACTCAATCTAACAGAACCTGTTGATTGAGTGGGGAGCGGAGAACATGATAAAGTAGAGAAGAATAAACTGTGGGATCAGAAAGAAGGAGGGACATGAGGGAGGTGAAGGAGGAGGAGGAGGAGGAGGAGGAGGAGGAGAGGAGGAAGGAGGAGGAGAGGAGGAGGAGGAGGAGGGAGGAGGAGGAGGAGGAGGAGGAGGAAGGAGGAGGAGGAGGAGGAAGGAGGAGGAGGAGGAGGAGAAGAGGAGGAGGAGGAGGAGGAGAAGAAGAAGAAGAAGGAAGAAGAAGAAGAAGAAGAAGAAGAAGAAGAGAGAGGAGGAAGAAGAAGAAGAAGAAGAGGAAGGAGGAGGAGAGAAGGAAGAAGAAGAAGAAGAAGAAGAAGAAGAAGAGGAGGAAGGAAGAAGAAGAAGAAGAAGAAGAAGAAGAAGAAGAAGAAGAAGAAGAAGAAGAAGAAGAAGAAGAAGAAGAAGAAGAAGAAGAAAGAAGAAAGAAGAAGAAGAAGAAGAAGAAGAAGAAGAAGAAGAAGAAGAAGAAGAAGAAGAAGAAGAAGAAGAAGAAGAAGAAGAAGAAGTAGTAAAAGAAGAAGAAGAAATGATGAGGTTGAGGTTGAGAATAAGTACAGAAAGACGAAAAGCAGAAGAAGAATGAAGGGTAGGTGGGAAGAAAGGGAGGAATATTAGTGGACGAGAAAGATATAAAATAAGGAGGAGAAATAGCAGAGGAAATAGGAAGTCAGGGATGAATGAGAAGAAAGAGAAGTCAAAAGAATTTTAAGAATAGAAACAAGAATATAAAGGGTACAAAAAGTGAAGGTACAATGATTTGTATTCTGTACACTATCCCAAGTATTTCAGGCCTTCCTATAATTAGCCTTATATGGTTCACAAGTTAATAATCATTATTTCACTGCCTCAAATCATGGATTTTTTCAACAGTTTGATTCCATTCAATTCCTTCTCAAGTTATTTGTCTTTTATTAATGAATTGAAGCAATTATGTGCACTTTTTAATAATTCATTGTAATTGTAATTGAAGCAATTAAGCCAACTTTTTCATAACAAATTACATTGCAATTGGCTGGCCTACTTCTACGTTTGATATTGTAACAATCTTCCAAATGAAAAAGCAGTAGGAACTCAAATAAGAGAATGCTTATCATAAATGAATAAGTCCGCAGTATTCTAGTTAAGAATATAATAAAGATAAATATTATGAAACCGTATCACGTCTCACTATCGGGGACTCCACATAAATTTATTTCCTCATTTTACTTGGGGACTTTTAAAAATTAATATAAAATACTAGCCGGCAGGCTCGCTTCGCTCGCCTTCTCCGCCTAGCCAGGGGGCTCCACCCCCTGAACCCCCGACAGTATCGGCAGTGTCAGTGAATTAAACAGGCTCGCTCGCTCACCTGCAAAACCTCTGTCAGTGTCAGCTAAGATAAACAGACTCGCTTCGCTCGCCTGCAAATTCCATTAGAATGGATTTGCTTTGATCATCATTCATCACTTATATAAGTAATAATTATATAATATTATATAAGTAATAAATAATCATTTTGGGTGATCGTTATAAATTATTAATTGTTCTATAACCTTAGCTCAACCTCGTATATGATTTGAACGTATTCAGTTCAGTAGTTTCCGTGGAATAAACGAAAGTGCTAGCTCCAAAAATTGTAAAACTTTATTATAGGTGTAACCTCAGAAGGGTATTGAAATTTATTGAACACTACATTTCTAGACCTTATCTCAACCAAATATTAACATTTTCTACCGATTGGTTCTCCAAAAAAATTAAGTAAACGCCGAAAAAGTATAGAGGAACTCAAATATTTGGCGTATCATTTGAAAGATTTTAAAATCCGTTCTTAGCGCGCGTCTAAACGTCCAACTGAAAATGCCTGCCAAATTTGAACGCATTCGGTTCAGTGGAGTTTTAGTTCTGGTGATAAATGAATGAATCAGTCAGAGCCATTTCGCTTTTATAGATATAGATTATATTAAACCATCTTGTAGTTGGAGAGCATAATTGAAATTTGAAATCGTTTTTACTTATTGGCAGAAAAAATTATAACAATCTTAGAATATTATACTGTAATTTAAGTTTTTGAAGAAAGGAAATTATATTCTCGAAAATAGTTTCAAATAAAAATAAAATTAGTCGATCGTGACCAATGTAAAATTTAGTCCAGGACCAGCTTTTAAAGCTTGAGCGTCAAATTTCAATGTCAAGCCATTCACTTTTAAAACTTATTAATCCATTCATTGTTTGACATTGGAATCTAACAATGATTATTCAAAATGAAATAGATTAAAGTCATAGTTTAGGCCTATAATAAACTATAGTCGCTAAGGAATTGGGCCAATATGGAGGTTCAAACCCGATTTGAAGAATTTATCTCTCTCAGCTTCATCTGTATCTTTATTGTATCATTATTTTTTCACTGTTATGAATATTGTATTTTCAAATTGTTTAAGTTTGGAGATGAATATAATGAATTTTTCACTTAAAACAATTACTAGCAAGCGGTTCGTAATGAAATACAAGATAGATGAGTAGGCCTAGGCCTGTGATTAATTTGATAACCTATCTTTTACAAAGTCTCACTTCAAAGTCTACATTCTTTCTAAGCAAAAATTTGAACTGAACTTCATACTAGATTTATTTCTCAAGGTTTATGCATTTTTGGCAGAGTCAATCATTATTACAAAGATCAATAAATATTCCAACAAACTTATGTAATCCATTTGCACCTGAAGAGATGTGGAGATGTCCACACAATAATGTGTCAAAGAATATGTTGTTATGTAAATTGTGTTAGAAGTGTTATTTTTAACACCCAATAATTTAAAACAACGCAGTTTTCGGCGGTTTTTGAGAGGTTCAACGATTCTTTTCCTCTTATTTTACAGATTAAGATGCAAATTTTGAAACTAGTTTTTCTATTATTCGGATTGGAATCTGTTGTAAACTACAGTGGCCTACCTACTAAGTTCTAAAAAAATTGAACTATAAGATAGTATGTAGGTGCGAACACAAGGAAAGTTTATTTCATTACTGCATTGTACCTAAAAAAATCATAAAAAATCAATTTCATATTCTATTTATCAATTTAGAATGGGATAATTTCATATTGTAGATTCGACGCTAAGAGTGATTAAACTTCCATAATATTCCTAAAGTACAGTATAGCATGTCCAAGCAAAGAAGACACTCAGACAACATGTGAAAATGACTCCAGCTCGGTCAATATTGGTTCAAAAAATATTAATTTGGTCTCAAATTGTTGATCGAAATGTTTCCTACAATTTGAGATCAAATTGATAATTATTGGACCAATATTGACCGAACTTGAGTCATTTAACCATCTTGCCAGAGGGTCTTATAGCTTGGACAGACTGTAGAATCAGTAAAAGATTATTATCATGTAAATAAAAATGTTTTCCTCTTCACTGATGGAAAATTTAGAATGGATACTTCTAATTTTAGAAATGGAATTGGAAAATGTAGCCTCATAAGGTTCACAAATTTTGTAGGCTACCCTAATATTGATTCAAATCCATTTGTAAGTTATATTTTTTCATAGATGGGATTCTCTGCCCAATTATGAAAACTACTGAATTTTCAGTAGAATTGTAAATTTGTTTATCAGTTGCAGAATATTAGTATAGTGTTCGCATAATGAACTAATAATATACCTAATTTCGTCACAACCTTCAGTCCGCTAGCACTGCCGCAGGTCTGGGTTCGAATCCCAGTGACATGGCTGTTTTTTACCTCATCAATCACCACCTTAGCACTCAACATCCATTACCCACGCACAAGCTAAAATTCTTATGTGGGCATCATCCGCAATAATTATAATTTATTCATATTGAATCTCTCTAAAAAAATGGATGAAATGATAAATAAAATGAAAAAAATCAAATATCCTTTTTTTAAAATTTAAAACTACTATTTTTTACAGACATGTTTCGAGCTTAAGCCCATTCTCAATGTGGCTAAAATAATACTCAAAAGGATATTCGATTTTTTCATCTTATTTATCAAGTATTTCATATAGTCTTAAGTTTAAAGTTTAATATTCAAATAATGCATGAATTGCTATATTATTGATAAGGCTGACGCCAACAATTTAGGCGGTTTTGTCTGCTCCTTGTGCGCTCCAACAGCTAATGTTGTCAATTATTGTTATCATTTAGCTCAGCTGATGTTTTTGAAATGAAAAGGAACAATGAATGCTTCAATCAATTCTCCTTCTTTTAGGTTACATCACGTACAAGAGACAGGCGAAACCACCTTTTTGGCGTCAGCTATAGGCCTATTATAGGTTAAACCATAGGATAGAAAAAATAGTATATAATTTGAGGATTTATAGTTTTTGGTAAAACCAAAGACAATATAGGACGACTAAATTTCATATTTGGTGGTCCTTTTTTCACAACAGGTACCTAATAGAGGAAACATTTTCCTTATTAATTTACTTGCGTCATAGTGGTCTTCTCTGAATTAAAAATCCAGACTCCTAAGACTAGAATAAGGAAATAACTGAATGGAGAGAAGACCAGGAAAGTTTGGGAGATTCCTTGGACTGAGAATAAGTTCCAAGTATATTGTTCAACCGATTATAATTTCACTTCTTAGAAAATCGGAGGAGTGTCGGGAATAAAATTCATACAAATGCTACTAGCGACACTGAATAAATATGGATTATGCTCCTATATTCTGTCCAAGCAGAGAAGACCCTCTGGCAAGATGAGAAAAAGACTCCAGCTAGGTCAATATTGGTTCGAAAAAAAATTGATTTGGTCTCAAATGTTTGGTCAGAATGTTTCTTATGATTGAGACCAAATCAATAATTTTTGAAGCAATATTCACCGAGATGGAGCTATTTTCTCATCTTGCCAGAGGGTCTTCTTTGCTCGAACAGACTATACATACAATATTTTATTGACAATTTGCAATGGAAATAAATTTATTTATTTATATCGCTTGGCTGTCGTTAAAGGAACAAGTACCGTATATCAGTTGTATGATTTACAGGAAAATATTATAATCAATACGGTACCCTATTACCTTGAAGGTATGAATTGAATTTCTTGAAATTAATTTCTATTCATAGCAAATGATTATAAATTCTTTCTTGGAGAGTTCAATGATCGTTAGAAGGAAAATAAATGGAAAAGTCAGTTTTACATATAGGACATTCCTTAAAAAAGAACGAAAAAGAGTGTACCTTTAAATGATATTCTTGAAATGTATTAATGATATTTGCATTTCTATTATTCAGTATAAGATATTGTCATCTCTTATAATCTATCCCATTACCCACGCACAAGCCTAAGAGCTCATGGAGGCTTCACCCTGAGAAAAAAGAAGCTATTCTATGTACTTATGACAATTTCATGATCTTATAATATTTGAATATCATGATATTCCATATCTTCGGATTAGAATCCATTATAAACTACTAAAAGTTTGGAGTGAATTGTAAGATAGTATAGGTTCAAACACAAAAAAGACCTATTTAACAATATTTTATTAATATAGTATATTTTTGAGTGGTTGTAAAGGTGGTATTGTGATAGTTATCCATGTTAAATGAAAAGACTGTTTGCCAGAGATTAATAATGGTGGAACAACCGAAACCAGTATCTCGATTTCTCAATAAATCCGTGGTTTGATATCATCTTGTATTTTCATTTAGTATAGTATACTATTGAATATACTATTTTACAATTTAACACTAATTATTCACAAACTTGTTTCAAGCGCTTGCAATGTTCCTATCTTTGCAATGATTGCCTGAATTCCAAATCATCAAAAATGAGTTTTTCAGATCGGTATTGTGTTATCATGTATTAGGATAATATAAGCAGGGAAATTTCAACCTTTGGTCCAAGATTTACGAGAGAATAAAATCAAAGAAACGATTAAAAAACGGTAAAAAAGCAATTACTTACTTCTATAATTCTTTAGGGAATCCATCAGTTTCAGATTGGCTTCTATTCGTAAAATCAATGGAAGCCTGTTGCGTGAATAACATACGCCAAAAACTTCGGCGGTTAGTGACTGACTGCTGTTGATTCTCAGCTCTATCAGGACAGTCGGCGAGCGATCTGCGACAGCATATCGATTAGAGAGCGACCTCTACTAAACGATTTCGCTGTCTAGATCGCTTCCAGACTGTCCCCACAGAGCTGGGCATCAATAACAAGCATGCAACAACCGCCAGTCTGCTGTAAAACGGTCAAGTCCATGGAGAGTTTTCTCAGCTCTAGAAGTTGGCGTCCACCTTAGAATGTTGGAAGTTTTTCTTTGGGAAAACTAGCTTCACTTGTAGTTGGAAAATTGAGTTGGAGCCAGCTGGCTTCAGTCCAGTTTCAAATAATAGGCTACCTTCTGGTCTAGGCTAGGCTCGAAATGGAACCAGTTAGATGATAGGATTATCTTATTACAGCCAAAATACGATATTCTGAAAGTGCTACTGAAAACAGTAATCTTTTTACTGTGAGAAAAATCTCCCTTTTTAGAGAATCTCTGGAGTGTCTATCTTCTAAATTATTCACAGATAGAATACTGGTAAAAATTTACCAAACCGATTTCTAGTTTCTGTATCCATTCTCTGCAATAAATGAATAAATTAATGAAAATATTATGCCATGCATATTTATATGATTTTATTTTAAGTTATATTTCCATTTTTTGACTTCATTTTTTATAATTTCTCCTGCCAATAATCGATAAAATACTCATTTGGACGATATAATATGGATTTATTATCTTTTTTATATATATTTATTAGGTCCCGGCTGCCTAAAAACAGTCGTTAAGTCATGTCAGAGGCCCTGAAATTGATCAGGAGCGACCTGAAAACTCTGACACCAGACCTGAGCCAGACAGGTTACACGAGTATTATTATTATTATCTTTAGATAATTTTAAAATATAATTCGAGTTTAATTTCAAATTCCTTCAGAAAGTTATTCAATTTTTGACTTTTGTCAACCATATTCTAGTCTCGTATTTTTCTTATATAATAATATATAAAATATATAATATATATAAATATATATATATATATATATAATATATATATATATTTTTCTTATATAATAATATATAATATATAAAATTATTATGGTCTACTCCCATCCAGATTGAGACAATCTTATTTACAATTAAAATAGTGATTAATTCGTAGATTGGTAAGCTACTCATTAAGTATGATCATCCATATTAATGTTGCATCATTACTTCTTTATTTGCATTGTCTTGTATTGTTTTATCAATTGAAATTCGAAAAATTAACTAAGAATTTTTTTCCTTCTCAATATTTCTTCGAGAATTTTTTAACATTAAATGAAAAGACAAGATGTTGTCAACCACTGACTTATTAAAGAATCGAGATACCGGTTTCGGTTGTTACACTATTTTTAAAGTTAACTAAGTTCAGTTTACCAGAGATTGATAATGGTGTAACAACTGAAACCGGAATCTCGATTTTTTTATAAATCAGAGGTTTAAAAACATCTTCTTTTAATTTAATATGGATAACTACCACAATATCACCTTCACAACTTCTCAAACAAAATTATAACATTTAACATAAAATTTAATTGAAAGTCATTTAATTATTATTTTGCCGCTTTACACGCACAATACAATAAAATTTTATTAATAATATTCCCCCAATCAATTGAAATTGAATATTTTATCTTTTCAATAGTGTTATGATTTCAAGTGATACAACCACAAGTCTTACCAACCTTATTGATTTGATAACAAGTCTATAAATTTGACAACATTGTAAGAAATGCTGTAAAATTGTTTTTTATCTGTGACAATAAAGTTTTATTCCATGCGGAGCCCTTCATAAGATGATAATTCATACATTAATTGAGTGAAAAATAATAAATTAATATTTTTCGTGAAATAGATTACAACAAGCTTTACATTAAAAACGGTTCAAATTTATTTAGACAGTGGAGCCTATGTGAAATTGAGCTAATATAATTCATTCTTGAAGTAACAAGAAAAAAACAATTTTATGTTTTAATTATATGGTTTAATAGTAGTTATTATTATTGTAGTTCAATTAATTCTGATTGTGTATCAATAGTTTAAAATATATTCGACTGTTTTTCTTTTAAATAGATTTTGAATAATTAATATTATTTCTCACTTTTCAATAAAATCTGTTGACATTGAAAGCAAGCCAGAAGCAAGGCTGCATGATCAATGAACCTTCTGGTTCAATAAATATCGATTTAATCTATGTAACCTCAGTTTAAATTGACTTGTCAATACATTATTTCGATCACCCGTATATAATTATATTTATGGTGAATTTATTCTCCTCTCACTCGTGTTCATACTCCACTGTATATTATTGTTGGCAACTTCAAATAAATCATGTTTTATGTTGACCTATCCATTTTTCTATGGTTGATTCAAATAATACATGTTTTATGTTGACTTAGTCGTTTTTCAATGAATGGACAACTACCTGTCATGTTTCTATTTGGGGTTATCCGCAAGCATAATCTACTCAAATTGATTGTTAAATATGGTATTTAGGGCTACTAATAATTATTGTAAATGAGAATTAATAATTACAGTAGCCTACCCTTAGCTTATTTGGTTTAGCATTACATGGTTTGTGTCATAAAAAATGTGTAATGAGACCCATTCTCGAATGCAAAATCTTGTGCTGTGATTTTTAATATCTATTCAAATTGTTATGCAAAATAGAGCTTTAGTGAAGAATTTTACTGATTCACTGGAGATAATCCATAAAAACTTTTCACATGAAAAATAGGACTGTTGTAAAGAGATATAGCGATTGACCAGAGATAATTTATAGAAAACCTTTCATGAAATTAAATCACATTTATATTCTCCTGCCTAAAGCCTACTAGATATTCTCAACAATTGAATAGATACTATTAAAAGAAGTATTTTTATTTCTATGTATATAGTGATATTAGCATAACATAATAATAATATATAATATAATATATTAGCATATATACACATGTCATGTGTATATAGTATATTTCTATTATATGAAGTGGTCCAATTTAGAATGTATAGATATCATACAATTTCAAATAAAAACAAGCTCTATGATAACGATTTCTTTACAAAATTCTATCAATCTTATATCAGTCTAAAGTAATTTTCCATGTTAAATATTTGTTTTTTGTTAAAGAATTTAGGTTCAACCCAGTGCTATCAATTCCACTTGAAGTTCAGAACCAAGTTGAAAGCAAATTTTATATTTTTCTACCTTATCAATATTTCATAGTAGAAATACTATTGTTATTAGTATCTACTACTATTCCATAGTAGACTACTCAATGTATCTTCAAGATCTGATGTTCCATTTATATCCATGATTATGAACTTAATGCATAACTTTAGTCAATAAATGAAAATGTATTAAAAAATTCGACAGAGTCTTTGTTTATATCGTAGAACCGTTTCAAAACCGAATAAATAAATTAATCATCAATAAATAAATTTATAACAATATTATTAGTATTATTGGGAAGATATAATATAGCCATTAGGTTGTTTTATGAACAATTGGAAATTCTTTTTCCAGATCATTCAAACTGTAGACTTGATTAACAGAGAATTTATTGGAATCCAATAATAAGACTCATAAAATAATGAAAAAACAAACATCAGATCACTACTCACTGTTTAACAGCTGTTGAGAAAATCCTAGAAGAACACCTGTTGTACCCGGTTACCGCAATACTATTGTTTTTACCGCTCTTTCGAAACAATCGCTTTTTAACGCACTACGATTATTCAAAAGTTTACAAAAATTAGTTTCTATTAAACAAAACTTTGTACCGAACTATATACTGTGCACTGAATTTAGTATTCTATTTTCGAAAAATATTTTTCACCGACGCACAACGAATGAAGTGTGAAAAGAAGGAGAATAAGACGAGAAAACGGGAGATAAATGAGAGACACAAGAGAGAAGAAGTTGCTCGATCGGCGGTGTTAACTTGATTGACCAGCCAGCCAAAGATCACTGACTGAGCTAAGGCCTTCGATCTCTTTAGTAAGTTGTTATAATTTTGCCCGATGGCTGTTATCTCTCACTAGTTGCGCTTTTCACCGTGAGAGGGCAGCACCACTTAGCGCCGCTATCAGTTTTACGCTCCAATGTGTTATGTTGACGTTTCTCACATATGTGTGATAATATGCTGAGCGCCTTGATAAGAGTGATAATTCTGAACGTGATAATATGAGCGCAATAAGAGTTATAATAATTTGATCACTTACTTGCAATATCGATCATAGAGCAGTTGACGATTGAAGTGCTTTGAGTAAGGAACTATAAAGACTTATAAGTCATAATAATAATAATAATAATAATAATAATAATAATAATAATAATAATAATAATAATAATAATAATAATAATAATAATAATAATAATAATAATCTTTATTGCATGAAATTTGTACATTACAAATTAAGGCAATCGTCAAAGAATACAAGCATATGTTTACACATATAGGTCAGTAATAAATCACAAAGTTACATAAAAACAATTAGAAATCACTATTATTTGTCCATATATTCCTTAATTGAATAATCAGAATTATATAGGGTATTTATAGAGCCCTAGCTTTGAGAAGTGAAATAGAAAGTACAGCTGATGTCAAAACGTTGGCCGGTTTTTATCTGCTCCTTGTGCGCTCCAACAGCTGAGATGAGGTTGACATGAGATGCAAGATGCAGCCTAGCAAGAATTGAGCTGGAAATAGGAGGAATGCTGCGTGTTTTATTATTCGATTAGGTAGAAATATTGTTGAAAATGTCTATCTATTTTGGGTTTCAAAATTTTCAATGGAAATTAGTATTTAAAGTAATATTATTCGTGTTTTGGTTCTTTTTATTTATGTAACAACCTTCCAAACTCTAAATCACGGTTTCATAGTTTTTTATAACATTGAGAAGTTCAAATTTGTGTATAATTTACGTTTCAAGTGTGGACATAACCTCTATTTTGAATATTTTAACCAAAATTGGGAAAAAGAGACGTTTTGGACTTTGTCTGTGTTTCAATCCTATTGTATTTCTAACTCGTTAATAGATAAATAAGTAAATAAATAAACTCTTATCATTTTATTGTTACAGAGGTTGCTGTGCACATAATTAGATGAGCTGACTACTGTCAGTGCCTCTGACAGCAGGTAAATAAATAAATAAATTTTATTTCTCAATAAACAAAAGTACAAACACAATCATAACACTTCTGCGACATTTATACGAATATGTACTCTGAATACTGAGAAAAGACACTCCCGAGGTAGATAATATTCATTTATTTATTTCATCAAATTAATACAGTGGAAGGAGGGAAAAAACAGGCGTTAGCCCAAAACTTTTTCAACGCCAATTTTTATTTAAATATCTAAATTCAGGTTATGTTTCATATAATGCTACATAGCAAGAATGAACTGGAAATAGGAGGACTGATGCGTGTTTGCCAATTGAATTGGGTGGAAATATTGATGAGAATGTCTAAAACGTTATCATTCTAATGTTACAGTGGATGCTGAATTATGTGCATTAATTGGATGACATGACATGGTTAATTCGCTGACTATGTAAAATTAGCTGAGGAATTCAATGAAACAGTTCCAAGTTTGTAACTTTAACGGTTATTGAGATAATTGGAAAAAATATGCTAGAAAACGCCATTTTTCAACAATAAGGGTTATAACTGGATAATGAATCATACAATTGTATTTTTTATCAATGGAAGTTGAAGAGAGTCGGATTCTGAAGAAAAAGTTGAACGGCGGCGATTGTGTAAATCTTACCCAAATCTCAGTAATGGCGATCAAAAATCGCTACTTAACACAAATTTTTCACTTGTGCTATGTTTTGTCAATTTTCCGATTTTTGATTGCTATTTCTGAGATTTGGGTAAGATTTACAAAATCGCCGCCATTCAACTTCCTCTTCAGAATCCGACTCTCTTCAACTTACATTATTAAAAAATACAAATTTATGATTCCTTATTTATTTATATCCCTTATTGTTGAAAAATAGCGTTTTTTAGCATATTTTTTTAATTTTCTCAATAACCGTTGAAGTTACAAACTTGCAACTTGTTTCATTGAATTTATCAGCTAATTTTACATAGTAATTTATTATTTTAGAACCTGAGTGAAGCCTCTAAAAAATTAGAAAAAATAATATGTTTTGAAAAATCCCAATTTTCCGCCATTGTTATCTCGGTAACAAAGCGTTTTTGGGGGATGGTCTCATGGAATTTTTTGTCTACTTGGTGTAAGGAATCAGCCTGAGAAGTATTGCACATTCCTCCTGAAACACCCTGTATAATTACTTGTTTTGAATAAATTATTCCAAATACTTGTAAACTATTAGATTTTCTCTTTAACTTGGTAGAAGTTGAATGACTCTGTTTCTTATAGTGTAGAATAGTTTATGTAATATGAACTTATGAACAATAAATGAACAGTTACAGTAGAGAATTAAAATGCAGTCAACAGTGTATCATTACACAAAATATGTTGTAATAAATGTAATAGATACAGTGCTGCATGCTGGGAATCAATGTTTAATACATCATTTTCAAGTTATGTATTTTCCTTGCTCCAAATTTTTCTCCCATGGAACTGGAATACAGTTGAAAATGACAAATAAAGGGAAATGGAAGGAAATTTTTGTATCGTATTATCACAATATAACAGAAATAGAGCACATGATTATACAAACTGTGTGATTTGGAGTCAACACATCATTCTTGAATATAGAGCTAATATATTTGAATAGATATATCACCATGAATGTGTGGGTATAAGTAAACTGAATATTTTATGAAGCAGAATTGTATAAATTGCATCATATTTATAACTATATATTATCTGGGACACCCATTCATACACAGCAATAGGGAATACAAATCATGAAGTTGACAGTAGAGTATAATATAGTCTGTTCAAGCAAAGAAGACGTTCTGACAAGATGGGAAGATTAATCCAACCAAACGGTCAATATTGGTTGAAAAATTATAAATTCAGTGTGAAATTGGAGATTAGAATGTTTTCAATGATTTGAGAGCAAATTTATTATCGTTAAACTGATATTGACCGAGCTGAAGTCATTTTTCCATCTTGCCAGAGTGTCTTCTTTGCTTGGACAGACTTGACAAATCTTTGCCAGAATCCTGAACAGTCAAGAAACTAAATAGGGGTTTCAGGAGAACAAAAGATGAGTGATGCAACTAAGAAGAAGTAAAAGAAGAAGAAGAAGAAGAAGAAGAAGAAGAAGAAGAAGAAGAAGAAGAAGAAGAAGAAGAAGAAGGAAGAAGGAGAAGGAGAAGAAGAAGAAGAAGAAGAAGAAGAAGAAGAAGAAGAAGAAGAAGAAGAAGAAGAAGAAGAAGAAGAAGAAGAAGAAGAAGAAGAAGAAGAAGAAGAAGAAGAAGAAGAAGAAGAAGAAGAAGAAGAAGAAGAAGAAGAAGAAGAAGAAGAAGAAGAAGGTGAAGAAGGTGAAGAAGAAGGTGAAGAAGGAGGAGAAGAAGAAGAAGAAGAAGAAGAAGAAGAAGAAGAAGAAGAAGAAGAAGAAGAAGAAAATGGAGAAGACTATCAAGAAGGGGAAGAAGAAAAAGAAGAACGTTTGTCATTATTCTTTGTTTCTGCTGAATGCGAGGGAACGCTTCCCCAGTTCAAGATATTATTGTCATGTCAGCCTTAATACAGTGCAATAAATAAACTGCAATACAGTAGCAGAATACGGTACTGTAGTATTATAAGAGACCAGATTTCTCAAATTGAGATTGCCATAAATATTAAGTGACACATGCTAGGCTATAATAGGCCCTATGCACTGCACTGTCTTTCACAAACTCTGTTTCACTCTTGTTCTTCTTCTTCTTCTTCTTCTTCTTCTTCTTCTTCTTCTTCTTCTTCTTCTTCTTCTTCTTCTTCTTCTTCTTCTTCCTCTTCTTCCTCTTCTTCTTCCCCTCCTCCTCCTTCTTCTTTTCCATCTTCTTCTTCTTCTTCTAATAATATAACAATATAACAGCTTCATAAATAGGCGTGATTATTACACCTGGCGGTTGAAAAATGTCTGTTATTAATGCTTAGCTTCATAAGGACAATCTGGAAGCGGTCCACGAAAGTGGAACGGTTCAGGTGATGTCCTCTCACTCGATATGCTCTCAGACTGTCTTGAAAGAGCTGCGCATTGACAATAGAAGTTCACCAAGCGCCAATTCTGTTGGCTTCTGTTTTTTATTTTTCTCACAGTGAATGGCGTGAAACCCCTTCCAATTGATTTGCCCCGAATTCAATAATTTATTTAGAACTTTGTTGTGAGAAGGGGTAGTATAAACTGTCCAAGCAAAGAAGACATTCTGGCAAGATGAGAAATGACTCCAGCTCGGTCAATATCGGTTCAAAAATTATAAATTTGGTCTCAAAGTTTAGTCTCGAATGTTTCCCACAATTTGATAACAGGTTTATGATTCTTGTACCAATATTGACCAAGCTGGAGTCAGTTTCCCATCTTGCCAGAATGTCTTCTTTGCTTGGACAGACTAAAGCAGACACGCGACCACGCCAAGGTCACAATCCATGATACTATTACTATACTATAATTATAGCATAGTATTATAGTAAAACCTTCGCCTTGCAATTTCAAAGGCGTCAAGGTTACGCCTTCATTTCCATGAAACGCAATTTCCATGCGGAACTGTATTGCTGGTTGCCTTTGTCAACTTTAGTTACCATAACAAAAGCTATACCGTGCTACAACAGATTATAGCGATCAATCAATTTATTCAACTTTTCAAAACAAAATCAGCCTACAATGATATTCAATGCTTTTCAGCATTTACTGTTTGAGTCTGGTATTCAACTACTTTATAACTAATAAAACTACTGATTTTGAATAATTCTATTGTAAAAATACTTTCTATTATAATACTACTGTAGTTTTATGTAATCATTTCCCCATTTTTGTACAATGTATTGCTTATGTACCTCTCACTATCCGAAGATATGAGGATTTCCTCATAATGAGATGGCATAATAATAATTATCCATTTGTTGCTCAAAACAGGCTTCCTATTTACTGGGAAGTAGCAGTTTCTCAATAACCAATTAAAGATTTAGTTATAGGTTATATATAACAAAGGTTATTGATAGATACACAAAGTCAAGGTTATTAGATTTAAAATATCTTGATAATGGGTATCGAGGCCATCAAACTTAAAAAACGGTTGGCTTCGTGAACGTTGAATATGATTGAATCGATCTTAATTTGTAGCCTATATCTTCACCTAGGAAGCATTGTATTATAAAAATATTAATCTCGATTCGTCAATAACACTAGTAGTTCTGTGAACAGTTGACCTCACAAAGTCACCCATGGATGGGGGATTTTTCATGAAGGGAATACTTAGTTATGTTGAGTTCCATTAATTGCATGCGTCATTGCAATTAATTTATAATAAACTTTATTTTTATTATTTATTTCTAAAATCTATTTTGATAATAAACTCGACAGCTGCTCCAGCATGAATAATATATTCTATAGTGTGAATTCTCCTATTTTCAGAAATAAATGTATAAAGTAATATTTTAGTACAGAGGTAACTCCTTTTCCTTTCATATTATCCTTAAAATGGAATATTTCAAGAAACCTTACATATACATCGACGCCCAATTTATGAAGGAACTTCCAGGAACAGAAAATTCCTGTCAAATTTCATCACAATCTATTGTCGTAAATGGAACAAACAAACATAAAGAGAAATGCAAAATCGTCGTCTTAAATCTAGACCTCACTTACGTTCGGTCAATAATATCCATCGATGGATAGATATAGACATATTATTACTTTCTACCCAAGGTTCACCAAAGTTTCATCAATTTACGTCGCAAAAAAATCTATCAATAAAATGATAAATAGACATATTTTGTCGGTGAAGGCTCACCCAGTTTCACCAAAGCTCATCAATATTTCAATAGTTCATCAACAATATCCCATCAATAGATTTATAGACTCATTGTACCCCTGGTTCACAAACGTTTTATGAATTGTTTTAATTCATATTTTGCAGCTGTGGATTGGGGTCACCAAAGTTTCATCAATTTAGATTTGTCAATAACATCTCTCAATGAAGACTTCTTGCCATTGTAATCCACCTTCATAAATTGAATTTCGATTCGTCTCTATGTTCATGCATCGATATAAAGACATAATGCTTTTTCCATTGGAACCTTGAATCAGCAAAGTTTCATCAATCTTAGCATACAGTAAAGACACATTTTGCCATTGATCACCAAAGTTTCATCAATCTCAGTTTACAATAATGTATTGCTGAATACTGTTCTGTGTAGAATCAACCTCATATCCCAGCAAATTTACGATGATATCGCTTCCATCTCAGCGTTAGTGTAGTAATGCAGTGACCCCCCTACTTAGCGTGTTAGCCCTGCAGTGAAGGGCGTAGTCTCGGGGACTTTGCGCCCTCGTGCTTAGCGCGAAGCACACTGCTTACTGCTATGCGCGCTTTCAAAGTGGCGCTTTGCGTCAACCCCCAGCCTAGTGCCTCACTTTGCCGCAGCACAGCGCTAGCGGTCACCGGGGTTGCGGCGCGCTGTTTGTAGTTGACTCGGGCGCCGTAAGACAGCGCTAGCGGCGCTAAAATCGCCCGGGCTCTGCTGCATTGTGTCGGTGTTGCGACAAAGGGTGCGCGCGCAACTGGGGACATCGATCCCCGCATTGGGGGGCCCGAAGGGGGGGAAGGGTGACCCCTAAAAGTGTGAGAGGGGGAGGGGGCAGCCCTTTTCCAACCCTAGCGCGTTAACGCCGCATTCTAATAACTACTGTGTTACTATACCTTCCTTCCTCTTCCTTTTCCTCCAAACGAGTTTCTCACTCACTCTTTCTCTCACCCTCTCTTTAAATCCTAATCTCTCTTACTCTTTTAAAACCCTATCACTCTTTTTGAATCCTAATAACTATCTCTCTTCTTAAATCCTAATCACTCTCACTCTAACTCTCTTTGAACCCCAATCACTCTCTCTATATGTACATAATATTTAATATACTACAGAGTCACTTTAAAATAATTGTAATAATATATACAGATGACACTTATGGAATTAGAAAAAAAAACATTTAGAAACTAGACTTAACTTACATTTTTGAGCTAGGGATATTTCGGCTGCTTAGGCAAGCCTTCTTCAACCCAGACTCAGAGTCTAATATTATTTGAGTAGTAATATTAATGAGAATTTAATATACTCATATATTTAATTCACTCTCTTTGAATCCCAATCACTCTCGCTTTATGTACATAAATATATGCATCATTTGCAGTAGTAATTTCCACTTCCATCAATCATCAGTCATTACTTTTAATATTAATAATTTTTATGTCCAAGTTAGATTATTTTTATTTAATCATTTTTTTAACGATCTCTAGCACAATGTTATAAATCTGATACTTTCATTAATTTTATATTAATCTGAATCCTGCTCTAAAATTCCAATTGAATTTACTGACACTTTCTTCGGCATTTGCAAGCAGTGTACACGATTTTATGCAGTGTGTGTTTTTGATAAGGATTTACAATCATGATGTGCAAATTTTCAATGCCAAGTGTTAATGGAAAGGTACCTTCGTTATTCTTTCCCAAGAATGGACATGTTTATGTCCAAACTTCGCCTTTCCTTTTAGATAATTCGATCGTAATGGATAAGATTGCCAATTATAGTATCCTACATAATTTTCCTATACATATAATTTCTATAATTCCGCGTTCATGTATACCTGTGTTTGTTGAATACTGTAATAACTCTATTTCAGCTAGTGTCATTAATACAAAATACGTGATAGTTACTACGTATATACCTATTCCTGTAAAGAGGTATACTTACTTTTATATATTACTAGCCGGCAGGCTCGCTTCACTCGCCTTCTCCGCCTGAACCCCCGACAGTATAGGCAGAATAGGTGAGTCAAACAGGCTCGCTTCGCTCGCCTGCAAAACCTCTGTCAGTGTCATCTAAGACAAACAGTCTCGTTTCGCTCGGCTGCAAACTCCATTCAGAAGGGATTCGAAATTTATTGAGCATAGCATTTCTACACCTAATATGGACCTGTTTACCTAGTTTCAACATGTTATGCCTATTTGTTTTAGAAAAATCTGAGAAAAACTCCGAAAATTCCAAAAAATAATAAAACGCTAATATTAAGCGTAACCTTGGGAAGTATATCGGAACAGTTTGAAACTTGATTCAATATCTTCCAAATTAGTTCATCTATAATCTCGCTGAACCATTGAATTTACAGTAAGGGTTGGCCGTATCAAGGCGGAAGATATGCAACCAGCAACACTTCTACAATTTTGAAAACCTGATTACTGGCGTAATCTTGAACGGATTGCGAAAATATTTCAACACAACATTTCTAGACCTTATCTGAACCTGCCCACCAAATATCAACATTTTCTACCGATTGGTTCTCGAAAAATGAGGAAAAGGCTGAAAAACTCTAGAAAAACTAAAATGTTTGGCGTATCCTTGAAAAGTTTTCAAAATCCTTTCTTAGCGCGCGTCTAAACGTCCAACTGAACATGCCTGCCAAATTTGAAAGCATTCGGTTCAGTGGATTTTTAGTTCTGGTTATGAATGAATGAATGAATCAGTTAGTCAGTCAGTCAGTGCCATTTCGCTTTTATAGATATAGATTACTCACTCTATCTAATTGCAATCTAGAATCTAAGTGTGAATGTTTATCTCTAATCTTCTCTTTCGAATCCCAATAATTCTTACTCTCTCTCACGCCTCTGTTAGAACCTTTATCTCTCGTTCTCTCTCTCTCACACTCTCTTTCTCATACACACACAGTATCCCTGTCTTTCGTGCTATTACCAACTCACTTTCACTACAATTATACCATACTGATTAGAGTGCTGACTTTCTTGGCGATTCCGAAAAATTTCGATTTAATAATAAGGTCTGTAGGTACAAGCAGAGAAGACATTCTGGCAAGATGCGAAAACGCCTACAGCTCGGTCAATATTGGTTCAAAAATTATAAATTTGGTTTCAAATTGTAGATCATGCAACTAGTATAGCTTCACCTCGTTGTCTATTAATAATTATGTGAATCTAACCGCTATGTCTTTATTTTTATGGAAGAGTTTATAGTGCGATAAGAAGCTGGAAGAAGAAGAAGAAGAAGAAGAAGAAGAAGAAGAAGAAGAAGAAGAAGAAGAAGAAGAAGAAGAAGAAGAAGAAGAAGAAGAAGAAGAAGAAGAAGAAGAAAAGAAGAAGAAGAAGAAGAAGCTGGAGAAAGAAAGAAGAAGAAGAAGAAGAAAGAAGAAGGAGAAGAAGAGGAGGAGGAGGAGGAGAAGAAAGAAAGAAGAAGAAGAAGAAGAAGAGGAGAAGAAGAAGAAGGAGTTTTATATGAAGAAATTATAGCAAAGAAGACCCTCTTTCAAGATGAATAAATGACTCCAGCTCAGTCAATATTGGTTCAAAAATTATTGATTTGGTCTCAATTGTAGAAAACATTCTAATCTACAATTTGAGACTAGATCATAATTTTTGAACCAATATTGACCGAGCTGGAGCAATTTTCCCATCTTGCCAGAGGGTCTTCTTTGCTTGGACAGACTATACTTGAAGGTCAGTACCATGTTGGTTCACGTTAGGCGGTTTCATCTGCTTTTTATGCGCTGCAACATCTGATGTTATGTTGAGATATCATCTGTTTGTTACCAACAGCTGTTGTTATCAATTAGAGTTGTCATCTAGATGATGTTTTTTAAATAAAAATAGACAATAGATGCTTTACATCAGCTGTTCGTTGGTAAATTCAAGGACAACAATAAGTAGAAAACGACTAAATTTTTGACGTCACATATACAGTGCTTATACTCTGACTAGATTAAAAATAATAAATTATCACAATTTATCAAAGATCGAATTGACCAGCAATGTATTGAACAAGAGTTACGAAATTATTGTGATAGCTTGTCCCAATAATGAGAATTCACATTGAACTCGGTCAATATTTGTTCAAAAATTATAAATTTGTTTCAAATTGTAGGAAACACTCTGATCTACAATTTGAGACTATATTTATAATTTTTGAACCAATATTGACCGAGCTGGAGCAATTTTCCCATCTTGCCAGTATGTCTTCTTTGCTTGGACAGACTATATGAAAACATCTTCAATGATTAATTTTAGAAGAATCAAATCAAATTCTATATTCATATTAGATTATAACATCTTCAATGAATTAATGAGATGGAATAAAAATAAATAAAATTATTTATTTTACCATCATGCTTGATTGAAGAGTAT
This sequence comes from Sogatella furcifera, assembly GCA_017141385.1. NCBI lineage: Eukaryota > Metazoa > Arthropoda > Insecta > Hemiptera > Delphacidae > Sogatella > Sogatella furcifera. The sequence goes on along the minus strand of CM029552.1, from coordinate 37,047,394 downwards.
TGATGATACCCTCTCCTTCAATTCAACCATATTAATAATTAGACTGTATCTACCCGTTTATTGATACACCACGATTTATTCAACTCTTCATAAATCCTGTAGATGTGATAACACTGACAGAAATCCAAAACATTATTGATATGATAGAAGAATCAATCCTTATTATATCCTGCCCAAGCAAAGAAGACCCTCCGGCAAGATGAGAAAATTACTCTAGCTCAATCATTATTGAGTAAAAAATTATTGATTTGTTCTCAATCGTAGGAAACATTCTGATCTACAATTTGAGACCAAATCAATATTTTTTGAACCAATATTGGCGGAGCTGGAGTCATTTTTTCATCTTGCCAGAGGGTCTTCTTTGCTTGGACAGACTATACGACAGTAAAGGGAAACGCCCATCTCGCGAATAGTCCTCATTGCAATACCAAAATCTGAACTCAATTCTCTGATTCCTCATAACCTTGCTCAAACTATGAAATGCCTCATCTAGTTGTGCTTAAAAATTGTGTTGAATTGATTAAATTATGTGAAAAATTCAATGAAAAAGCAGACTTGATGAGGCTTCATAGGCCAAGGTTATTGAAAAACCTGAAATTAGCATGTCCAATTTGTCCATAGGCTACACTGGGTATTAAAATGTTATTAGACATAACCATAATGTAGGTGTCTAGTGAATTAGTATTGAATACTGGAGCTGAACGCATGAAAATAGTCCAATGGAGACTGGAACCGTAGTCACCTGTCACCAAGAGACGTTGCCAATTCGTCAGGTGAATAATGAAAACATATTAATGTATTTTCATTCATGCTCAGCTGCTTCGGGAGCGTTGCATCAAGTCTCACTGGTCTATTTTCGTGCACTCTACTCTGCTTATTCGATTTGAGGAAGTTGGAAAGAGCATTGAAAAAGACAATATTGCATGAATTCATTAAAGTTGTGAAGGGTATAGAATTTAACAAAATTGAAGAGTAGGCTAATAAGGAGGGGGAAACGGAGAATTGCGATGAGAAGCTGGAAGCTAGAAGAAGAAGAATAAAAAGAAGAAGAAGAAGAAGAAGAAGAAGAAGAAGAAGAAGAAGAAGAAGAAGAAGAAGAAGAAGAAGAAGAAGAAGAAGAAGAAGAAGAAGAAGAAGAAGAAGAAGAAGAAGAAGAAGGAGAGGAGAAGAAAGAAAGGAGAAGAAGAAGAAGAAGAAGAAAGAAGAAAGAAGAAGAAGAAGAAGAAGAAGAAGAAGAAGAAGAAGAAGAAGAAGAAGAAGAAGAAGAAGAAGAAGAAGAAGAAGAAGAAGAAGAAGAAGAAGAAGGAACCCTGTCAGAGTCAGAATAAGTTACTGGGGTGTTAAAGGATTGAGACAGGCTCAGAAATAAAATATAGGGGAAGCACCGAAGCAATCCTCCCTTCTTCTTCTTCTTCTTCTTCTTCTTCTTCTTCTTCTTCTTCTTCTTCTTCTTCTTCTTCTTCTTCTTCTTCTTCTTCTTCTTCTTCTTCTTCTTCTTCTTCTTCTTCTTCTTCTTCTTCTTCTTCTTCTTCTTCTTCTTCTTCTTCTTCTTCTTCTTCTTCTTCTTCTTCTTCTTCTTCTTCTTCTTCTTCTTCTTCTTCTTCTTCTTCTTCTTCTTCTTCTTCTTCTTCTTCTTCTTCTTCTTCTTCTTCTTCTTCTTCTTCTTCTTCTTCTTCTTCTTCTTCTTCTTCTTCTTCTTCTTCTCCTTCTTCTTCCTCTTCTTCTTCTTCTCCCATCCTTTTCGGGTTCGGAGCAATAGGGTTTGTCATTTTAGTATCTTGCCTCTATCACCGACAAGCCTTGAAGTTGGAGGTAGCAATGGTGCGTTGTTCAATATAGACGCAATAATATATAGGAAGAAGCTATCTCGGGGCTTTCACTTTTGGTCGTATCTGGTCATATAGTCCCACCAAGCAAAGAAGAGCCTCTGGCAAAATGGGAAAATGACTCCATATTGGTCAATTTGTGCTCAAGAATCATAAATGTGGTTTCAATAGTAGATCAATTCGTTTCCTACAATTTGAGATGAAATTGATAATTTTTGAAGCAATATTGACCGTGCTGGAGTCATTTTCTCATCATGCCAGAAGCTCTTCTTTGCGTGGCCATACTATACCATCCTTCCTAGTTCTACGTGAATAATATTAACTATTCAATAATTAATCACAATGAAGAGTATAATATTGAGCGACGTGCCTCTGCCAGCACCGTTGTACTGGTGACCGGTTCCTCTGAATTCAATTTATGAGCTTCAAAAATCGCTTCCCGGTGGTTCGGAACCCACCTAAAGCAGTAGGTCCATTCATCTCTCATCATCATCCTTCCCATTACCCACGCACAGGCCCAAAAGCCCATGTGGGCATCACCCTCAAAAAAAAAAAAAAAAAATATATATATATATATATATATATATATATATATATATATATATGATTTCTCACAAAACCCTTCCTCTTTCAATCTATACAAATAGTCCAAAAGTAGGCTATGTTATACAATTTTACTCATATCAATATCTACTTTTATCAATATTGAACATTATTTCTGTTCACTATAATATGAAAAACATTCGAGGAAAAGATGATTGCTCAAGTTAATTGATTAATATTTATTATTTTTGATAAATAGCTCCCGTTCGATCCAAACTTAGATTGGAGAGCATCTTGTGAGTCAAAGGGCCGGTTGCACGTACGTTCTGTTAGTTTAATCGCCGTTATTTCACCGTGTCAAAGTGGAAAAACGTTCAAATGGATAAAGTATTGAAATGTGATAGTAGTAGCAGAATATTCGAATGTACTTACTCCAAATAGATATTAGAATCAATAATTATCTCATTATTGTATAAATTATTTATTTATTAAAACAAAACATGATCTGGAAATTGCATGCTGATACAACTTAATTGTTGTCAGGTTGGTAGTACCACAAAAATCGAAAAATTTCAGCTGCTATTGTTTTCAGATATTTAAAATTTAATCATCAGCTGATGGTTAGGTTAAAAATTTTAACGCCTCAATCTCTGGCTGATTAGTTTAGTACTGTGAAATTAGTATTTAATTCTAATTAACCAGCTGCTGACCTGTTAAATTTGAAAAAACCGCCATTGAAATTTTCCATAACCTCATTCATATCATTGCCTCAATGATAATAAATCTAAACTTGATTCATAATTTTAAAGGTTAGTAATATTTTTAGGCAATAAAATTTAATGTAAATGATGTGTCATCAAGTTTTGTAAACGAAACTATTGAAACTCAAGGCTTTTCTATAATTTATATGTTTCTATTCTCTATTTGAGTTGAGTTAGTTTGCTGTTGCTACAAGATGTCGTTATCCAGGCTAATCACGGCGTTAAAAGTTAACAAAGTTACGAACAACCGGCCATAGACTATGATTACTAAATTAATCAATTAAAAAGTATAATAAGAACTATAAACTAAAATAACAAATGAAATATAACAATATAGAGTTAATTGATAAAAAATTGAATTCAACAATATTATCATCATATTAAGTGAATAGCTATGTTATATTGAATCAAGACTTGTTACTATCAACTGCAAATTTACAAAATTACGATCCTCTGAACTTTGAAATAATGCGCATTATTTTTGGGGTGGTAGGGGGGTTTAAAGTCGGTTACTGGTACGGCGCATTGTTTGAGGGTGAAGAGGGTGGGGGGTTACACACCACCCTCAAACTAATATCAATATTGGGCTAATCCAAAAGAATAGTCCTTGTCTGGTAGCCTATAACAGGGTGATGTCGCCAATAATGTATAGTAGACAGTACACTATAATAATGTAGAATAATGCTACCTTCTACCTTCTTCTTCTTCTTCTTCTTCTTCTTCTTCTTCTTCTTCTTCTTCTTCTTCTTCTTCTTCTTCTTCTTCTTCTTCTTCTTCTTCTTCTTCTTCTTCTTCTTCTTCTTCTTCTTTCTTCTTCTTCTTCTTCTTCTTCTTCTTCTTCTTCTTCTTCTTCTCCTTCTTCTTCTTCTTCTTCTTCTTCTTCTTCTTCTTCTTCTTCTTCTTCTTCTTCTTCTTCTTCTTCTTCTTCTTCTTCTTCTTCTTCTTCTTCTTCTTCTTCTTCTTCTTCTTCTTCTTCTTCTTCTTCTTCTTCTTCTTCTTCTTCTTCTTCTTCTTCTTCTTCTTCTTCTTCTTCTTCTTCTTCTTCTTCTTCTTCTTCTTCTTCTTCTTCTTCTTCTTCTTCTTCTTCTTCTTCTTCTTCTTCTTCTTCTTCTTCTTCTTCTTCTTCTTCTTCTTCTTCTTCTTCTTCTTCTTCTTCTTCTTCTTCTTCTTCTTCTTCTTCTTCTTCTCTTCTTCTTCTTCTTCTTCTTCTTCTTCTTCTTCTCTTCTTCTTCTTTCTTCTTCTTCTCTTCTTCTTCTTCTTCTTCTTCTTCTTCTTCCTTCTTCTTTCTTCTTCTTCTTCTTCTTCTTCTTCTTCTTCTTCTTCTTCTCTTCTTCTTCTTCTTCTTCTTCTTCTTCTTCTTCTTCTTCTTCTTCTTCTCTTCTTCTCTTCTTCTTCTTCTTCTTCTTCTTCTTCTTCTTCTTCTTCTTCTTCTTCTTCTTCTTCTTCTTCTTCTTCTTCTTCTTCTTCTTCTTCTTCTTCCTTCTTCTTCTTCTTCTTCTTCTCCTCTTCTTTCCTTCTTCTTCTTCTTCTTCTTCTTCTTCTTCTTCTTCTTTCTTCTTCTTCCCTTCTTCTCTTCTTCTTCTTCTTCTTCTTCTTCTTCTTCTTCTTCTTCTCTTCTCTTCCTTCTTCTTCTTCTTCTTCTTCTTCTTCTTCTTCTTCTTCTTCTTCTTCTTCTTCCTTCTTCCTTCTCTCTCTTCTTCTTCTTCTTCTTCTTCTTCTTCTTCTTCTTCTTCTACTTCTTTTTCCCATCCTATCCTTTCTATCCATCTGAACCATATTCACTCATAGACCTATCACTATCATCATATTCATCTTGTCATCATTATCTTCATAGCACTTTCATCATATTGCTAGAGAAACTCCAATGATCTTATTGTGAAAGTCTCTTCAAACGAACCAATTAAAATGAGCAGGCTTATTTGAAATACAGCAGGCCTTCTAACATACAACGACTAAAATAAACTAGACCGCCTTCTGCACAAAGCTACCGGAATAAAGTGGCTCTGTTTAAATACCGGCTTTCACATAGAGCCAGCGAAATGAACAAGCTTTGTACAAATGCAGGCGTTCACACAGGCCAACTGAGCCGTGTGATTGGAATTGTAAATGAGTTTGAATTTGGCGCGCGCTATCGCGGTATCGATCGGCCAATGAGAGGCGAGCCGTAGTTGCAAATGGACCAATCAGCGGCGAGCATTCGAGTCGGTCGCAGTTTTAATTCATCGCGTTGCTGCTTCTAAATATTGAGCGAGGTCAGTGCTGCATGTATAATTAGTGTGCTAAACAAGAATGGTATAATGCTCTGTCCAAGCAAAGAAGACATTTTGGCAAGATGGGAAAATGACTTCAGCTCGGTTGATATTAATTTAAAAATTATAAATTTGGTCTCAAATTGTAGACAGCATTTCGATCTACAATTTGAGACAAAATTTATAACTTTTGCACCAATATTGACCGAGGTGAAGTCATTTCCCCATCTTGCCAGAATGTCTTCTTTGCTTGGACAGACTATATTCATGGCCGCGACTCGAAACATTTTTTTCACCAGATTTTCATTAGATTGTGGGGTTGAGAATAGTCTGAGTTATGTTGATAATGTAGAGCTAAAACGGGGAAGGTGCCTTGATTAGAATAATTAATAATTCATAATGAATTGGAGGTCAGTCATGCATCTGGCATGCAAGGTCTTTTTGGCTGACTGGTTTAAAATAGTTGATTGTTATGAATTTGGAATTTGAATAATATTCACTTAATAATCATAGAAGATTTGATTAAGTATGATGAAATAAGCTCAATGAATATGAATTATAGCCTATAAAACGGTCATAGTATATTATTATAAAAAATCATTCACGATTGAATTATTTTCCCCAATAGTTTTCAGAATTTCATTCGATTCAGGAGTATCATAACTCATGTAATATGTATAGGCCTGTATAGAATTTTGACAAAGTTCAATATAAGTTTTATATAGTTGGCATACTTTGTTGATCAATAAAGCATTTTAATTAAATGTAGAGACAATATAATTGTCTTTACCTGGTAAATTGAGTTTACCAGAGATCGATAATGGTGTAGCAACTGAAACCGGTATCTCAATTCCTATTCCATTCTACCTGTTGCAGTAACTGCCATCCCAGTTGCAATCTGAGAAAAAACAGTTACAAAGTAACATCTCAGTTATTGAAAACCAAAAAATAACAGCTGGAAATATCAATTAAGGGAAAAGCACCAGTATTGATTTGTCTTTTCTCTAAAATACGGGTTTGATGCTTTCAAATGGGTTCTAAACCTGCTAGAGGCTCAGCTCATTCTATTTAGCAGCTAAATAGTTCAAGTAGAAGCTCGCAGAGCATCATCAGAGATTTTTGAGAGAAATTCATTATCGCTGTTACACTTGAATACGTGGTTTCAGTAAGCCGTTGAGTTTTCTCTTGGACGTTTCAGTAAGAAGGCATGTATACAAATTGTTCTATTATGACTAGGAAGTTTGTAAAATTCGCTATTTCTGGTGTTGGAATAATTCTCTAGAATGTCTAGATGATATTCAGAAGGTTTCTAGCCAAATACAACTGATATTTTGGCGTAAAAGCAGACTGGCCACTACTAGAGCAAGAAACTGTGGATAATCTAGTAGTGGCCATCTATTGGATATTGTTGAAGAAGTTGTAGATATTGATGTAAAAGTTGATATAATTTGAATCTATGCTCTCCTAATACTGTTTTGAATGGGTTACAGAGGTAAAGTAACTTTACAACATCTATTTTCACGTTTAACCTAACTTTCCTCGTGGCTTGTAACCAACAATTATGCATTACCATTTCAACTCATTTTAATAAAACCTATTATCATTTCTGGCGTTATAATCATGTTCTGGAATGTGAAACTAACTTACTCAAATGATTTCAACAATCAGCTTGAGAAAAATAATTTTTAATGAGCATAAAACATCATGTGGCCACTATAGAATCAGTACCTGGCCACTACTGAATCAGAGTGGCCACCTTAGAATCAAAATTAAGTTTCACGAAGAATTTAATTACTCATTTGTCAATTGACATATTTGCTATCTCAAGGAATGGGTCAATCAAGAAGGATCTCGGCTACATTTTTATTGATTTTTGGATGAGATAACTGATAATATGGACCCACAATTCGGCATAAACTATGAAAAATTCCTTAAACATGGCCACTACTGGTGCTTTTACCTACAAGGTAACAGTTTGGGTGGGAAAACCAAACGAAGAAGGAGAAAGAAAACATTTTCGATTTCAATTCTTCAGATACGTTTCCAACTTTCCCAATTTAATTCAATTCGATTTCACAACAGTGACAGTGTGACAGCTGTTCCATTGGAACGTTGCACTATCGTTTCAGACTTGTCTTGGAATAATTGAAACAGCTTTGGATTTTCGTCAAATATTTGAATAGAATAGCAACTGTCAGATGACTAAAAAAAATTTTCGCCACATTCTCCTTCTCCTTCCTCTCCTTCTCCTTCTCCTCCTTTCCTTTTCTAAAAAATGAAATATAAATTATTTTTGTGTCTCATTTTCCTGTCAATCTACAGTATCCTGCTAAATTGTCAAGTTATCTGAACGATTTCAATGACTCTGAGATGAATTTAGGAACACTTTTTGCTGGAAGCCTTTTTTGCTGGATTATTGGAAATAATTGAAAAATAAAATGAAAATCAAATACCCTTTCAAAAACTTTAAAATTATTAAAACACAGACATGTTTCGGGACATTCAGCCCATTATCAATGTGGATACATAAAAACATGAAAACGTGAAAACATGGATACATGTGAAAACATGTCTGTGTTTCAATAATTTTAAAGTTTTTAAAAGGGTATTTGATTTTCATTCTATTTTTCAATTATTTATCGAAATATGAACATGATATACAAGATAAGAAAATAAAAAATTGGCAATCACCCAAAACTTCTTCTAGTCCTAATTTAGTCACGTAATGAATTAATATTATTGTCCAATTCATTCCTGATATCAGCAAACTCTCAATTATCAAAAAATTGTCTTCAATAACAATTAAATAATTGAATAGTTTTATCACATGGATCAAAATAATGAAACACATACACTTAACTTTATTTATTGTCAATCAATCAGCTGATTGAATTTGTGGGAAGTTGTTATTCCATCAACCCTTTTAAACTCTTCTATAGTCTGTCCAAGCAAAGGAGACATTCTGGCAAGATTGGAGAACGACTCCAGCTTGGTCAATATTAGTTGGAAAAAAAACTTCGGTTTCAAATTATAGAGAAAATTTTGATCTATATTTTAAGACTAAATTTTCAATTTTTGTACCAATATTGACCAAGCCAAAGTCATTCTCCCATCTTGCCAGAATGTCTTCTTTGCTTGAACAGACTATACCGGTTACCTCAATGGACCAGCTCTGAGTGTTTTTATTTTCAGTCTCCTCCATCAATACTACCACACTACTGCTGCCGCTAAAAAGCAGGCCACCACCACGAAAAAAATTGAAAACGTCTCTCTATAAAGCAACAACGGGGATCGTTTAAAACAACAAAGGCGGCAAAGTGACCCCACTGTTGTGTGTCAATTTAGAAAAACGGTCTTTTTTGTCGTCGACCGCGTTGGCCCTCTTTGGCGTCGTCATTCCGTTGGGGGTCGATACACACAGCAATGTCGAGCGAGAAAGGTAGTTACAAGAGCAGTTCAATTATCGATAATTAGGCTAACAAGAGAAGGGGCGGGGTGAGCCAGTATCTATATATACTGAGTCTAGTTTGTATACAGGGTCTGGTAGGGGTGGTGTTTTCATTGGGTAAACGACGATTTCCCTTACAACCACCTCCCCCCCCCTAGCACTACAAGTCAAATGGGCAACCATCCCCTGTATATCTACCCACCACCCCCCCCCTCTCCAACCGACATTCAAATAAGACCTGTTGCTGTGTCCTCTCTTCTTGGTGACTGCTGATATGCTCTGATCATCATAGTCCACTTTTTTGCTAGTGGGGGTTATCAAATATTTATTCATTTACCCCACACTAAGGTTGGCTCAATGTAATGGGTAGCCTATTATGCTTCTCTTTTTCAGAGACCGTGGGAATTTAGTGGAGTATCAAACTCTTACCACATATTTATTGTAACGTTTATTCATATAAATTTATACGTTAATTCATGCATATTGTCGACTCTATCATTCATTTTGGTACAGGTAATATAAACGGTAGAATTGACAATAATTTGTTTTTATGTTTAGTTTTTTGGCCCATTCCATTATTATATGGAATGATTCTACATATTGACGAGTCAGTTGAATTTTTGAATCTTTCTACAATTGAAATCTATATTCCTATAAATTTTCAGCATTAATTGACACAAACGCGTATCATACCATTATGTTTTGTGAAAGATACAACTATAATATATCTATAATATATCATATTATATTTCTTCACTGGCGGCTCGTGCCCACGAAACAGATGAAGTGCTGTACAGTGAAAGATACGGGCACTTCACCTGTTTCGTGGGTACAAGCCGCCAGTGTGTTTTGAAGAGTAATTCTGTCAACTTCATGTTTTCAAACACTTAAACATGTTATAGAATCGTCTGCACATTCTGTTGAACGTAATATTGTTGAATGTAAACTTTCAAATCACACTTTGAATTATTGGAATTGTTTTGAAAGATTTCTAAATAAATTTCGGGAAACTTACAAAATCATATATTTATTGACTGTATCATTTGTATTGTACTTTACAAGTTAGAACATCTGAACCATTTCGAAATGATCGAATAGAAATCCAATTTAAAACATTCTACATAGAATTCTAACTTCTTATTCGTTACTATAATTTTGTAAGACACTCATCTGAATTATTTACGATTTCAGGTTCTAGGTTCAACATCAACATCAACATCTCATAAAATTGCATGAGAGCTGACGACAAAATGGAGTCTATAGTAACCACGTCACAGCCACTAGCCGATGGCAACAGCCAATGGGAAAGCGTTGTGGGCGTGGACTAGAGCTTGTACCTGATTGTTTAACAGTACGTCACAGCCAATGACATTAGCTGATGGCATCAGCCAATAGAAATGCTTGGTGGGCGTGGACTAGTACTCGTACCTGATTGGCCGACAGTGTGGGACGTGTTACATTAGTCAGCTGATCGTTTGAATCGTTCTTTGAATGATAGCCTAATAAGTTGTACTATGATTTGGTTCTGCTTATTTCGTGAATGAGCTAGTGTGATTTGCAGGCTACTATTTTTTTTAAATCGACTAAAATGTATTAATAAGTTCTCTATATTTTTGATAAGTTGGACCTTTTTATTAGTAAGAGAGGTCACAATATTTAATACATTGATGTCAATAATTAACATAGACAGATAATGTTAATGTGGATGATCTCCATCATGTTCAATGTATGAGAAATTTCTGAACATTATAAATATGTAATTCCAGTCAGTTTGAAATCACTGGCGACTCGTACCACTGAAACAGGTGAAGTGTTGTACAGTTGAAGATACAGGCACTTCATTTGTTTTGTGGGCACGAGCCGCGTTTGAATTATGACCTGTGTGGCCACGAACCCATGGTCCTGTAGAAAAAAAATTGAATTGAAAATATCAAGTGTTGAATTTTATTATGGAATGATTCTACAAATTTGTTATGAAATTAGTTAAAATTTTGAATCATCTCAAATCAAACGGAAAATAACACTGCAGACGTGCTCAATTTAAGAAAATAAATTCACTCTACTAATCCATCCGTTGTACAACCACTGTAATTATGATTATTTCATAAAGAATTATTAAAAATGACATAATAGCTTTCGAATAAAGAAAATGGAAGTAGACAAGATCTTAGTTACAAGCCGTTTCCTTCATTATTACGAAATTGTCGCTTGAAGATTTAAGAACTGCACAAAACGCTCCGTAAGTTGCGTCGACAATTTCCGCCCTGAACAGCATTGGCGGAAAATCCATTTGTACGGCCGGAAAAGTCAATTTCCCCTGCTGGCGGTTTTCCACCTCAGTAACCCACCCCCCAACACACACCTACCTCACAGTCTGGTCCAAGCAAAGAAGACATTCTGGCAAGATGGGAAAATCACTGCAGCTCGGTCAATTCTGTTTCAAATTCTATGAATTTTATCTCAAATTTTAGAAAACATTTCGATCTACAATTTAAGTTCAAATTTATAATTTTTGAACCAATATTGATAGTACGGGAGTCATTTTCCCATCTTGCCAGAATGTTTTCTCTGCTCAACCAGACTTAAAAACCAGCCCCACGGTAGAAATCCAGTTAATGCAGTAGAAATGTTATACCTTGGTATTTTTCCTTTTCATCCCTTCTGGCTGGATGATGAGTTATGATTTTCCAACTTCATTATTACGATTGTAACAGACGCTAAAAAGGTGGTTTCGTCTGTCCTTTTGCGCTCCAACAGATGATGTTGTCAATCAGAGTTGTTATTTAGCTATGCCAACTAAGCTATTTGAATTTCTGTACAAATGAACTTCCTTCCACATGCAACCAACTCTATAGTCTTTCCAAGCAAAGAAGACCCTCTGGCAAGATGAGAAAATTACTCCAGCTCGGTCAATATTGGTTCAAAAATTATTGATTTGGTCTCATATCGTAGAAAACATTCTGATCTACAATTTGAGACCAAATCAATATATTTTCAACCGATATTGACCGAGCTGGAGTCATTTTATCATCTTGCCAGAGGGTCTTCTTTGCTTGCACAGACTATACCAAATTACTTATTTCATGATAGAATACTGTAGGCTATTTTTATTTCTTGTATCCAGTCACTGTATAGGCTGCTAGCTATAACTTCAAAGAGTATCGTCTGCTCCAACTTTTCTGCTCTGTTTTCGTTTGTTTCATGTTCAGTTCGTGTTTACTTCGCGTTCGGTTTGTGTTCTGATCGTGTTCAGTTCGTGTTCGATTAGTGTTCGGTTCGTGTTCAGTTCGTGTTCGATTAGTGTTCGGTTCGTGTTCGATTAGTGTTCGGTTTGTGTTCAGTTCGGTTCGTGTAGTTCGTGTTCATGTTCCGCGCGTGTTCGGTTCATGTTCTATTATTGTTTGGTTCGTGTGTTTTATTAGTGTTCAGTTCGGTTCGTGCTCGGTTCGTGTTCAGTATGTGTTCAGTTCGTGTTCGGTTCGTGTTCAGCACATTTTCGGTTTGTCTTTTTAGTGTTCAGTTCGGTTCGTGCTCGGTTCGTGTTCAGTATGTGTTCGATTCGTGTTCGGTTCTTGTTCGGCTCGTGTACGCTTTCCGTATACTTTGTATTCGGTTATCTTAGGTTTTGTATTAGCTAATTTAAATAAATCCAGACACTTGTTGACCACAAATATGTTTTTTTCTATCAGTAATTATAATGTGCTTTTTAGAGTGCATTATAACCACCTTCAATAATTCTATCTATATCTATATATAAGCGGAATGGCACTGACTGATTCATTCATCACCAGAACTAAAAATCCACTGAAGCGAATGCGTTCAAATTTGGCAGGCATGTTCAGTTGGACGTTTAGACGCGCGCTAAGAAAGGATTTTGAAAACTTTTCAAGGATACGCCAAATATTTAAGTTTTTCTATTGTTTTCCGGCGTTTTCCCAATTTTTTCGAGAACCAAACGGTGTAAAATGTTGATATTTGGTAGGTGGGTTCAGGTAAGGTCCAGAAATGTTGTGTTAAAACATTTATGAATTCCGTTCAAGATTACGCCAGTAATCAGGTTTTTCAAAATTGTAGATGTATTGCGGGTTGCATATCTTTCGCCTTGATACGACCAATCCTTACTGTGAATTCAATGGTTCAGTGAGATTATAGATGAACTAATTTGGAAGATGTTGAATCAAGTTTCAAACTATGTCCGATATAGTTCCCAAGGTTACGCTCAATATTAGCGTTTTAATATTTTTCGGAATTTTCAGAGTTTTTCTTGGATTTTTCGAGAATAAATTGGTAGAAAATGTCCAAATTTGGTGAACAGATCCAGATTAGGTCTAGGAATGCTGTGTTTAATGAATTTTGAATTCCTTCTGAGCGGAATTTGCAGTCGAGCGAAGCGAGCCTGTTTGTCTCATCTTACACTGACAGAGGTTATGCAGGCGAGCGAAGCGAGCTGTTGACGGTTCTGAGCTCACTGCCAACTGTTCTTAAATGAAAGCGTTAAGAACAAGAACAAATGGAAGCAGTATTGGTAGGACTAGGAGTAGAATGAGGATGCAGAAGAAGATAGCGAACAAGGAACAAGAGAATAAGATCTAGGAAACCAAAAAGAAAGAAAACAATGGAAGAAGAATAAAGAAAACAATTTGAAAGAGAGAATTGTTGGTGGGCGCACGCGAAAAGTGTGGATAAACTTTTGCTATTATTATAGTCGATCACAGGTTATTTGCTGGCACCTTGCGCCTAAAATAAACTACTCTTTTAGTGCTGCCGAGTGTATTTTCTCTAACAACCAGCACACGCCGAGCGCAGATAATGTTTTCCTTTTTGATTGTTCTCTTCCTTCTTGTTCTTCTTCTTCTTCTTCTTCTTCTTCTTCTTCTTCTTCTTCTTCTTCTTCTTCTTCTTCTTCTTCTTCTTCTTCTTCTTCTTCTTCTTCTTCTTCTTCTTCTTCTTCTTCTTCTCCTTCTTCTCTCTCCTTCTTCTCCTTCTCCTTCTTCTCTTCTTCTTCTTTTCTTCTTTTCTTCTTCTTCTTCTTCTTCTTCTTTTCTTCTTCTTCTTCTTCTTCTTCTTCTTCTTCTTCTCCTTCTCCTTCTTCTCCGCCTCCTTCTTCTCCTTCTCCTTCTTCTCGTTCTTCTTCTTGTTCTTCTTCTTGTTCTTCTTCTTCTTCTTCTTCTTCTTCTTCTTCTTCTTCTTCTTCTTCTTCTTCTTCTTCTTCTTCTTCTTCTTCCTTTTTCGTTTGGCGAGAAAAGTTTTTCTAGAAAAGTGCTACTTTTCCACACTGTAGACAGACTAGAGGAGCCGCTGCTTCAACGAAATAGTTTCAGCAAATAATGATAAAGGAAGAAGAAGAAGAAGAAGAAGAAGAAGAAGAAGAAGAAGAAGAAGAAGAAGAAGAAGAAGAAGAAGAAGAAGAAGAAGAAGAAGAAGAAGAAGAAGAAGAAGAAGAAGAAGAAGAAGAAGAAGAAGAAGAAGAAGAAGAAGAAGAAGAAGAAGAAGAAGAAGAAGAAGAAGAAGAAGAAGATCAAATCAAATATTTTTTTATTTTGCATCAAAAGAAATACAACATATTATAGTACAAGTTCCTCCTCTTGAATTTAATAACATACTGTAATTTAAAACTAAAAGAGTATATATAATATGAGAAAAGGAAAAAACAAACTTATAATTTTCACAGAGCAAAATAAAATTACTACTAACAAAAAAAAACAAAGTCTTTTGCCCGTTAGTAGGAGCTGACAACACTGGTAATGTTTATCAAAATGTACTTTCACAGAAGAAGAAGAAGAAGAAGAAGAAGAAGAAGAAGAAGAAGAAGAAGAAGAAGAAGAAGAAGAAGAAGAAGAAGAAGAAGGAGTAGAAGAAGAAGAAGAAGAAGAAGAAGAAGAAGAAGAAGAAGAAGAAGAAGAAGAAGAAGAAGAAGAAGAAGAAGAAGAAGACGAGAAGAAGAAGAAGAAGAAGAAGAAGAAGAAGAAGAAGAAGAAGAAGAAGAAGAAGAAGAAGAAGAAGTAGAAGAAGAAGAAGAAGAAGAAGAAGAAGAAGAAGAAGAAGAAGAAGACACTTCGTTCGAATGAACTTCCTTAAACAAGGAACCAACTCTACCAAATTACTAACTTTATTTCATGATGCAATAGTCTGAGTATAGCCTAGCAGACGCAATAGAATAACGCGGGTGGCAGTTTGTTCTCAGCTCTGTCAGGACAGTCGGCGGACTGTCTGCACGAGTAAATCGATCCAAATTTATAGATTTTCAATCAGAAAATGTGAAATAATGAAGATGAATTTGATAAGAGAATATGAAATGATGAACCATCTAGCTCTGTGGGATGCTTGTATACTTCACATTATTGTAATCATAGATACAAATCTGTATCTTTTTTATGAGAATTTGATTTGTTGATGAATTGGCTCAGAAAAGAAATAATTTTGAAAAATATCATTGGTCGATCTAAAAAACAAAGTCATGCTCACTGATTTAAGAAGTGATGGATAAAGGTAAGATAACGTATTCTAAATATTCACTAATATCAATAAATTTATTGTTTATTCTGGAATAAATTGATAATAATAATTTTGATACGTCCCAAGCTATGAAAGCCTTAAGATTAATACCTTGAGCGTGCTGTACACGGGGACAGTACTGTCGACCAGTTGAATATCTGTAGCGAATCACAGCTGTTGTTGTTTGACCCAATGACAAGACAAAGGCAGTGATTGGCTACAGATATTCAACTGGCCGACAGTACTGTCCCCGTGTACAGTATGCTTTAGTTAAATCAATATTCATACCATTTTTTTAACTTGGTGAAACTTCATCTACTGAAATTATTTGACCGAATCCATTCGGTTGAATGTTCGTTCATAGAAGTAAAGTCTGTCTAAGCAAAGAAGACATTCTGGCAAGATGGGAAGATGACTCCAGCTCGGTCAATATTAGTTCTAAAATTAAAAATTTGGACTCAAATTGTAGTAAACATTCTAATCTACAATTTGAGACCTCATTTATAGTTTTTGTACCAATTTTGACCGAGCTGGAGTCATTTCCCCATCTTGTCAGAATGTCTTCTTTGCTTGGAGAGACTATACCTCAGAAGCTATTAAAGCATTAAGTACTACCTCAGATTGATACATTCATACAATTTTCAAATTTCAATACAACTTAATCCACTGAATTCATACGAAATGAAGGTTTTTGCTGTATCGAAACCATTGGTTGAATGTTCATTGGAGTACTGAAAAGTTATACAGAGTGTTTCAGGAGGAATGTGCAATACTTCTTAGGCTGATTCCTTACACCAAGTAGACAAAAAAGTTCCATGGGACCAACCCCCAAAAACGCTATGTTACCGAGATAACAATGGTGGAAAATTGAGATTTTTAAGAAAATATTAATTTTTCTAACTTTTTAGAGGCTTTAGTGAGATTCTAACACGATCATTTCCTATGTAAAATTAGCTGAGGAATTTAATGAAACCATTTCAAGTTTGTAACTTTAACAGTTATTGAGATAATTGAAAAAAATATGCTAAAAAACGCCATTTTACAACAATAAGGTTTATAACTGGATGAGGAATCATAAAATTCTTTTTTATTAATGGATGTTTAAGAGAGTCGGATTATAAAGAAAAAGTAGGGTTGCAGCGATTGTGTAAATCTTACCCAAATCTCAGAAATGGCGATTAAAAATCGCATAATTCGACAAAACATAGCACAAGTGATAAATTTGTATCTAGTAGCGATTTTGCGATTTTTGATCGCTATTTCTGATATTTGTGTAAGATTTTCTTTAGAATCTTCTGATTATCTTCAACTTCCATTAATAAAAATCCAATTTTATGATTCCTTATCCAGTTATAACCCTTATTGTTGAAAAATGACGGTTTTTAAGCATATTTTTTCAATTATCTCAATAACCGTTTAAGTTACAAACTTTAAACTGGTTTCATTGAATTCCTCAGCTGATTTTACATAGGAATTGATTATCTTAGACCCTGAGTGAAGCCTCTAAAAAATTAGAAAAATAAATATTTTTCAAAAAATCTCAAATTTCCGCCATTGTTATCTCGGTAACAAAGCGTTTTTGGGGGTTGGTCCCATGGAACTTTTTTGTCTACTTGGTGTAAGGAATCAGCCTGAGAAGTATTGCACATTCCTCCTGAAACACCCTGTAAATTATGAGCATGCATAACTTTCAGCGTCTTACTTTTCCAGTCACGTGAGGAAATAAAAATATTAGCTAACCTAGAACCCTGAATAGGAAGAAGTGCAATATAAATAAAATAACTGAACTGCTTTGTATAGTCTGTCCAAGCAAAGGAGACCCTCTGGCAAGATGAGAAAACGACTCCAGCTCGGTCAATATAGGTTCAAAAAATGTTGATTTGGTCTAAAATTTTAGATCAGAATGCTTCTTACGATTAATATAGAAATCAATAATTTTTGAACCAATATTGACCGAGCTGGAGTTGTTTTCTCATCTTGTCAGAGGGTCTTCTTTGTTTGGACCGATCGACTATACTTGGCATGAGAAAATTTGAAGTATTATTATCATCATTATTAAAGTCCATTGAATATTCAAATATATTGATTATTACGTTGCATGAATTTGAGTCGTGAAGGTGAATAGAGTGAAAAGGAAAGAATGCGGAGAAGAAGAAGAAGGGAAAAGAAGTCGGATGAAAGTGAGAAAGTGGAAGAAATGAAGAAAGAAAAATAAGAGATAGAAAGGGAGGAAGCGTTTACGAGACAGAAAGGAAGAAAGAAATGAAAAAAGGAAGAAAGGAAGAAAGAAAGAAAAAAGGAAGTAGGAAGGACAAGAAGAAGAAGAAGAAGGAGGAGAGGGAAGAAGAAGAAGAAGAAGAAGAAGAAGAAGAAGGAGGAGGAGGAGGAGGAGGAGGAGGAGAAGACGGAGAGGAAGAAGAAGAAGAAGAAGAAGAAGAAGAAGAAGAAGAAGAAGAAGAAGAAGAAGAAGAAGAAGAAGAAGAAGAAAGGAAAGAAGAAGAGAGGAGGAAGAAGAAGAAGAAGAAAGAAGAAAGAAGAAGTAGAAGAAGAAGAAGAAGAAAGAAGAAGAAGAAGAAGAAGAAGAAGAAGAAGAAGAAGAAGAAGAAGAAGAAGAAGAAGAAGAAGAAGAAGAAGAAGAACAAGAAGAAGAACAAGAAGACAAAGAACAAGAAGAACAAGAAAAAGGAGAGGACGAAGAAGAAGAAGAAGAAGAAGAAGAAGAAGAAGAAGAAGAAGAAGAAGAAGACGAAGAAGAACAAGAAGAAGAAGAAGAAGAAGAAGAGAAGAAGAGAAGAAGAACAAGAAGAATAAGAATGAAGAGAAGAGAAGAGTAAGTTGGAGAGGAAGGAGAATAAGAGAAAGAATGAAGAGGAAGAGAAGAAAAGGTAGAATGTGGAGAAGCATAATGTGAAAAGTTAGAGGAAAAAGAAGAATAACTGATGAAAACTGATGAGAAGCAAAGTAGAAGAGAAATAATAAGAGAATAAAAATCATAATGCGAAGTAGAGTAAAAGCAAAAAAATGTCAATAGAAAAAATCACAATACAACTATTGTTTGTCCAAGCAAAGAAGACGTTCCGGGAAGATGAGAAATTGACTCCAGCTCGGTCAATATTGCTTCAAAAATCATAAATCTAGTCTCAAATTGTAGATAAGAATGTTTCCTACAATTTGAGGCCAAATTTATATTTTTTGAACTGGTATGAACTGATCTGAAGTCATTCTTCCATCTTGCCAGAATGTCTTCTTTGCTAGGACCGACTATAAACATGGCCCTATTTAATAATTCAATCGATTGAATTCTCAATCAAGGTAAAATGAATAGCTTGCTTTCCCGCCTTTATTTCTAAACAGTTCGCTGGCTATTATAATAACAGTTATTGCTGTGGAATAATTAATTTGAATTGCATGACGTCACCAATGCGAATAAATGATTAATTTTGTGTTTTAATTATTTATTCTTTCAATAATAATCATTGTTTGAGCAATTAATAATAACAATACTCGTATTTTGGTGGAAATTTGGAGCGCCTTAAATAAAACTGACTAAATTACAGAATTGAAAAATGAATTGAGTTTTATTAATAACACAAAGAACTAGTCAATAGTATGTATAGTCTGTCCAAGCAAAGAAGACCCTCTGGCAAGATGAGAAAATGACTCTAGCCGGGTCAACATTGGTTCAAAAATTATTGATTTGGTCTCAATCGTAGGAAACATTCTGATCTACATGAGACCAAATCAAATTTTTGAATCAATATTGACCGAGCTGGAGTCATTTTCTCATCTTGCCAGAGGGTCTTCTTTGCTTGGACAGACTATAGCTAAAGCTAATATGTATGGCGGTTAACATCTATACATCTGTAATACATCTATTACAGACATGGGCCGGTTGTTCGTAACTTTGTTAACTTTTAACGCCGTGATTAGCCTTGATAACAACATCTTGTAGCAACGGCAAACTAACTCAACTCAAATAGAGAATAGAAACATATAAATTATAGAAAAGCCTTGAGTTTCAATAGTTTCGTTTACAAAACTTGATGACACATCATTCACTTCAAATTTTATTGCCTAAAAATATGACTAACCTTCAAATTCATGAATCAAGTTAAGATTATTATTATCATTGAGGCAATGAGATAAATGAGGTTATGGAAAATTTCAATGGCGGTTTTTTCAAATTTAACAGGTCAGCAGCTGGTTAATTAGAATTGAATACTAATTTCACAGTACTAAACTAATCGGCCAGAGTTTGAGGCGTTAAAAATTCTAACCTAACCATCAGCTGATGATTAAATTTTCAATATCTGAAAACAATAGCAGCTGAAAGTTTTCGATTTTTGTGGTACTACCAACCTGACAACAATTAAGTTGTATCAGCATGCAATTTCCAGATCATGTTTTGTTTTAATAAATAAATAATTTATACAATAATGAGAAGATTATTGATTCTAATATCTATTTGGAATAAGTACATTCGAATATTCTGCTACTACTATCACATTTCAATAATTTATTCATTTGAACGTTTTTCCACTTTGACACGGTGAAATAACGGCGATTAAACTAACAGAGCATACGTGCAACCGGCCCTATATAATCTATTACAACATCTATAACATACATAATTATGTAATGCATATATTGTCTCTTCATGATTTTTAAAACATTTTCCAGGGAAATTAAACTTTGAACTTAGGGCTATTTAAAATAATTGATAAACATGTTTGTGAATAATACTTAAAGTTTTTAAAAATGGGTATATTTGATTTTTCATTTTTATTTATCAACATCCAGGCCTAGCCTGATGACAACTCTCACTGACATCAGCTGTTGGAGCGCACAAAGAGCAGACGAAACCGCCTAAGTTTTGGCGTCTGCTAAATTATTTAAGAAATTGAGTTTCATAAATAACCCAAAAACTGAGTCAGTTTACTTATAACGGTACATAAACTACGGTACATAAATATGTAAACGATACATATTCCCCAATAGTATTGTCTAGTATTTTGAATGAAAATATCAAAATCAATCATAACATACAATAAAAGACCAAAATTTATTACAAAATATAGATCTTTTCAGCACCATTCACCGTCCAATAACCAAAATAGAATGTAATTTTCTGCGACAATAAATCACGACATAATCAAATTGGGATGAGTTATGTGGCATTATATTCGACATACTTTACACAATATACATATGTATATTACCAATAATAAATAATCTATACGAACACGCCATAAATAATTTACTGTGATGAAAGATAACCTATGATGCATAATGCTTCTTCTTCTTCTTCTTCTTCTTCTTCTTCTTCTTCTTCTTCTTCTTCTTCTTCTTCTTCTTCTTCTTCTTCTTCTTCTTCTTCTTCTTCTTCTTCTTCTTCTTCTTCTTCTTCTTCTTCTTCTTCTTCTTCTTCTTCTTCATCTCCTCCTCCTCCTCCTTCTCTCTCATCTTCCTCTTTTGTTCTTCTTCTTCTTCTTCTCCTTCTTCTTTCTCTTCTTCTTCTTCTTCTTCTTCTTCTTCTTCTTCTTCCTTCTTCTTTTTCTACTTCTCCTTCTTTTCTACTTCTCCTTCTTCTTCTTTTCTTATTTCCTTCTTCTTTTTCTTCTTTTCGAGAGGAGAAGAAGAAGACGGAGGAAGGAGAAAAGAAAAAAGAAGAAGAAGAAGAAGAATAAGAAGAAGAAGAGAAGAAGAAGAAGAAGAAGAAGAAGAAGAAGAAGAAAAGAAGAAGAAGAAGGAAGGAAGGAAGAAGAAGAAGAAAACGATCAGAAAGGAAAACATTATCCTGAGGCAAAGGTAAATTGAAATAAATTCAATACAAAGGCGAAGAAGATTAAAATGAAAAATTAATATGAAAAAAATGTGAAGAAAGTGTGAAAATAATAAAGTAGATAATGCTACGAAAAGAAGAGGAGAAAAGAAAAAGAATAGAGAATAGTTTCAATGTGAGGGAGAGAGAAACTTAATATCAATGAATATGAAAAAATTGACAAGAAAATTGATAAGTTGAGCACTCTCATGTCTTGTGACATTGGTGTCTGTATAATGTTGAAAGTAGTTCTAATCTCTCTTCATCTCCTTCTTATTCCTCCTTTTGTTCTTCTTCTTCCTCTCCTTCGCCGTCTTATCCTCATTCCACCAATTCGCCAACAAGCAATTTATGGCCTGTTCTGTCCAATAGCAGAGCGCATTCATTTCTACTGTACCACACTGTACACTATAATACAGAAGTCATTTACGTTTACTACTATTCTCAACTCTCTCACCCTCTATCTTCTTCTTCTTCTTCTTCTTCTTCTTCTTCTTCTTCTTCTTCTCCTTATTCTTCCTGATCTTCTTCTTCTTCTTCTTCTCCATCATGTTTCTGCCTCCTCCAGCTCATCTTATTTTTTCCTTCTTTATCTTCTCCCCATGTTCTTCATCTTATTCCTGTTCTTAATTTTCTTTCTCTTCTTCTTCTTCTTCCTTCTCTTTCTCTTCTTCTTCTTCCCTTCTCTTTCTCTCTTTTTCTAATTCTCCTTGTTCTTCCTGGTCTTCTTCTTATTATTCTTCTTCTTCACCATCATGTTTCTCCTCCTCCAGCTCATCATATTCGTTTTTTCCTTCTTTATCTACTCCCCCAAGTTCTTCATCTTATTCCTGTACACAATTTTCTTTTCTTCTCTACTTCTTCTTCTCCTTCTTCTTCTTCTTCCTCTTCCTCTTCCTTCTTCTTCTTCTTCTCTTCTTCTTCTTCTTCTTCTTTCTTCTTCTTTTTATTCTTCTCCTCTCTCCATTTTCTTCTTCTTCTTCTTCTTCCTCTCTTCTTCTTCCTCTTCTCTCTCCTCTTCTTCTCCTCTTCTTCTTCTTCTTCCTCTCCTCTTCTTCCTTTCTTCTTCTTCTTCTTCTTCTTCTTTTCTCTTCTCCTTCTTCCTCTCTTCTTCTTCTTCATCTTCTTTTTTCTCTTCTTCTTCTTCTTCTCTTTCTTCTTCTTCATCTTCTCTTCTTTTCTTCTCCTCCTCCTTCTTTCTTCTTCTTCTTCTTCTTCTTTTCCCTTTTCTTCTTCTTCTTCTTCTTCTTCTCTTCTTTTCTCTCTTCTTCCTTCTTCTTCTTCTTCTTCTCCTTCTCTTATTCTTTCTTCTTCTCCTTCCTCTTCTTCTTCTCTCTCCTTTTCTTCTTCTTCTTCTTTCTTCTTCTTCTTCTTCTTCTTCTTCTTCTTCTTCCTTATTTTCTTCTTCCTCTTCTTCTCATTCAACTTTCCGCAATCGAAAGTCAGGATAAATCCCTCAGAGCCAAGGTCGTGCCATGAATAAGTTTACTCTTCCTCCTCCTCCTCTTCGTCCTCCTCCTCCTCCTCCGCCTCCTCCTCCTTCTCCTTCTTCTTCTTCTTCCTTTCGTCTTCTACCTCAATCACCTCCAGGAATTTAAATAAATGTTTGTCTAATGAAAGCAGCGCAGTGAATGCTATAATACTCAAGGAATTCAAACTATTGTCTGTCCAAGCAAAGAAGACCTTCTGGCAAGATGGGAAAATGACTCAATCTCCGTCAATATTGGTTCAAAAATCATCAATATGATCTCAAATTGTTGGAAATAATTTGATCTACTATTAAGACCACATTTATAATTCTTGAACAAATATTGACCAAGCTGGAGTCATTTTCCCATCTAGCCAGAGGCTCTTCTTTGCTTGTACAGACAGTTTCCCTAGAATATATTAATCTTATTCTACTCCAATGTTTTTTGATTAAAATCACCCCTGAATTCTAATAATACATCATTTCTCTCATTCAAGGTTATATTCTATGTTTCTGAATACGTTCACTATCATCCACCTGCATTTTAATTACATTATAAGTAAAGTCTGTCCAAGCAAAGAAGACCCTCTGACAAAATGGGGAAATGACTCAGGCTCGGTCAATATTGATTCAAAAATTATCAATTTGGTCTCAAATTGTAGAGCAGAATTTTTTCTACAATTTGAAACCAAGTTGATTATTTTTCAACCAATTTTGATCAAGCTGGAGTCATTTTTCCATCTTGCCAGAGGGTCTTCTTTGCTTGGACAGACTATATATACAGGGTGTTTCAGGAGGAATGTGCAATACTTCTTAGTCTGATTCCTTGCACCTAGTAGAGGAAAGAATTGCATAGGACATATCCTCAGTAATGCTTTGAAATCAAAATGTCTGAAAATTGTCATAAAAAATTAAATTTCATAATTCTTTGAAGGTTTTAAATTTAGGTACCAAAATGATCTATTCCTATCTAAGTCTAGCTGAGCAGCCCAATGAAATGAATCATTGGAAGTATGTAATTTGAACGTAACTTAAAATTGAGTTAAAAGCGAAAATATAAATACCTAAATTTAGTTATTCTTATATAAAAAGATATTCTTATAGCAGAATATTGAGCGAACGCCTGTTTATGTAAATAGATATTCTAATAGGTGAAGTTTGTGCGAATGCCTGTGTTTCTTATTACTTCTATTGTATCATTTTATCAAATATATTAATAAATATGCTGAAAAACACAATTTTTCAACAATTGAGGCTTATAACTAGATATGAAATCATAAATTTGTAACTTTAATGAATGGATGTAGTAGAGAATTGAATTCTGAAAAATATGTTTGTAATGAGTAAATGTTACCCAAATCTCAGAAATCGCAATAAAAAAAAACAAAAAGCTTATTTGAAAATTAAAAGAGTGATAAAGGGTAATAATCACAGAACAGCATTACAGCATTATTAAAGAGTTCTGGGCTCCTTTAGAGCTCCTATTGGGATCGATATAGACTCGAGAGATAAGAGTTGTTATGAGAACTCGAAAATACTATTACATTTGAAAAATGAGAGAGTAGAGTTCAATGAAAATTTCATTCATAAATGAAATTGCATTGACAAAATAAAGCACAAGTGATGAATTTGTGTTTAGTAACGATTTTGCGATTTTTGATCGCTATTTCTGAGATTTGAATAAGATTAACACAACCGCCGCCATTTAACTTTCTCTTCAGAATCCGACTCTCTTCAACTTCCATTAATGAAAAATACAATTCCTGTACAATTTTTTATTCCTTATCCAGGTATAACCCTTATTGTTGAGAAAATGGCGTTTTTTAGAATATTTTTCCAATTATCTCAATAACCGTTGAAGTTACAGACTTGGAACTGGTTTCATTGAATTCCTCAGCTAATTTTACATAGGAATTGATTATCACAGACCCTGAGTGAAACCTCTAAAAAATTAGAAAAATTAATATATTTTGAAAAATCTCTATTTTCCGCCATTGTTATCTCGGTAACAAAGCGTTTTGGGGGTTGGTCCCATGGAACGTTTTTGTCCACTTGGTGTAAGGAATCAGCCTGAGAAGTATTGCACATTCCTCCTGAAACACCCTGTATCAAGTTGACCCAAATAGAACAGTTGATATGAGAAATCATTATATGTGGAGACGGATTGTAAACACTGACAAAGGACATTGTGATGAAGAGAAATTCCGCCGTTGACTTTTATTCTTATTCTTTCAAGTCGATGGAATAAAGTTGGCACAGCTTGTCCCAGATAGAATGGGCCGACAAAGAAAGGATGACAAGGGAAGAAAGAAGAGCGCACAAAGGAGAGAAATGGAGAAGGACAAAGAACAAATGGAAGAATCGAGAAAGCAAATAGAGTCATTTCTCTAGTATCAGTTGTATATAGTCCGTCTAAGCAAAGAAGACAGGATGGGAAACTGACTTTTTCTCCTCTTCTCATTTCTCCTTTGAATCCTTCTCAGCCTTCCCATTCTCTTCCCTCCACCTCATTCATTCAATTTTTCACCCCCTCCTCTTCTTTTATACTAATTTTTATCTCCTTCTTCTACTTTCTTCTCTTTCTTTCTTGTCCTTCCTTCTCCTATACTCTAGAGTTTCATCTTTTATTCTTTGAACGTGTTTTTCTTCTTCTTCTTCTTCTTCCTCCTCTCCTCCTCCTTCTTCTTCTTCTTCGTCTTCTTCTTCTTCTTCTTCTTCTTATCCTTCTTCTTCTTCTTCTTCTTCTTCTTCTTCTTCTTCTTCTTCTTCTTCTTCTTCTCCTTCTTCTTCTTCTTCTTCTTCTTCTTCTTCTTCTTCTTCTTCTTCTTCTTCTTCTTCTTCTTCTTCTTCTTCTTCTTCTTCTTCTTCTTCTTCTTTCTTTCTTCCTTCTTGTCCTTTCCTTCTCCTATACTTCTTCTTCTTCTTTCTTCTTCTTCTTCCTTCTTCTTCTTCTTCTTCTTCTTTCTTCTTCTTCTTCTTCCTTCCTTCTTCTTCTTCTTCTCTCCTCTTCTCTTCTTCTTCTTGCATGATCGTCTACTTTTTCTGTTCTCATTCAATATATTGCTGTCCATGTATATAGTCTGTCCAAGCAAAGAAGTCCCTCTGGCAAGATGGGAAACTGACTTCAGCTTGGTCAATATTTGATCAAGAATTATAAATGTGGTCAAAGAAGAAGAAGAAGAAGAAGAAGAAGAAGAAGAAGAAGAAGAAGAAGAAGAAGAAGAAGAAGAAGAAGAAGAAGAAGAAGAAGAAGAAGAAGATGATGATGATGATGATGATGATGATGATGATGATGATGATGATGATGATGATGATGATGATGATGATGATGATGATGATGAAGATGATGATGATGATGATGATGATGATGATGATGATGATGATGATGATGATGATGATGATGATGATGATGATGATGATGATGATGATGATAGCCGTGACATAGTAAAGAATAACAAAATGGATTCCATCAGCCAATAGAAGAGCGTTAAAAGTGGTAGGGTACTTATAGGACTGTGATTGGACAAGACCTAGTGAGTGACTTACAAAATGGATTTCATCAGCCAATAGGAGAGCGTTAAAAGTGGTGGGGTACTTATAGGACTGTGATTGGCCGTGACGTAGAGAGTGACTCACAAAATGGATTCCATCAGCCAATAGGAGAGTGCTAAAAGTGGGAGTGCACTTCTAGGTCTATGATTGGCCGTGACGTAGTGAGTCCCAGCTGGCTTTTAAATTAGCATCGACCAATATGAGTGCCCGTCCTTCCTTATCACTACTTTTGTGGTTGAGTTTTTAAATAAAAAAATCTTTCCCAAGTTTGAAGTATCATTTCGATAGAAACTATTTCGGCCAAATAAACATCTTGTTATCTACATGAGCATGATTTAATGTCTTTCTTTTTCTCTCAGTACGTATAGTCTGACCAAGCAAAGAAGAGCCTGTTGCATGATGGGAGAATGACTCCAGCTCGCTCAATATTGGTTCAAAAATTATCAATTTGATCTCAAATTGTAGGGAACGATTTGATCTACTATTAAGACCACATTCATTATTCTTCAACAAATATTGACCAAGCTGGAGTCATTTTTCCATCTTGCCAGAGGCTCTTCTTTGCCTGGTCGGACTACTTTTTCTCTCACTCACTCTCTTACTTTCTTATCTATGTTATTAACAATCTGTCTTATCTATGTTATCAATATATCTTTCTCTCTTACCCCCTCTTTAAGTAATAATATCTGTCACCAGTAATGTTGATTCAGAAAGTTGCACAAGATCTCACTTTATCAAACGAAACAAGAGTAGGCTGGTGCCCTATACCCAAGACAGCTCAAAAGGAAAGCTTATACGTATTTGCTAGGTCAGGCCAAGTGAACCTCCATCGACTTCTACTATCAAGTAACAAGCTTTTGTCGGCATTTCTCCTACCACAACTGCTTTTACATTAATCTCTTCTTCTTTTGTTTCTTCTTCCCCTTCTTCCTTATCTTCTTCTCCTTCTTCTTCTTCTTCTTCTTCTTCTTCTTCTTCTTCTTCTTCTTCTTCTTCTTCTTCTTCTTCTTCTTCTTCTTCTTCTTTTTCTTCTTCTTCCTCTCTTCTTCCCTTTGTCTTTTGTCTACATCACTTTGTTCCAGTTGTCCTAGTCACCACCTAACTCAGTCCGAAACAATGCTTCTTATTTCTTTCCTTCTTTCTTCTTCTTCTTCTACTTGTTCTTCTTCTTCTTCTTCTTCTTCTTCTTCTTCTTCTTCTTCTTCTTCTTCTTCTTCTTTTATTCTTCTTCTTCTTCTTCTTTTGTCTTGCTTCTTCTTCTTATTCTTTTTCTTATCCGACTCTGACTTCCTATTTCTTCTGCTATTTCTCCTCCTTATTTTATATCTTCTTCTTCTTCTTTTCCTCTTCTTCTTCTTCTTCTTTTTCTTCTTCTTCTTCTTCTTCTTCTTCTTCTTCTTCTTCTTCTTCTTCTTCTTCTTCTTCTTCTTCTTCTTCTTCTTCTTCTTCTTCTTCTTCTTCTTCTTCTTCTTCTTCTTCTTCTCAACCTCAACCTCTTCTTCTTCTTCTTCTTCTTCTCTTTCTTTTCTTCTTCTTCTTCTTCTTCTTCTTCTTCTTCTTTTCTTCTTCTTCTTCTTTCTTCTTCTTCTTCTTCTTCTTCTTCTTCTTCTTCTTCTTCTTCTTCTTTATTTCTTCTTCTTCTTCTTCTTCTTCTTCTTCTTCTTCTTCTTCTTCTTCTTCTTCTTCTTCTTCTTCTTCTTCTTCTTCTTCTTCTTCTTCTTCTTTCTCTTCTTTTCTTCCTCCTTCCTCTTCTTCTTCTTCTCCTCCTTCTTCTTTTTCTTCTTCTTCATCTTCATCTTCTTCTTCTTTTCATCATCATCAACCCTCATTACTCACGCACAAGCCTAAGAGCTCATATGAGCAGCACCCTCAGAAAACAAAACAAACAAACTCTTAAGCCGTTCGTGCTAAAAGAGGTTACGCAGAGCTTATAGAAGATTACAGCAGACGCCATTGAAACAGGCGCTTGGCGAGTATCTGTTATCAAGGCTCAGATCTCTCTGGACAGTCGGCGAGCGGTCTTCGAAAGCTTATCACGTCGGGAGCGACCTTAGCTAGATAGTTTTGCTCTCATGGAACGCTTTCAAACTGTCCTGAGAGAGCTGTCATAAATTTAATAAATTCGCAATACGCCAGTTCAGTTGAAGTCTACTGGCAGCTTAAATTTGCAGAATTCCACTGTTATTGGAAATGGAACTGGAAGTTTAGTGGGGCAAATACAGTCTGTACAAGCAAAGAAGACCCTCTGGCAAGATGAGAAAATGACTCCAGCTCGGTCAATATTGGTTCTGAAAATATCGATTTTGTCTCAAATTGTAGATCAGAATGTTTCCTACGATTTGAGACCAAATCAATATTTTTCGAACCAATATTGACCGAGCTGGAGTCATTTTTTCATCTTGCCAGAGGGTCTTCTTTACTCGGACAGACTATATCATTAGCGCCTTGCTTTGTTTACTCTTTTCCGTACCGGGGTGCTCCAATTATAATCATAGCCAAGTGTTCGCCGTTGAATCATTAATTTATTCATACAAATTCGTATTTCCCCCCCTGTTCTCAGCAAACATCAGATTTGATTTCACTGGTATGTCCAGAGACTCGTTTATGAATAATTAATTTATTTGTGCTATAAAAATTTATCACATTGGAATATATTCACAACTTCGGTCCAGTAGTATCAATCTTCATCAATGCTATATAGTTGTGTCAAGAACAGAAGAGCCTTTGGCAACATGGCTGCCATTCACTGCTGCCACTAGTCGAAATGAAAATTGTTCCAGTATAACCAAATTTAGTGCAGGCTCAGACTTTTTTTCTGTCTCAGTTCATAATTATGTTATGTTTTCTATATCATATGTCAATAAGTAAATGAATAAAAAAATATTTTCATTCTTGAAATCAATATGATTACGATCAGTGTAAAACGGTAGATTAGCTGAAGTGATTTTACCCTGGAATTCCAAGTTCTGCGCATGCGTAGTTACACTCTCACTTCCCTCCGCCATCTTGCAAGAGGCTCTTCTGTTATTGGCACAACTATACAAATACACGTAATAACAGCTACTCACTCCTTTTTGAAGCTATACAGACTTTTCTCTCTTAGAATATTATAGAGTTCTTAACTCAAATATAAGTACCTAAAACCATTAATATTTATAATGATTGCTGATCATTTTTCTAACTGCGAAGAGTATAACTATTATTTTCATGAGTAACTGTTACTTGCCGCTTCAATTCACATACTACTTGACAGAATATATTCACTTTTATAAGTGATATTAGCCGGCAGGCTCGCTTCGCTCGCCTTCTCCGCCCCCTGGACCCCCGACAGTATAGGCAGTGTGAGTGAGTTAAACAGGCTCGTTTGGCTTGCAAAACCTCTGTCAGTGTCAACTGAGACAAACAGGCTCGCTTCGCTCGCCTGCAAATTCCGTTCAGTAGGGATTTGAAATTTATTGAGCACAGCATTTCTATACCTAATCTGGACCTGTTTACCTAATTTCAACATTTTCTGCCAATTTGTTCTAGAAAAATCTAAGAAAAACTCCGAAAATTCAGAAAAATAGTAAAACGATGATATTGAGCGTAACCTTGGGAACCATATCGGACATAGATTGAAACTTGATTCAATATCTTCCAAATTAGTTACCATTGAATTCACAGTAAGGTAGTATCAAGGTGAAAGATATGCATCCCGCAATACATCTACAATTTTGAAAAACCTGATTACTGGCGTAATCTTGAACGGAATTCATAAATATCCTAACACAACATTTCTAGACCTTATCTGAACCTACCTACCAAATATCAACATTTTCTACCGATTGGTTCTCGAAAAAAGTGAGAATACGCCGAAAAACTATAGAAAAACCTAAATATTAGTCGTATCCTTGAAAAGTTCCTAAAATCCGTTCTTAGCGCGCGTCTAAACGTCCAACTGAACATGCCTGCCAAATTTGAACGCATTCGGTTCAGTGGATTTTTAGTTCTGGTGATGAATGAATGAATGAATGAATGAATGAATGAGTCAGTCAGTCAGTCAGTCAGTGCCATTTCGCTTTTATAGATATAGATAATTGATTTAACAGAGAACGTTCAGCTATGATTATAATTAGATCATATTCTTGACAGAATACATTAACATTTTTGAGTGATATAAAGAAAATAATCTGAAATAATTATCAGAAAATTGAAAAATGAAAGTATTTTTTATTTCTATAAATTTAGCATGTTGCGAGGAGTAACGGTTACTTTTATCACTGTTACTGTAACTGTTACTCACCTCCACCAACATTTGGTTACTACAATAAGCACCTGTTAATCTGCCTCTTCTACTCTTAATTTAATCTTAAATAAAATATAATTGACATAAAAAATTTACTACTATGGGACTATATGTGTTTTTTCCAAAAAGAATAATAAATCAGAAAATTCTAAAATGGAAAGATGTTTTCTTATAATATATTTTGCATTTTGTGAAGAGTAACGGTTACTTTCATCAATACCTGTTACTCACCTACACCAACATTCAGTTACCGTACGCTATTTAATTGTATCGTAAATTCCCGCACTTGCTCGCGCGTGAATATATATACACACCAGTAATGTACCCTGTATAAACAGGTATACAAGTCTGAATTCTCCAACATTATAGAGGTATAAACAGATATACATCACAAGCTATAACTTCCAACTATATATGATACTGCATACTGTAGCATTGCTGTAGCCTCATACTCCTAAAATCCAGTCTGTACAAGCAAAGAAGACATTCTGGCAAGATGGGAAAACGACTCCAGCTCGGTCAATATTGGTTCAAAAAATATAAATATGGTCTCGAATTGTAGGAAATTTACTAATCTACAATTTGAGACCGAATGCATACGTTTTAAACCAATATTGACCGAGCTGGAGACATCTTCCCTGAATGTCTTCTTTGCTTGGACAGGCTATACCCCTGAAGCAGGCATTAGGCATTCAGTAGGTACACTGCTCTAATGGACAAGATGCTTTCGGAGCACCCCCCCCCCCCCAACAAATCATTGGGGGGGGTGTTGGAAGAACTACACCTGGTACAAGGTTATGGATTTCGTAAAATATGGACTTGGTAGGATGCCACTAGTAAAACCAACCTATGCTAGAATGGGTGGGGGAATATCCATAAATACGCATGGTATGGATACAAGAATTTAATTAGATTACTATGAATTTTAATTTAATGGATTAGAAATCATATGAAATTTATGCTAAAATCAAACACATTTGTTTAATTAGAATAGAATATGAATAGGATTAATTATCTTCTTTACTTGTTTTAGTGCATTTCATTCGAGAAAATGCACTATTGGTCTTGCACTGACAATCGAAAATTTATGATGTGACTAGCCGGCAGGCTCGCTTCGCTCGCCTTCTCCGCCTAGCCAGGGGGCTCCGCCCCCTGGACCCCCGACAGTATCAGCAGTGTCAGTGAGTCAAACAGGCTAGCTTCGCTCGCCTACAAATTCCGTTCAGAAGGGATTCAAAACTTATTGAAGACAGCATTTCTAGATCTAATCTGGACCTGTTCACCAAATTTCGACATTTTCTACCAATCTATTCTCGAAAAATCCAAGAAAAACTCTGAAAATTCCTAAAAATAGTAGAACGCTGATATTGAGGGTAACCTTGGGAACTATATCGTACATAGTTTGAAACTTGAATCAATATCTTCCAAATTAGTTTATCTATAATATCGCTGAACCATTGAATTTACAGTAAGGATTGGTCGTATCAAGGCGGAAGATATGCAACCCGCAAAACATCTACAATTTTGTAAAACCTGATTACTGGCGTAATCTTGAACGGAATTCAAAAATATCTTAACACAACATTTCTAGACCTAATCTGAACATACCTACCAAATATCAACATTTTCTACCAATTTGTTCTCGAAAAAATTGAGAAAACGCCGAAAAACTTAAATATTTGGCGTATCCTTGAAAAGTTCCTAGAATCCGTTCTTAGCGCGCGTCTGAACGTCCAACTGAACATGCCTGCCAAATTTGAACGCATTTGGTTCAGTGGATTTTTAGTTCTGGTGATGAATCAGTCAGTGCCATTTCGCTTTTATAGATATAGATAGATATATTTTTTATGGAAATGCACTGTTTCCGACCGCCAGCTGCCGGAGCGAATTTTATCTCTGCATTTGAAAATGGCTCAAGAACGCCTAAACATGTTATGCGAAATAAAAATATTCTAAAACAGTATTTTGATTTTCATTAATTTAACATTTTGGATTAGGTTGGTACAAAGTTCATTATAAATAGGAAGATAGTTAATCAATAAAGATAATTATTCAACGTTTTCATACTTTTTATAGATGACGCAAGATGATGAAGATAATAATCAATAAATTTATTTTGCTTTCTTATAGATGGAGCCGAAATTTTAGGCGGTTTCGTCTGTCTCTTGCTCATAATGTAGCCTATCAACAGCTGTTGTGAAGTATCTATTGTCTCTTCTGATTTCAAGAATATCATCCAGGCATAGCTTTATGACAACTCTCATTTACAACATCGGCTGTTAAAGCTCAAGGAGCGGACGAAACCGCCCAACTTTTTGCGTCACCTATACAAGGTGTTTCAGGAGGAATGTGCAATACTTCTCAGGCTGATTCCTTACACCAAGTGGACAAAAAAGTTCCATGGGACCAGCCCCCAATAACGCTTTGTTACTGAGATAACAATGGCGGAAATTGAGATTTTTCAAAATATATTAATTTTTCCAATTTTTTAGAGGGTTTATAAAATAATCAAATCCTATGTAAAATTAGCTGAGGACTTGACAAAACATAGCACAAGTGATGAATTTGTGTTTAGTAGAGATTTTGCGATTTTTGTACGCTATTTCTGAGATTTGGGTGAGATTTACACAATCGCCGCCATTCAACTTTTCCTTTAGAATCCGACTCTCTTCAACTTCCATCAATAAAAATACAATTTTATGATTCCTTATCCAGTTATAACCCTTATTGTTGAAAAATGGCGTTTTCTAGCATATTTTTCCAATTATCTCAATAACCGTTGAAGTAACAAACTTGGAACTGGTTTCATTGAATTCCTCAGCTGATTTCACATAGGATTTGCTTATTTTAGAACCTCAGTAAAGCCTCTAAAAATTAGAAAAATTGATACTTTTTGAAAAATCTCAATTTCCCGCCATTGTTATCTCGGTAACAAAGCGTTTTTGGGGGTTGGTCCCATGGAACTTTTTTGTCTACTTGGTGTAAAGAATCAGCCTGAGAAGTTTTGCACATTCCTCCTGAAACACCCTGTATAATATCATAAGTGTTTCCAGAATGACAAATCCAAATATCGTCTGCTTGGTAACAATTTTATGAATCGTAAGACCGGGAATGTGGCTTCATAAAAGCTCGTGGAATTTTACCACAGTATCTAGTTATTAAAACTTTTCGGCCCTAAATATTCTTATCAGTAATCTTATCGCTGCACTATTTTCAATGGTTTCATCAGACGATATTGGCTTACAATCGTGATGTAGACAGAAGAAGAAATTCGTTTATGTAACAAAAGAACATGAGATGCTTTTTCGAAATTATCTGGGAGAGACTTTGTGCTTAGCAGTATTGAATGAGAACAGAAAACGTGGACGATCATACAAGAAGAAGAAGAGGAAAAGAAGAAGGACAAAGAGAAGAAGAAGAAGGAAGAAGAAGAAGAAGAAGAAGAAGAAGAAGAGAAGAAGAAGAGAGGAAGAAGATGTAGAGGAATAAGAAGAAGAAAGAAAAATGAAGAAGGAGAAGACTAAAGAAGAAGAGAAGAAGAAGAAGAAGAGAGAAGAAGAAAAAGAAGAGAGAGAAAAAGAAGAAAGAAGAAGAAGAAGAAGAAGGGAAGAAGAAGGGAAGAAAGAAGAAGAAGAAAAGATGAAAAAAAGAAGAAGAAGAAGAAGAAGAAAAGAAGAAGAAGAAGAAGAAGAAGAAGAAGAAGAAGAAGAAGAAGAAGAAGAAGAAGAAGAAGAAGAAGAAGAAGAAGAAGAAAAGAAGAAGAAGAAGAAGAAGAAGAGAGAAAGAAGAAGAAGAAGAAGAAGAAGAAGAAGAAGAAGAAGAAGAAGAAGAAGAAGAAGAAGAAGAAGAAGAAGAAGAAGAAGAAGAAAAAGAAGAAGAAGAAGAGGAGGAAGAAGAAGAAGAGGTAGAAGTAGAAGAAGATGAAAAGAAAGGAGACGTAAGAAAAAGATAGAAGAGGAGAAGAAGAAGAATAGGGAAAAGAAGAAGAAGAAGAAGACGAAGAAAAATAAGGAGGAGAAGAAGAAGAAGAAGTAGAGAAATAGAAAGAAGATGAAGTAGTAGGCCGGGTCGTCTGGCGAATTCAGCTTTTATTACTTTAGCAAGTCTTGAAATTCCTCGCTGAGAACGGATATCAAACTTTATTGGATAATGCTATTATGTGTCTGGTCTGTATCTTCCCTGCAAAGAAGACATTCTGGCAAGATGGGAAACATCACTTCAGCTTGGTCAATATTGGTTCAAAAATTACAAACGCACTTTCAAATTGTCGATCAGAATTTTCCTACAAGTTGAGACCAAATTTATAATTTCTGAACTAGTATCGACCGAGCTGGAGTCATCTTCCATCTTGCCAGAATGTCTTCTTTGCTTGGACATACTATATTATCATTTTTCATTGATACTCCTATACTATTCTCTCAGTCTGATAATGCTCTATAATGAAGACACAGACACTCGCTAATACCATGGAAATCTGGAAATCCTCATAAAGGAATTACACACAGGGACAGGATTATTCTATGAAATTATGAGACTATTTATTGGATTGCATCGCATTATGAATACTGTACTCAAAGTATTGTTGTAAAGTGAATAAATTGTTGATTTCGTCTAAATCTGTATATCGTATCAAACTTTGATATTGATAGGATTGATACCTTTGATATTGTTCTAGATTTTTTTATTAGAATATAAATCGTAGCCTATAGAATATCAGATATAATTTTACTAATATTTTATGGTCGGTGCAATCTAAGTTTACGAAAACCCTCTCCACCCGAGATATAGCTACGTTGTCATATTGCGTGAAATTGAAACTTCTCCTAACGCAAACACATTCAACTGAATGTTAAAAGTGACAGCGTAGCTTCGGAAAAATCACGCGGTGTTGTGAAACTCACTGTTTTTATGATAAACCAGCTGTTCGCAGCTCGAATATCCAAGTCGATTAGCTTCAATAACTCTAATCTTCAACATACAATGATAACATACAATGATTCATGCATGTACCGCTCTCCTTACTTTGAAACTCTTGAGAGGCCAAATTACGATCTTCCAACTATTTTCGACATTTGGAAAAATAATTTCAATTGTTTTTGAACAACTTTCTCGCTTTCACCACCCAATTATCTTCTCAAACAAAAAGGTTTCTAGATCATCGAAAATTTCATGTTCAATTGAAACATAGTTATTGATCGTAAATAGAAAATTCAAAAACCATTAGAAAGCTCGAATTCCTTTTATCATTTTGATATGAAAAACTTCATTTTTACTACAACCCATGATTGTGAGAGAAGTGATATACAAAAGAAAGTAATATTTTCGCGATTTTTAAATTTTTTCAAAAAAATTAATTTCCTTTGAATCCTTCTACCCAGGAACTTTTTTAATACTACTGGCATATCAAGGATAAAATTCTACGTCTAGATATGGGGTTTCATCGCGAATTTGAAGATGTTCCAATTTCACACAATCTGGCAACGTAGATATTTCTCGGTTGGAGGGGTTTTTGTCAACTTAGATTGCGCCAACTATAATTAAGTAATACTAATTAATAATAAATAACAATAACTAATATATTAATTTTATTTACTAACTCACTTACTTATTACTATAATCACTAATTTGCTCAAAAATAATTTGCACTAATTCGCCCCAAACCTACTCTAGGACATGGCACGCCATATAGTGGAGTAGGTCAATTTCCATTAAAAAAAGAAGAAACACGTAGTCACAGTCATCACACGTTGGAAATTTTTTACATTATTGTTATTTTTTTATTATTGTATTATATTTTATGTATGTATTTTCTCTGGAAATAAAATTTATTTATTGTTGTTACTATGTAGTAATACAAAATCAGAAATTTATTCAGAAAGAAATCTGGTTGGAAGGAGAAATTTACAATTATCGTGGATAGCCACCATATTGGAAATAAGCTGATTGAATTACTCAATGAATAGACGTTTGAAGAGTTTTTAAACTTATTCTATAGGTATTCTCCAAGTTAAATTAATAAAACATCAAGTTTTATTAGCCGCCAATAGTTATTTTGCCCCGATTTTCAGAATTTTCAAAATAATTTTTTTTATTATTTAATAATAATAATGAGCTAACCTCAATTTGCAAATATTTTGTTTTACCAATATTTTAATGAGTTTCCTTCCTGTACAATTGCGTATCAATTTTTAAATTTTGAATTACTACTGCCTAACAGAAATCCGCTGTGAAAAGACGACGCCCTAATGAACAAAAATATTGTTGAGTTATCATTAAATTGACTATTAATAGTATTAATTTATTATCAGCCATTATCATACTTATTAATATTCAAGATAACTGATAACTACCTACCTATCTACATATAGTATCCAAGCAAAATCTCCCCGAAACCTCAGCGACTTCTACCGGGCACAATTTACACATCAAATTTATTCATTAATCATTCGGCAGGCACTTCACAATTCTCTGCATTTAGCCGCATTAGAACGGAAGTCCTGGACCGGAAGAGGAAGTGAGAGGGAGCGATAGGCGATAGTGGGAGAGTGAGTGAGAGGGGGTGAAGAACCAGTAATCATCACAGTTCTCGCCATCATATCCGGGCAGTACCGTAGCTGGTCGCCAAAACTAGAGACGGATGGAAAATTACTAGTACCAATTCTCAGCTCTGTTAGGACAGTCGGTTAGCTGTCTACAAGGGTACATTAAAACTAGAGCGACCCCAGCAATACTAATTCGCTCGTGAAGACAGCCCCAGACTGTCCTGACAGAGGTGAGCATAAAAAACTGTCATCCAAAAACCGCCTCAACTTTTGGAAGCAGCTGAAGAACTTTTTGCCGTATAGGAGTTGCGGATGTTCAATGCGCCCCCGAAATGCGCCTTTTAGGGGTTTGTTGGGGGGGGGGGTTGAGACCCCCCCCCCAAGGGCGCGAGATTTTTATCTGGAGTCTTTTTCGGAGACGAGTTGTTCCCAGGGTTTGTGGGCTATTTTGGGTGGGGGGAGTTAAAGGCTGTCAGCGGGTTTTCCCACTCAGTCCAAGCAAAGAAGACATTCTGACAAGTTGCGAAAATGACTTTAGCACGGTCATTTTCAGTTTGATAATTATGAATAAGGTTTCAAATTGAAGATCAAAAATTTTCCTTCAATTTGAGACCAAATTAATCATTTTTGAATCAATATTGACCAAGCTGGAGTCATTTCCCCAGCTTGCCAGAATGTCTTCTGTGCTTGAACATACCATACACTGCT
This sequence comes from Sogatella furcifera, assembly GCA_017141385.1. Lineage (NCBI taxonomy): Eukaryota > Metazoa > Arthropoda > Insecta > Hemiptera > Delphacidae > Sogatella > Sogatella furcifera. Next base: position 37,009,695 of record CM029552.1, on the reverse strand, counting down.
GTCTTTCTAATGATTGGCGTCTTCATTTCCATAAAACCGTCGGTGGAGGGGGGGATGTAAACTCACCCCACCACCCTGTTTTTTGGAAAATGTTTGGTTGGACTTGCATGATGATGCTATTACATGCCGGCAGGCCATAAATCTAGTGACGCTGGGCGGGTTGCCTAGCCGTGCCGTGTGCAGGGAGTGCTCAACGCAGTCCGCCCGCATTTGCTGCTGCATTACGACTCTTGTTCACAATGCGGCTGCCTGCCTGCAGAGCGGGTTGCCTGCCCAATGCCAAGGCGCGTACTAAACACAGTACCACAGACACGATTGGTTGTTGAGAACTCTTGTAGTGGTAGGGCTCGTTGGATTCTGTAGAATAGATAACAGATATGATTGGTTGTTGAGATCTTGTAGTGAGGTTAGTTTTATTTTGTAAAATAGACATCAAATTATTGGCACAGCTAGCTACTAACTTATAACTATTAAACTTGTTGAAGCTGATAGTATTCAGATAAAAAAATTCGTTCCGGCAGCTGGCGGTCGGAAAGAGTGCATTTCAAATGCAATTCTATGATGGCTCAAATCATATGACTTATAATGATTTAAGCTATTCAGGGTATGAATTCAAAGGTGCCGTTTTCGAAAAACACAATTTTTGGCATATTATTCGCCATTTTCTTCGCCATTTTTGATTGGATTTTTCTCGTTGATGGCTCAAATTGTAGGGCATAATAAGGGTATTATACACACCAATTTTCAAAACGATCAAGTCATTGGTCGATTTGTAGTGATTTTTCAAAATTTTCATCCCCTAATTCCACCACCTTCCCTTGGACCAATTTGGCTGGTTAACGAACTTGACCGAGATATTAACACTAATGATTTTTGTGCGAAATTTGGTCGTTTTCCGACGAGTTATCGTGTTAACAAGAATCTGTACATATATAATATATTATATATAAATATATATGTAGAGATATATGAATTGAACGGACATCAGATTCGTGTTCTAGGGGCTCGGAAACGTGTAAAAAATATATCACATCATAGATTTTCGATTGTCAGGGCAAGACCAATAGTCATTTTTTCGAATGAAATGCACTAAAAAGGGTACTCTGATTTTGGTTATTCAAAGTTTTAACAAATACAGTAGTCCTGAGAGAAAATAAGTATATGCGGCACTGGTGGCTCGTACCCAAGAAACAGGTGAAGTGTTGTACAGTAAAAGATACGGGCACTTCACCTGTTTCATGAGTACGAGCCGCCAGTGATATGCAGATGATATGATAGTTTTTGTGATTTGTGCGACATCAGCTCAAATATTATCCACTGGACAAGGATTTGAGTAACAGTCTCTGTATTGGAGGCACAGTTCCATGAAACTCATAAGTCACTTATTGAAGGATAATCTTGACCTACGCTAGAAGTGCTCGATATAGTCAGTTCAAGCAAAGAAGACCCTCTGGCAAGATGAGAAAATGACTACTCCAGCTCGGTAAATGTTGGTTTAAAATTATTATTGATCTGGACTTAATTGTAAGAATCATTCTAATGTACATACAATTTGAGACCAAATCAATAATTTTTGAACCAATATTAACCGAGTTGGAGTCATTTTCCCATCTTGCTAGAGGGTCTTTTATGCTTGGACAGACGATATGTGCACATGGATAATATTTTGAAATATTTGTGAATATGCTCTGAATTCATTTTTATTTTCAGATAAGTTCTCTAATTCACAACATGAAAAATGAAGAACAATGTCTTCTTCTTCTTCTTCTTCTTCTTCTTCTTCTTCTTCTTCTTCTTCTTCTTCTTCTTCTTTTCCTTCTTCTTCTTTCTTCTTCTTCTTCTCCTCCTTCTTCATATTCCTCTTCTTTTCTTCTCCTCTTCTTCTTTCTTCTTCTCTTCTTTTCTTCTTCTTCTTCTTTTCTCTTCCTTCTTTTTCTTCTTTCTTCTTCTTCTTCTTCTTCTTCTTCTTCTTCTTCTTCCTTCTTCTTCTTCTTTCCTCCTTCTTCTTTTTTCCTCCCCCTTAAGTAATTTATTGAAGAAATATGATCAAGAATTTAAAAAGCTTATGGTTGATCCAATGTGATATAACTTCTGAGAAGCTAAAATGGAGTCAATTTTCACCAATTCAATAAAAAAATAAGAACTATAAATGTAACCAAGAAAATGGAATATAACTATACCCTATTCACGATCACTTGAGACGAAACTTAATGAACAAACTTTTTGCGCGTATGTGCGGGTAAAGGGAGGAATTACTTGATACGATGGTCGGCCGCAGTCGAACAGCTGTAGCTAATCACAGTTCTTGGCTTTTCCTCAAGCTCAAACAAAAATAGCTACCTGTACATGCAAAAAGTTTCTTTATTTGGTCTCAAGTGATCGTGAATAGGGTATAGTTCTTTGAGGGTATTCTAGTCTAATTCAGCCACCTGACATGCACGTTTTCTTCCAAGTGAAGATATTTTTGAAATACAACATACAGTACTTTTGTTTTCTGCTCATATCATGGAAGTTTTTCCTCCACAAGATCCACCCAATACATCTATTGTAGTACCTATAACTTACACACTCCCTTCCAAACATAAATTCCTTTCAGGTATAGTCCGACCAAGCAGAGAAGAGCCTCTGGCAAGATGGAAAAATGACTCCAGCTCGGTCAATATTCGTTGAAGAATTATAAATGTGGATCAATGATCGTAGATCAAATCATTCCCTACAATTTGAGATCAAATTGATAATTTTTAATCAATATTGACCAAGCTGGAGTCATTTTCCCATCATGCCAGAGGCTCTTCTTTGCTTGATCAGACTATATCTATAGATATAACTCACACAGTTCCTTTCAAACATGGTGTCATATTATAATACGAGCCCTTCATGCGATTTCTATAGTTTCTATAGTCTGTCCAAGCAAAGAAGGCATTCTGGCAAGATGGGAGAATGACTCCAGCTCGGTCAGTATTGGTTCAAAACATATAAATTTGTTTCCAAATTGTAGATCAAACTGTTTTCTAAAATTTGTGGCTAAATTTATATGTTTTGAACCTATATTGACCGAGCTGGAGTCGTTTTTTCATCTTGCCAGAATGTCTTCTTTGCTTGAACAGACTATAGTCTACCTTTTTACCAGCCGAACAACAGCGAAGTATGTGTCAAGAGAGTGTGTCAGACAAATGGAGTAGGACATTCTAAAAGGAAGGCAAAAAATGATAGGAATTGTTCTTTTTCGATATATACCCTTGTGGCCCTCTTCACATAGGCCCTGAACAAAAGGAGAAGAAACCCTTTGCGCCCTCATAAAACAACTGGTACTGCTCTTGTTGTGAAGTCGTGAGTTTAGTCTGTCCAAGCCAAGAAGACATTCTGGCAAGATGGGTAAACAACTTCAGCTAGGTCAATATTCTATTCAAAAATTGAAAAGTTGGTCTAAGAATGTAGAAAACATTCTGATCCACAATTTGAGATCAAATTGATAATTTTTGAACCAATATTGACCGAGCTGGAGTCGTTTTCCCATCTTGCCAGAATGCCTTCTTTGGTTGTACAGAGAGTATGGTAGCTAGCCTATTGAAAGTTCACACGTGAGGTGTGAACAAAAAGAAAAAAAAGAAAGACAAGATGAACGAGTGTAGAAAGTGGAACAGACAAAACGAAAAAGATATTACGATGAAGGAGAAGACGGTGGAGGAGAATAAGAAGGAGGAGAGAGAAGAAGAAGAAGAAGAAGAAGAAGAAGAAGAAGAAGAAGAAGAAGAAGAAGAAACAAAGAAGAAGAAAGAAAGAAAGAAGAAGAAGAAGAGGAGGAGGAGGAGAAGAAGATGAAGAAGAGAACAAGAAGAGCAAGAAGAAACAGAAAGAAGGAGAAGTAGAAGAAAGAAGAAGTAGAAGAAACAGAAAGAAGAAGTAGAAAATAAAGAAGAAGAAGAAGAAGAAGAAGAAGAAGAAGAAGAAGAAGAAGAAGAAGAAGAAGAAGAAGAAGAAGAAGAAGAAGAAGAAGAAGAAGAAGAAGAAGAAGAAGAAGAAGAAGAAGAAGAAGAAGAAGAAGAAGAAGAAGAAGAAGAAGAAGAAGAAGAAGAAAAGAAAGAAGAAGAGGAAGAAGAAGAAGAAGAAGAAGAAAAAGGAATGTAAGAAATATTGATGGTGATCACGCAAGCATCAACCAGCAAATAATAGTGATTGAAGAATTGAGTGAAATGATAAATTTTCTCCGGTACTGATAAAAGGAATTATTGGAAGAGGCAGGTAACCAAAGACTTGGATGCAAAGTGAGTAATATTCCATGCATTTTTATTAGAAAATAAACAAATAATTGAATAAGATAAATATTTTTCAGGGTCGCTATCTGTGTTTGTTTTGATTTATTGGAATTACTGTAACAAAATTATTTAATTTTCAAAATTTCTCTGATAAGACAAGATCATCCAAAATGTAACTTCCTCATCTCTCAAACTAGAGTCATAGATAGTAGAAAATTGTATAATACTCACTTTGTGGTTAGGAGCCACCTGTCTTTTATTAACGCATACATCAATTATAGTATAGAATTACAGAGGTGCAACCCATAACGATGTCTACAACAGACAAATAAAATACAGGGTGTTTCAGGAGGAATGTGCAATACTTCTCAGGCTGATTCCTTACATCAAGTAGACGAAAAAGTTCCATGTGACCAATCCCCAAAAACGCTTTGTTACCGAGATAACAATGGCGGAAAATTGAGATTTTTCTAAATTTATTAATTTTTCTAATTTTTTAGAGGTTTTAGTGAGGTTCCAAAATGATCAATTCCTATGTAAAATTAGCTGGGAAGTTCAATGAAACAAGTTCCAAGTTTGTAACTTCAACGGTTATTGAGATAGTTAGAAAAATATGCTAGAAAACGCCATTTTTTCAACAATAAGGGTTATAACTGGATAAGGAATCATAAAATTGTATTTTTTATTAATGGAAGTTAAAGAGAGTCAGATTCTAAAGAAAAAGTTAAATGGCGGCGATTGTGTAAATCTTACCCAAATCTCGGAAATGGCGATCGAAAATCGCAAAATTGACAAAAGTGATGAATTTGTGTTTAGTAGCGATTTTGCGATTTTTGATCGCCATTACTGAGATTTGGGTAAGATTTACACAATCGCCGCCATTTAACTTTACTTCAGAATGCAACTCTCTTCAACTTCCATTAATGAAAAATACAATTTTATGATTCCTTATCCAGTTATAACCCTTATTGTTGAAAAAATGGCGTTTTCTAGCATGTTTTTCTAACTATCTCAATTACCGTTGAAGTTACAAACTTGGAACTGGTTTCATTGAATTCCTCAGCTAATTTTACATAGGAATTGATCATTTTAGAACCTCACTAAAACCTCTAAAAAATTAGAAAAATTAATATATTTTGAAAAATCTCAATTTTTTGTCATTTTTATCTTGGTAACAAAGCGTTTTTGGGGGTTGGTCCCATGGAACTTTTTTGTCTACTTGATGTAAGGAATCAGCCTGAGAAGTATTGCACATTCCTCCTGAAACACCCTGTATATTCTTACCGTTTTGAGAAATATTGTTCATTCGTATACTCTACAGTGCAAAACATAAATCATTGGTAAACTAAATTTAAAAGTGTAATGAATATGTAATAAAAAGTTGTATAAAGGAAGAGATTGTAAGCGGATTAAAATAACATAAGACCGTTACACGATAAAAATTTTGGCAAAATAAAATTTACTGATAGTGGATTAGGTTATTACTTAGCCGTAATATTATTATAATGTTAGCCTTGCTCAGGGGGTCACAATATTATTATTCTTGTCAGTAATATAAGTGGCTTGCGTGCATTCACTCACGCACCCACACACACAATCTCGACTTACGTCATTCTACAGCCATGTGATCCATTATTTTCCTCGAGAATGATTTTTTAGCTGATAGTAAAAATTTTTGAAAAATGCAAAACTTGAAGATGAAATAAAGCTAAGAAATGTTTTTGGTGGTCAATTTCGAATTTCCAAATAAATTTAGTTAGAAATGCGATTGAAATGATTTATTTCCAGTTATGAATATAGAAAGAAAAACCAATATTTAGTGTAAATTGATATGTTATGCACAGTGTATAGTTGAAGCCAGAAAGTTGGGATGTTTTGTCTGTCTTCGTCTGATGCAACCGACTAACAGCTACTACAGTATATTATCATAATCTAATTGACAGTATATACAGAGTGTTTCAGGAGGAATGTGAAATACTTCTTAGGCTGATTCCTTACACCAAGTAGACAAAAACGTTACATGAGACCAACCTCCAAAAACGCTTTGTTACTGAGATAACAATGGCGGAAAATTGAGATTTTTCAGAATATTTTAATTTTTATAATTTTTTAGAGGCTTCACTAAGGTTCTAAAGTGATTAATTCCTATGTATAATTAGCTGAGAAGTTCAATGAAACCAGTTTGAAGTTTGTAACTTCAACGGTTATTGAGATAATTGGAAAAATATGCTAAAAACGCCATTTTTTCAACAATAAGGGTTATAATTAGATAAGGAATCATAAATTTGTATTTTTTATCAATGGAAGTTGAAGAGAGTCGAATTCTAGAGAAAAAGTTGGATGGCGGTGATTGTGTAGATCTTACCCAAATCTCAGAAATAGCAATCGAAAATCGCAAAATTGGCAAAACATAGCACAAGTGATAAATTAGTGTATAGTAGGGATTTTTCGATTTTCGATCGCTGTCGACAGTAGAATATTGCTATTTGAGGTTAGCATCACAAACGCTATCTATTGGATGAGAGAGTAAACAAGTAAGATAGTACCATCTCTCCTCCCATTGGTCGGACTCCTATTGGCTAGCCAATAGGAGCTCAGAGTGGAAGTGAGAGCTGTTAGCCAATCACAAAGCTCCATTGTGGGGTCTCCCATTTTGTTTTCAGGACACAGCCATTAATTACTTGGTAATTCTTCCTCCAACTCATTGTGGACAACTTAAAAGAGAGTACAGCATTATACAGTGTATAGCACTATTTAAAATTAAACTTTGAACTTTGAGATATTTGAAATAATTGATAGATTTAATGACAAAAATCAAATACCCTTTTTAAATACGATTTTACTTATAACATACAGTATTATGTTTGTGAAATACTGAAAACCCTGTTTAGTATCAGAAAATTTCAACCCAAGAATAAATGTACATATTATTCTAATGTTAATAAATCCATAAATGGGGAATTATTTGTAGATCCTCATGTCTCATGGAGACTCTCCATAACATGGTGAGAATAAAAATGTTCCTTGGAGAGTCTCTATGATATTCTTGTTTAATCCCGCATTAATTCTCATACTTTAATCACTGGCGGCTCGTGCCCACGAAACAAGTGAAGTGCTGTACAGTAAAAGATACGGGCACTTCACATGTTTCTTGGGTACGAGCCGCCAGTGACTAATCAGTATTGCAATTCCATTCTAAATGAACATGATTCTCCCTTATGTAACACAATTCCAAACGATAGCTTGGGGATTCAGCCATAGTTGATCTCAAAAATTAAGGCAGTTGAAAAATGACTACGATTAATGCTCAGCTCTGTCAGGACAGTCTGAAGCTGCATTTGAGAGCGATGTAGCGTACCTGAGGTCGCTCTCATCTTGATGTTCTCTCGCAGACAGCTCGCCGACTATCCTGATAGAGCTGAGAATTAATAACAGTCATTCACTAACCGACTCAAGTTCTGGTACTAGATATAATCACAATTCATCCTTTATGTCAGCATTTTATGACTTGCAGTGAAAAAGCACAATACTCATGGAAGCCGAGCTGACTTGGCTTAATTCAGAAGCACTTTATGAGCCTGCCATAGAGTGGTTTCTGCCATAAGACTGCGACCCCATAAAATAATGATGATATCTGCAATTGCCGGGAAGCTTTACTTGGGGGAGATATGACAATAATCTGAATTGCTGTAATCCTTACCATGGGTTATTAGATGGAGATACTGAGCTAAACAAGAGCTACTCGAAAACCTTTTCCATTTTGATTACTTTTGAAATTGCGCTATTTTAGAATGGGCGAGGCCTTTTTATTACTTTTCTTTTGCTTTTTGTCGATCCCAAATATCTTTTAGTCTGTCCAAGCAAAGAAGACCCTCTGGTGAGATGGGGAAATGACTCAAGCTCGGTCAATATTGGTTCAAAAATTATCGATTACATCTTAAATTGAACGAAACAATTCGGTCTACTATGAAGAATACATTTATAATTCTTCAACAACTATTGACCTAGCTGGAGTCATTTTCCCATCTTGCCTGAGGGTCTTCTTTGCTTGGACAGACTGTACTTGAAAATGTTATGTTATTAATAAGATCTTGTAATTTCCTTTTATATCTTGAAATTCGATATTATTATCAATGCTTTATGTTTTGTAAGTGAGAATCAACGATTGAGTGAAATTTTATAACATACATTAATATTATTTTTAAAATATTTGTATAAATTGGAAAAAGAAAGGTTATGGGAGAAAACACAGTTGTACTCACCATTATGAATTTATTACCATGATAAATTATAAAATAGAATAATTTATCAAGTGTTTTTTGCCCTTTTCATCTTCTTTTTCTTTTTTCTCTTGACCCCCTTCTGCATTTACAGCGTAGGGGTGCCATGTTGATAAAGCTCTAATGCTAAAGCTCTAATGGTTGATACAGTAGCATAAAATTCTCTTTTATTATATTAGCCCTTCTATTGGGAGTCAAGTGTCTCTAGCCTACATGAAAACTTGGAAATAATATGCAAGGGCAATGCCTGAAACATTAACTTTCGCATTAGAATGCATTGAATTAATCATATTAAAAGAGTTAGATGAGGCCATTTCACCTTGATTGCATTAGACTAGCTTCCTGTAAAACTAGCTGTTTAGTTTATAAAATTCAAATTTCAGCTTGTGTACAAGCTCTATCGTAATTTCTCTGTAGCCTAGAATAATACCATCCACACAAAGCAAGCTCCTACTACTGTCATTTCCCTAATACAGCTGAGTAACATTTCAAATTTTCCTAAATTATTGACGTGAAAAGGGTACAACCATCTAATGTGGGTCGCACCCTTCAACCCCCTCCCCCACCCCCTCCCCACCCTAAACAGGGGCTAATCGTATCCCACACGATATTATACGACGCTCGCGTGATACTTCCATAATGGGGCTGCAAACCATACTATAGTCTGTCCAAGCGATGAAGACATTCTGGCAAAATGGGGAAATGACTCCAACTCGGTCAATAATGGTTCAAAAATTATAAATTTGGTCTCAAATTGTAGATTAGAATGTTTTCTACAATTTTCGACTAAATTTGAAAAAAATTAACCAATATTGACCGAGCTAGAGTCATTTTCTCATCTTGCTAGAATGTCTTCTTTGCCTTGACAGACTATACCCCTCCAGAACAAGCCACCCCCCCCCCCCTATAATATGTGTGTGTGACTGGCTAAAAATGGGTGTAACCTCCCTCCTACTGTAATAATATTCCCCTAAATATATATTTATATATCTACCCGCCCCACTCTATATAAATAATATCGCGTGTAAGGTTTGCCTTCCTCCTCCCCCCCACCGTGACATGTTTCAGGCAACCGATCGTAAATAGAAGGTTATAACATTCTGCTGACTTTTGGCGAATTCCTCGAAACGTAATATACGAACTTCAATGAGTCTGAAGTTTTGGAGCAAGTTTTAGAGTTAATATGTCTCTGGGAATTGAATAATCTATAGGTCACCGTTGATCAAGATTCGTAGACTTGACAGCATTCATGAGAGCCCAGCAGTTCACTTTCTTTTACCTTATGACGTCACGAATTGAATCACACAATTCAAATGAATACGTCAGAAGATCTAAGCAAACAAAAACTGAAAATACTCGAATTCTCGTTTTTCTCGCAAATTAACCTCTTTTTTTGAAAAATCATAACTCGGTTTCTAATGAAGATAGGAAATGAATTTGGTATCATTCTCTTGAAACTTTAATTTACTAAAAAAAAGATGGAAATGATTTTTTTGTCCGACGCTTCGTTTTGACGGAAATCGTGGTAGACTAGAAATGGAACCGAAATTTTGGCCGCCATCTTGACTTACAAAAAATACTCAACTTTTACAGCTTGGCATCACTCGGATTCGGAATCTACACATCAAAATCTATCATAATCGATCAAAAAGTCAACGAAATACAACAAAAAAGGTTCCCCTCATTGGCACCCAGGCTATATAGTCTGCCCAAGCAAAGAAGACCCAGGCAAGATGGGAAATGACTCCAGCTTGGTCAATATTTGTTCAAGAATTATGAATGTGGTTTCAATAGTGGATCAAATTGTTTCCTAGAATTTGAGATCAAATTGATAATTTTTGAAACAATTTTGAACGAGCTTGAGTCATTCTCCCATCTTTCCAGAGGATCTTCTTTGCTTGGACGGACTGTACCTACGTTTATGATTTGGAATTTATCTAGAATTCCAATTTTCCAACAGAGAATTATATTGATTCCTCCTGCAAAGGTTGCTTACAATCTTTAATGTATTTTAACTAAGATTTATTTATTTCCAAGCTTTTTATTGTGTTTTCTTTGAAGGATAAATGAATGACTTCTGATTTGATTTAAATGAATTGTGAGTATATTTTCTTGTTGAAAATGAGACCTATTGATTGTTGGTCTGGCTCTCCACCTCTCAAATTGTGTTGTATTGATGATTCCATATTCCCCTCTTTGAGTAGTTGTGAAATTGATATTGTGGTAGTTATCCAAAATCAATGAAAAGAGAAGATGTTGTCAAACCACTGATTTATTAGAAAAGATTCCGTAGATTCCATTTTTATAAACATTAATTGATAAATTATTTAATTTCTATACTAAATTTAGCGATGTAGTTTCTTATTCACCCACTCGTAAACCTATCAAAGAGATTCAAGACGACTATACCAAGTAAATCAACCTACAAGAAGATTTCGAATTCAAATGTTTGAATAGAGCTGGGGTAATATTTTGCGGTAACGTTCTCCAGCTACTTCTTGCATAAAAATCCAACGGGAACCTTTAGAATAAATAGCAGAATCTTGCACTGTTTAGCTTCTGCAAGCTATCCCAAAGTCTCGTTTATTTGTGGGGGAAGGACGATGACAATCTTAGGAGGCATACGACTCCAACCACATCGTTGGTCCAACAAGTTTATTCCCATGGTGACTGCAGCTGCATAACAGGTAGAAGAGAGAGAGAGTGAGTTATATATAGAGAGAGAAAGAGAGAGTAATAGGGAGAGAGAGATACTTGGAGCTCCCCTCCCTCACCGTATCAGATAACTTGGAAACAAGAGAGAGATGCATAGAGAGCTTCTCTTCGTGTGTCAAAAAAGTGGTCCTCCGGGACAAACCATCTCACTCTCTCTCGTTTTACAAGTGAGGTTATCCCCCTCAGTGCTGTGTGTACCCTGGCATATCGATCGCCGGGGAAGAACACCCTATCCCCACTGCTATAACCCCAGGAACCCCAAGCAGCTGAGCAAGAGATAGAGAGAAACCCCCCCCCCTTCGCTGCTACAAGGGTGCCCCAAATAAATGGGGTTCAAGCACCCCTCTCCCTCTCCACAAACCCAAACACTAATAAAACGCCTAAATTATTTCCTCAGCTTTGGATGCTCTATATTATCCATCCCACATAAAGTGTGGATACATTTCCCTTGGTGCTGGGCTGTACATAGGGCAGTGGCTTAGCAAATAAGTCCAAAAGTAAGCCATGTGCTGTATGCTATGGCTGCTATGTTACTCAACAAACGGTCTCATCATACGATTTTATATTTGGCCTAGTTTCATTTAAATCCACTTCTACACTCATCCATATCTTCTTCTTTCACTTCATCTTCTTCTTCTTCTTCTTCTTCTTCTTCTTCTTCTTCTTCTTCTTCTTCTTCTTCTTCTTCTTCTTCTTCTTCTTCTTCTTCTTCTTCTTCTTCTTCTTCTTCTTCTTCTTCTTCTTCTTCTTCTTCTTCTTCTTCTTCTTCTTCTTCTTCTTCTTCTTCTTCTTCTTCTTCTTCTTCTTCTTCTTCTTCTTCTTCTTCTTCTTCTTCTTCTTCTTCTTCTTCTTCTTCTTCTTCTTCTTAGATTCAGCTGGCTAATTACTCTAGCCTATATAATAATTACAATAGGCTCATACATATACAATACACAGTATTATAATATGGTCTCTGTAGCTATGGTCTGTCCAAGCAAAGAAGACCCTCTGACAAGATGGGAAAAATGACTCCAGCTTTGTCAATATTTGTTCAAGAATTATGAATGTGGTCTTAATAGTAGATCAAATTGATAATTTTTGAACGAATATTGACCGAGCTTGAGTCATATTCCGGAGGGTCTTCTTTGCTTGAACATACTATAGCATACTATCAGATTCACAAGCGGCTTTATGCTGACCTTGGAGCTTTGCGCGCGAGCGATTGAATCCTCGCAACATCATATTATTCAATGTCCAAAGGGGATCCCCCTTTCAACCTCCTCCCTCTCACCCCCCAGGTTGATCATATGGCTTTTGTAGACCAATGACATAGCTTCTCCGATGTCCTAGCTCAAAGCATGGTCACTGGATATAACAACTGATGGATAAGATTCCTCTTAACCTATAGATATAGTCTGCCCAAGCAGAGAAGACCCTCTGGCAAGATGGGAAAATGACTCAAGCTCTGTCAATATTGGTTCGAAAATTATTGATTTGGTCTCAAATTGTAGATCAGAATTCTCCATACAATTGAGACCAAATCAATAATTTTTGAACCAATATTAACCGTGCTGGAGTCATTTTCCCATCTTGCCAGAGGCTCTTCTTTGCTTGGACAGACTATAGCCATACACTGTTTGTGTCTGTTGGTGTTTGTGTTGATAAACCGAGCCCAATATTAACCATGTGGGCTTAACTTGAGGTGTAGGCGACACTTCGTTTGATGTCTGGCCACATTTACGTTGAAAACGCGTGTTGTTAGCACTGGCGGCTCGTACCCACGAAACAGGTGAAGTGCCCGTATCTGTTACTGTACAGCACTTCACCTGTTTTGTGCCGCCAAAAAAGGTGGCGGTTGACGGATGTCTCTTATCATAGCAGCCTGTCGAAGCAATGAAGACATTCTGGCAAGATGGGAAAATTATTCCAGCTCAGTCAATATTGGTTCAAAAGTAATAAATTTAGTCTCAATATGTTTAAAACATTCTTTTCTACAATTTGAAACCAAATTTATACAATTTTTTAAAATTTATATTAAGATTTTTATGTTATAGTAATTGCTAGGCCTAGGCCCTTCATGGGCTGTTGAGCCATTGACAAACAATAGTGATAATTGTTTTAGAATTTAACTGTCGAATTTGTTCAAAATCCAAACAGCTTTTTATGTGAATGCACCTATAGTTTCCAAACAAATTACCAAAATCCACTCACACTTGAGAGTGGGCTGCCACGAGCTATAACTTGGAGCATCATAATATAGTCAGCACAAGCAAAGAAGAAATTCTGACACGTTGGGACAATGACTCCAGCTCGGTCAATATTGGTTCAAAAATTATAAATTTGTTCTCAAATTGTAGGAAACAATCTGCTCCACAATATTGAGACAACATTAATTATAATTTTTGAACAAGTATTTACCGAGCTGGAGTCAATTTCCCATCTTGCTAGAATGTCTTCTTTGTTTGGACAGAATATAACTTGGAGGAAACTTCTCATCTTATGAATTCCTGAATTCTGCTCTTCCTCAATGATGAGACGCCTCGCCTTATTGGAGGTATCACTCAAGATAATAATAGCACTCAAGAGTTGAGTCAAGTTTTAAGTGATGAGTTACTTGCTTGCCACATTTTCGAGAGTTTCAGAGTAACTTATATCTTTGTACTAGCCGGCAGGCTCGCTTCGCTCGCCTTCTCCGACTAGCCAGGGGGCTCCGCCCCCTGGACCCCGACAGTATAGGCAGTGTAAGTGAGTAAAACAGGCTCGCTTCGCTCGCCTGCAAAACCTCTGTCAGTGTCAGCTGAGACAAATTCCGTTCAGAAGGGATTCGAAATTTATTGAGCATTTCTACGCCTAATCTGGACCTGTTTACCTAATTTCAACATTTTCTGCCAATTTTTTCTAGAAAAATCTAAGAAAAACTCAGAAAATTCCAAAAATTAGTAAAACTCTATAATATTGAGCGTAACCTTGGGAAGTATATCGGACATAGTTTGAAACTTGATTCAATATCTTCTAAATTAGTTCATCTATAATCACGCTGAACCATTGAATTTACAGTAAGAATTGGTCTTATCAAGGCAGAAGATATGCAACCCGAAGATATACATTTAAAATTTTGAAAAAGTGATTACTGGCGTACTCTTGAACGGATTTCAAAAATATTTCAACACAACAATTCTAGACCATATCTGAACCTGCCCACCAAATATCAACATTTTCTACCGATTGATTCTCGAAAAAGTGTAGAAAAAGCTGAAAAACTATAGAAAAACTCAAATATTTGGCGTATCCTTATGAAGTTTCAAAAATCCTTTCTTAGCGCGCGTCTAAACGTCCAACTGAACATGCCTACCAAATTTGAACGCATTCGGTTCTGTGGATTTTTAGTTCTGGTGATGAATGAATGAATGAATCAGTGCCATTTCGCTTTTATATATAGAGATAGACTGGTGGCGCGAATAAGATATTCAGGCAAGATGGGACAATGACTCCAGCTCGGTCAATATCGGTTCAAAAGTTAGAAATTTGGTCAATAGCAGGAAGTATAAAATGTAGTATGATTACTATAGTTGATGCCTAAAAGTTGGACGGTCTCGTCTGCTCTTTGTGAGCTTCAACAGAGTTGTCATTTAGCTATGCCTAGATGATTTTTTTTTTAAGTCGAAAGAGACAATAAATGTTTGACATCAGCTGTTACACGGATACTACGAGATACCACTCGTAGACTCGTGTATTCTAGTATCCGTGAACTGTTATTAGGTTACATCAAATACAAGAGACAGACGAAACCGCCTACCTTATTGGTGTCAGCTATAAATATAATGGAATAATTTTCAAATAAAGTATAATTTTTTTTATTTTAAATTCATTTATTCTGTAGATGAATTACAATAAACGGTTAAAACACAGACAACAAAGTCCAAAACGTAGATTAAGGGCCGGTTTCTCCAAATACGTTTAACTGAAATTTTAGTTTAAACTATCAGCTGTCAGTGTATGGTCACTTTTATTAACTTGTGTTTCAATTGAGCCAGCTGATGGTTTAATCCGAAGATTCAGTTTAACTTTTTTGGAGAAACCGGCCCTAAGTAAAATTATCAAAAGATTATGAAAAGTTTATCAGGGTTTTTAAAGATTAAATAAGAAATATCAAAATTCAAAGAAATTATTGGCAATTTCAGAAACAACTCTTGTTCAGTGGAAGAAGTACCAATTTTCAAAACAACGTAGAACCTGACCATGTCTATTCTGGGAATTGTGTACTCTACTGTCATTATGTCGCACGACGTTTCAACGCAAGTTTAGGTACTCGACTACAGAAAATAACAAAAATCTAAAACAGTAAACTGGCCTAATGGAAGTCACCAGCACGGTCAGAACTACAGCTGAAAATCTACCCAGTTTATTATTAAACTCGAGTGCTAAGGATTCCTTAGCACTGGCGGCTCGTGCCCACGAAACAGGTGAAGTGCTCGTATCTTTTACTGTACAGCACTTCACCTGTTTCGTGGGCACGAGCCGCCAGTGAGGAGTGGTAAAGTGTGTTCGAATTTGAACTTGAAACCGTTCGAAATTGTTTACAATTCGTTCTTAATGAGCCGTGTTGAGAAGGTTAGAATACGAGTCTGTCCAAGCAGAGAAGACATTCTGGCAAGATAGGAATATGACTCCAGATCGATCAATATTGGTTTAAAAATTATAAACTTGGTCTCAACTTGTAGGAAACATTTTAGACCAAATTTATAATTTCTGAACCAATATTGACTGAGCTGGAGTCTTTTCACCATCTTGCTAAAATGTCTTCTTTGCTTGGACAGAGACTATGGCTGGAGTAAGAGATATAGCAAACTGTATTCAGTAATAAAGTATGTTCAAGCTGAGAAGACACGCCGTTACCATACACTTTACATTGCGATGGCGTGTCTTCCCAGCTTGCACAAACTATATTAATTATTCAACTTTATAAGCAGATAGTATCTTCCCATTCATTACATCAATTTCAAATGACAAATGAATTAACAATATGAGATTATACAGTATATTGAAGGATGGATTAGAATATTGTAGTAATTTATCAATCCATCCATCTAATTGTATCTATCTTCAACAAAAACTTTACAAAGAACATCATAAAAAAGGAGACATTTTCAATATTTTAACTCTAACAATAGCCAGGTCCAGCTTTTATGAGTGTTTTAATCTATTTACATTTAGTCTATATACAGGGTGTCTCAGAAGTAGTGTCGAGCATTTTAGGGCATTGATCCACCAAGGGAAACATACCTAAATAACATTTTCAAAATGTCTGGAAGTCCTCAATTACTCACACAGCCGCCATTTTAGTCTCCTCATTTTCATCTAATCTCTCAATTTTATAATTTTGTAGCGCCTTGAGAGGGTACTTTAGTGGTCAATTACTATGTAAAATCAGCTGAAAAATCGAATAAAACTAGTTAGAAGTTCGTAGCTTTGATGGTCATTAAGATAATTAGCAAAATAAGCTGAAAACTACATTTTACAACTTTAAAGGGATATAAACCGGATATTAAATTGTTGACTAGTATTTTTTATTTATATTGTAGGAAATTCAATTCTGAGGAAAAAATGTTTGGTAGAAGTTTCATCTAAAACGCACCCAAACCTCACAAATCAGGTTTTAAAGAAGACAAAATGGACAAAAAGAGCAAGTATGAAAAGATGGTTGTTTTGATTTCTTTAAATACTAATTTGTGAGGTTTGGGTACATTTTAGACGAAAATTTAATGAAACATTATTTCTTCAGAATTGAATCTCCTACAATATGAAATGACCAACAATTAAATATCCCATTTCTATCCATTTAAAGTTGTAAAATGTAGTTTTTCAGCCTTTTTTTGCTAATTATCTCAATGAACATCAAAGTTACGAACTTCTTACTGGTTTTATTCGATTTTTCGGCTGATTTTACAAAATAATTGACCACTATACTATTCTCTCAAGGCCGCTACAAAACTTTAAAAAATGAAAGATTAGATGAAAATGAGAAAACCAAAATGGCGGCTGTGCGAGTAATTGATTATTTCCAGACAGTTTGAAAATAATATTTAGGTATGTTCTCTACCAAAGAACAATACCCTAAAATGCTCGACACTACTTCTGAAACACCCTGTATTTTGCTAGATTGTAATGATTTTGTATTTTGTTAATAATTATAGGGTTTACATCCACTGACAGTTGATACTGTGACAGTCAAAAACTGTGAGTGAATGGAAAATCTGGCAGTCCAAAAAAAGCTGTAAACCTGCACTCCGATCGATGAGATTTATCAGCTGATTTTCAGTGTAATGTGAATGATTGAACTGTCAGTGAATGTAAACCCTAATGTCGGCTTTATACGATGCCAATTGGCGACACAATTGTCTTCTGAAACGTACAGCTGATGTAAATTTCTCTATTGTGTCTTTTGATTTAAAAACAATTATCTAGACATGGCCAGGGCCCTCACGTGGTTTTTTTGGTGCCCTGTGCAAGATTTTTGCAGGCGCTCCGCCCCCATTACCAAACGAATGCAATCTAACATATTGAAATGTATTCAAACATTCAAAGACAAAAATGATTCTAGCTGCTTTGCATGGTCACATTTTTCTCATAAGCAATCCTGATGTTGCATGTGGTGTGGCAAAAAGGATTGGGTATAGGGATTTGCTTATTTTAATGTATCCCAACGTATTGTTTCGTATTTTTATGTATTAGGTGATAATATGAATATTGAATATGTATTAGGTGGTATTTTTATGAATAGGTGATAAGCTAAAGTCTACAGGAATTAATAAAATATATCTAAATAAAAGGCGATCTACATTGAGCAAAACTGTCACATTGTACCGTACACTGTACCTTATCATTAAAATATTAAAATTTTAATTATTGATTAATTTATTTTATTAGTTTGCTTGAAAGTACATAAGGGAGGGAATAATACATTTTTCACAGAAAAATATTGGGTATCATCATAAATATTCCATTTCACTGGAAATAAAGATGTTTTAACAAAAAATCGGAAACTCAATAACAAGAGAATTGAAGATTTCAGCCGCTTTCACTGCTCTACCCAAATTTCTTGAATAACATTCAAAATAGTCCCGAATTCAGCCAGCAGATGGCAGTAGCAATAGGGTGACTTGCTTCGACTTCCATTGGACACGCCTCCAAGCTCCACCTTCAATCAAAATGGCAGAAAACATCGTTCAGAAAAGTTTCCAAATTCAACCAGTAGATGGTAGCAGTTGACGGGTGGTGTTTCAGTTTTGACTTGGGCACGCCTTCATGCCCCGCCTGCTCTTTTCTTATTGGTTGACAGTGTTTCGTGAGTTCTGTCTTAGAAAATGGCTGCTAACAAGAAAATGATGGATGGTGTATCATACACAAAAAATACACTGATTTACTATTGTCAATCTTGCGCTAATATAATATTTATTTCAGGCTGATAAGATTCTATCAAGTTGGTATTTGAAGAATTTATTTATAGAATTTAGATTCAGTTTTACTCTTATCGTGTAACCTAGGCCAGTACTAGTTTTATGCTGTATGAAATGAGATGAAAATATGATTTCACACTCCCATCAATTTATACTCATTAATTCTAGTTTTTATACGATGAATATAATGAAATAGAACTCAAACTATTCATGATCTAATAAGGACCTATTACTAGAAAAAAGTTTGAAAAACTACAACAATACGGTAAAAATATTAGGAAGAAGGTTTTATTGGAAACTGGCTTGAGATTGGTCGACAAAGTGTAAGATGGTTGTCAGCCAACAATAGAATTAAATTTAAGAGGTGCATTTCTTGGCTTGCTTCATACATTGATCGTAGTTTTTCAATTGATCAATTATTCATAATGATGAATGAGTTTATGCAGAGGAAATAATTTCTTGTGGATTCAAGTTGTTGGTAGAATAAGTTTTTCATCAAATAGTGAAAAAATTATTCTAATAGCCCAATTGGAATTTTTTAAATTCCCGTTTCGCATCATCCCCCTTGACCGTGCGGCCCCTGTGCGGTCGCACACTCCGCACACCCCACGCGAGGGCCTTGGACGATTGGCTAAATAAAAACTCTAATTGACAACATCAGCTGTTGGAGCATACAAGAAGCAGTCTTCTGACAATTGTCACGCCAATTGGCATCGTATAAACCCGGCATAACATGCATTCAGTATGACAGAAGAGAAAATATTACAGGACGATTTCTTTACTATATGAATGGGAGGAGAGATTTGGATTAGATTAATCAATCTATTAATGGATTTGAAGATTAATTCATCAAAGAATTAGTTTATCAATCAATCAATTTTCTTCTATTTTCAACCGATCGATTATTCAGCGGAAGAATAATTTATCATTCATATTAGTTAGTCTATTATCTATTAGATTATTGGATGACCTATTAGCAAAATTTCTTCAAAAAGTCTATTAGCGAATTTAATAGACACTTCAGGCTTTCAAGTATTCTACTAAAAAAAATCGCCACCTCTATAACAAGTCATGAGCCGTTAAAAAAGGTTTAAATTCTTTGTAGGGGTTCTTTCCATCATACACACACCCCTATATATACATATATAGCGAGCAGCCAGTGAGTTTCTCCTTCAACACACATAGCCTGCATTGCGACAACAAGTCCCCACCCTGAGTAGCTCCCTCTGGTGGGGGAAGGGGGAACTGTACCCCCTTTCTGGGATTTAGAGGGGGAGAATTTACCACCCCCCCCCCACAACCCCGGAACACCTGCCCCAGGGATGGATCCGCCACGTACGAAGGGAGGGGGCGATATGGAGGAGGAGGAATTCTAAGAACACACATGTGAAAGTGTATCTATATATAATAATATATCATCATACTAGCGAGTATCGTTCCAAGTGAACTATTTTTAGAGAATCTATAGATATTGTTAGTATGCTTTAGAGGAGAGGGGTAGTAAATGTCGATTTTCCACGAACACACACACACACTCATATAATAACTATAATACATATATAGTACAATAACTATAGTATAATATAACTATATATATATAACGAATATAACTATAGTATAATAACTATAGTACATATATAACTATAGTCTTATAGTCTGTCCAAGCAAAGAAGAGCCTCTGGCAAGATGAGCAAATGACTCAAGCTCGGTCAATTATGGTTCAAAAATTATTGATTTGGTCTTAATTGTAGGAAACATTCTGATCTACAATATGAGATCAAATCAATATTTTTTGAACCATAATTGACCGAGCTTGAGTCATTTTCTCATCTTGCCAGAGGCTCTTCTTTGCTTGGAAAAACTATACTACGATGTTATAATATTCGGTGACTGCAAAATGATAAGAACCGTTAATAACTTTGGGAAAGCAGAAGAAAGAAGAATATTTACATTTTGAGTGAACTATTTGAAAAAAATATTGAATATTAAATTTTAAAGATGAAATTGAAATCAATGTTACTAAAACACTCATAATTTGACTTGTTGCACAATCTGTTGGGCTGTATCTAAAAAAAATATTTTTTTCAAAGATTATAAGATCTTATAAGAGCTAAGGTTATATAGCTTATAAGACTCTTTAGAAGGCATTTAGAGAGGCATTGTTAATTTTCACCGATCTTCGACAATGTCAAATGAGCTAACCTCATTTTGCAACCCGCTTTGCGAATATTTTTTGTCAATGAGCTTCCTTCCTGTACGATTACATATCAATTTGAGGGCCGGTTGTTCGTAACTTCGTTAACTTTTAACGCCGTGATTAGCCTGGATAACGACATCTTGTAGCAACGGCAAACTAACTCAACTCAAATATTAAATTTTGTTAAATGAGTTTCAATAGAAACACATAAATTATTGAAAAGCCTTGAGTTCCAATAGTTTCATTTACATAACTTGGTGACACATCATTTACATTAAATTTTATTGCCTAAATTACTAACCTTCAAATTCATGAATCAAGTTAAGATTTATTATCATTGGGGCAATGATATAAATGAGGTTATGGAGAATTCCAAAACCGGGTTTTTCAAATTTAACAGGTCAGCAGCTGTTCAAATAGAATTGAATACTAATTTCACAGTACTAAACTAATCGGCCAGAGTTTGAGGCGTTTAAAATTTCAACATAACCATCAGCTGATGATTAAATTTTCACTATCTGAAAACAATAGCAGCTAAAAGTTTTCGATTTTTGTGGTACTACCAACCTGACAACAATTAAGTTGTAGCAGCACGCAATTTCCAGATCATGTTTTGTTTTGATAAATGAATAATTTATACAATAATGAGATAATTATTGATTCTAATATCTATTTGGAGTAAGTACATTCGAATATTTTGCTACTACTATCACATTTCAATACTTTATTCATTTGAACGTTTTTCCACTTTGACACGGTGAAATAACGGCGATTAAACTAACAGAACGTACGTGCAACCGGCCCTAATACTTTTGTATCAGTAATGCGTATTAGAGAGCCGCCGTGTGAGGAACCCTTCATATTATTATCAGATAATTATTTAATATTATATCAGACAGATTCTGTGGAATTCATATGTAGGCAGATGAAACTTCAAAAATCGTGTTTTTGTCAGATCTTCACGTTATACTTTTTATTCAACTTTCAATCAACAAATTGATTGACTTATCAGTAACAGTCAATCAAATAAAGATATAAGTATTCATCAACCTTCCATTGATACCAGTTAGACGTTTCCCGATAAGCTTTCTATTATACCTTGAATACCACTAGTGAAAAATCCTTTCTTTTTTCTCTTTATCTAAAGCGTTTGGGGAAAGGGCGGCGTTCTTCCTAAAGGCTATTATTCGATAACAAGAATTGACCATTCGACTCTAGTCGGCAAATTGGAAAATTAGGGAGATTAAATTAGGGAGAAGAAAATCTGCTTCCTCTGCAATATCCCCACTAAAACGGAGGCTTACAACTGTTTCACTCTTTCTTCCGATTCTTTTATCCAATTTTAGTTCTTTTTCTTCTTCTTCTTCTTCTTCTTCTTCTTCTTCTTCTTCTTCTTCTTCTTCTTCTTCTTCTTCTTCTTCTTCTTCTTCTTCTTCTTCTTCTTCTTCTTCTTCTTCTTCTTCTTCTTCTTCTTCTTCTTCTTCTTCTTCTTCTTCTTCTTCTTCTTCTTCTTCTTCTTCTTCTTCTTCTTCTTCTTCTTCTTCTTCTTCTTCTTCTTCTTCTTCTTCTTCTTCTTCTTCTTCTTCTTCTTCTTCTTCTTCTTCTTCTTCTTCTTCTTCTTCTTCTTCTTCTTCTTCTTCTTCTTCTTCTTCTTCTTCTTCTTCTTCTTCTTCTTCTTCTTCTTCTTCTTCTTCTTCTTCTTCTTCTTCTTCTTCTTCTTCTTCTTCTTCTTCTTCTTCAACAACTCTGAAACTGAACCACGTCTGAACACGAACCGAACACGAACAGCACGAACACGAATCCGAACAACCGAACACGAACTTGATGCGAACGAACACAAACCGATCAACACGAATCGAACTCTCGAACCGAATCGATCATCGAATCGGTATGCATGTTCATGATTCGTGTTTAGTTCGTGTTCGGATCGTGTTCTGTTCGTGTTCTATTTAAGTTGGGTACGTCTTTTGTTCGTGTTCTGTTCGTGTGTGTTTCGTGTTCTGTACGTGTTCTATTCGAGTCCGGTTCATGTTCTATTCGTGTTCGTGTTCGGTTCGTGTTCGTAGCGAGTTCGTCGACGAAAGTACCCGACTTCTTGGCGTCAGCTATACAGTCTTATAAAATTAATAATCTCTCAATCACATTGACTTAATCCAGATTCCAATATACAAGCAAGATTATAATTCACTCTTAGTATGATAAGCCAACAATATTCA
This sequence comes from Sogatella furcifera, assembly GCA_017141385.1. Classification (NCBI taxonomy): domain Eukaryota; kingdom Metazoa; phylum Arthropoda; class Insecta; order Hemiptera; family Delphacidae; genus Sogatella; species Sogatella furcifera. The sequence goes on along the minus strand of CM029552.1, from coordinate 36,986,595 downwards.
TATAATTTTGTTTTAAATATGTATATCATACTAGCCGGCAAGCTCGCTTCGCTTGCCTTCTCCGCCTAGCCAGGGGGCTCTGCCCCCTGCACCCTCGACAGTATCGGCAGTGTAAGTAAGTCAAACAGGCTCGCTACGCTCGCCTGCAAAACCTCTGTCACTGTAAGCTGACCTACTGGAATTGACCAATCGGTGAAGGTGGTTGCTATATGATCGTAAAGTCAAGTCACAAACACTGTTTACTACTTTTGTATGGGTGACCACTATAGTCAAGTACACATTGGCGAGCTGTAGCCTACCTGTAAGGCTGAGTCCGCACTGCCGGTGGGTAGAGCGTGGAGGGTGGAGGGTAGATGGTAAATCTATAGAACATACACACCATCCACAGTAGTACATCGTATGAATAGTATTTGTTCAGCCGCCATCTTGAAATTCTTAAATATGGACAACATAACCTCAAAAAACAGTATGACGTCATACCATTCATACGATGTATTACTGTAGATGGTGTGTATGTTCTATAGATTTATCAACTACCCTCCACCCTCCACGCTCTACCCACCGGCAGTGCGGCCTCAACGATACAGTAGCATAAAATTCTCTTTTATTATATTAGCCCTTCTGAAGCCGCACTCTTCAGCCTAAGGGTGCTCCCCCATTACATCCACACGCATATTGTTCTAAAATCAGGTTCAATATTTCTGGTACCGGAAAATTGAAAAATAACATTGATCTACGAGGACCGTAGCACAAAAATGCATAAAATATCAGCTATCCAAATAACCAATGCAGCTGTAAATGAATGCAACAACACACAACCATTGCCAACTAGATAATTGGATCCATCGTGTAGGTTATACAGTAACTAGATTGTTGAACATTGCTGTTATGTAAAGTCAGATAAATTTGGAGGGGGGAGGGGAGAGTTTCACGTCATGGAGCCCCCGATTTGAGGGGCAGTCTGTACAAGCAGAGAAGACATTCTGGCAAGACGGGAAAATGACTATAGCTCGGTCAATATTGCTTCAAAGGTTATTAATTTGGTCTCAAATTGTAGATCAGAATGTTTCCTAAATCTTGAGACTGAATTTATTATTTTTAAAACAATATTGACCAAGCGTGAGTCATTTTCCCTTCTTGACAGGATGTCTACTTTCTTGGACCGGCTATAAGCGGGGAGAGCTTTGTCACACTAATAGCCTAATCGAATTAGAATCGAATACGGTATTGACTGGGCTTTCATTCTCTCTCACTCTCTCACACTCTCTCTCTCACTCTCTCTCACTCTCTCTCTCTCACTCTCTCTCTCTCTCTCTCTCTCTCTCTCTCTCTCTCTCTCTCTCAGTCTCTACCTCACTCTCTCTATCTTCCACCCCTTGTAATAGTATCAACTGTTGTTGTGTCCTGCGAATTGCATAATTATATACATAGCTATAGTCTGTCCAAGCAAAGAAGACATTCTGACAAGATGGGAAGATGACTCCAGCTCGGTCAATATTTATTCAAAAGTATAAATTCGGTTGTAAACTGTACGGAACATTCTGTTCTACATTTTGAAATCAAATTCACAATTCTCGAACCAATATGGACCGAGCAGGTGTGATTTTCCCATCTTGCCAGAATGTCTTCTTTGCTTGGACCGACTGTACATAGTAGTATTTGTATCAACATGCATGATTGTATTGACTGTAATGTTTCCCAATTCATTAACACGTTGTATATATAGTATATGAAGTTGTATACAGTTATAACACATTGGCTCAATCAGAATATGTCAAACCGTTACACAATCACTGTATGTAACGCTGTTGAATTGTTCATTACAATAATAATTGATTGCTGTTTCCGATAATTTTATTACAGATGATGATTTTGAATGAAAGGTCTATTTTGACGAAGGATATTCTGAGTATTGTGTGAGTGGATGAAGAGTGAAAAAATATGAGGGTATGAAGTTTTGAAAAAAGAATGGGAAATAATGAATGAAGAGAAACAAAAGGTGAAAACAAGAGATTGTGATAACTTTCCTTATCATTCCACCTGTACAATTCTTATCTTCACAATTTGAAAATAATTTTATGGAGTTTGATGAAACATCTTGGAATGGCTTGTTGTCAAAATGATTCTTTCAATGTATAAAATATTCCAAAACTAGCCGGCAGGCTCGCTTCGCTCGCCTTCTCCGCCTAGCAAGGGGGCTCCGCCCCCTGGACCCCCGCCAGTATCAGCAGTGTCAGTGAGTCAAACAGGCTCGCTTCGCTCGCCTGCATAACCTCTGTCAGTGTAAGCTGAGACAAAAAGGCTCGCTTCGCTCGCCTGCAAATTCCGTTCAGAAGGGATTCAAAACTTATTGAACACAGCATTTCTAGACCTAATCTGGACCTGTTCACAAAATTTCGAAATTTTCTACCAATTTATTCTCGAAAAATCCAAGAAAAACTCCGAAAAATAGTAAAACGCTAATATTGAGCGTAACCTTGGGAACTATATCGGACATAGTTTGAAACTTGATACAATATCTTCCAAATTAATTCATCTATAATCACGCTGAACCATTCAATTTACAGTTAGGATTGGTCGTATCAAGGCGGAATATATGCAACCCGCAACACATCTACAATTTTGAAAACCTGATTACTGGCGTAATCTTGAACGGATTGCAAAAATCTTCAACATAAAATTTCTAGACCTCATTTGAACCTGCCCACCAAATTTCAACATTTTGTACCGATTGGTTCTCGAAAAAATGAGGAAAACGCCGAAAAACTCTAGAAAAACTAAAATATTTGGCATATCCTTGAAAAGTTTTTAAAATCCGTTCTTAGCGCGCGTCTAAACGTCCAACTGAACATGCCTGCCAAATTTGAACGCATTCGGTTCAGTGGATCTTTAGTTCTGGTGATGAATGAATGAATGAATGAATCAGTCAGTCAGTCAGTGCCATTTCGCTTTTATAGATATAGATTACATCTCACATTCATTTCACAATACAAATTCATAAGCCAAGTGATCATTCATAGAATGCTGGTTGCATCGAAACCGCTGGCCAACTATAGTCCACATGGATTCAAGTGTGCGTGTTCACACATAAATTTCTTCGGAACCATTTTTTTTCTTGTGTTCAAATTGTGATCCGGGCATAATGTTAAAGTATGGGCCTGGAGTATGAAGTATGGGCCTACAACAGCACGATGAATATTTTTGTAGCTATGAAAGAAGAAAAATACCCCAGAAAAAAGAACATCGTCCCTTGTCGATAGTCTAAAATTATTCATACATATTTTTGTATAGTCTGTCCAAGCAAAGAAGACATTCTGGCAAGATGGGAAAACGACTCCAGCTCGGACAATATTCGTTCAAAAATATTGTCAATTTGGTCTCAAATTGTATAGCCCATCAGATGTATTTCCTACAATTTGAAACCATATTTATAATTTTTGAACTAATATTGACCGTGCTGGAATCATCTTTACATCTTGCCAGAATGTCTTCTTTGCTTGGACAGACTATTGCTGGGTAGACGTATAAGTTTGGTGAATGCCTGTGAGAGGGCGCCTCATTTTGCATGCAATGCTAGGAGTAGAAGAAGATGGGGAAGAGTAAAAAATAGAAGAAGGAGAAGAAGAGGATGAGGAGGAAGAGGAACAGGAGGAGAAAGAAGAACAAGAATGAGACGAACTTACCACGTTCAAAGAATGAAAAATGAAACATAACAGTTCGAGTAGTGTGTTCTCAACTACTATAGTTTTATTCCCTCTTTTCGTTTTTGATCTTGTTCTTTTTCTTCTTCTTCTTCTTCTTCTTCTTCTTCTTCTTCTTCTTCTTCTTCTTCTTCTTCTTCTTCTTCTTCTTCTTCTTCTTCTTCTTCTTCTTCTTCTTCTTCTTCTTCTTCTTCTTCTTCTTCTTCTTCTTCTTCTTCTTCTTCTTCTTCTTCTTCTTCTTCTTCGTCCAAACTGTTTTATATACTTGCCGGCACAAGAATAGCTCACAAAACAAAGGAAATGAACGAACGTTTCTTTTTATATTCGCCAGTGAAAACCTAACAGAATTAAATTCGCTACGATACTTTGGTGGAATGGCTTATTATGTACGTTTAGTAAAAGAATAATAAAAGCTCACGACTTTCTATGATTTTGTGGAGGGTATTAGCTTATCGATTATTTTTTTTAAATATTTTAAGTCTTTATTTGAAAATTAAATGATTACTGGAACTTTCTAGGCTGAAGTTTGAATCCAGTTGCTGCGCACTTACAATACTAGATTAATAGCAATAATTGATAATTTATTATTATTTTTCTTGTTCTTGTTCTTCTTCTTCTTCTTCTTCTTCTTCTTCTTCTTCTTCTTCTTCTTCTTCTTCTTCTTCTTCTTCTTCTTCTTCTTCTTCTTCTTCTTCTTCTTCTTCTTCTTTTTTTCTTCTCCTTCTTCTTCTTCTTCTTCTCCTTCTTCTTTTTCTTCTTCTTATTTTTTCTTCTTCTTCTTCTTCTCAATCTATTATTTTTTATCAATAGCTATTTCTCAAGTCAGTATCATTTCTTCTCTCACTTGTCGAGTAGTTGTGAAGGTGATATTGTGGTAGTTATCCATATTACAGTAAATGAAAAGAAAAAATATTGTCAAACCACAGATTCATTAAAAATCGAGATACCGGTTTCGGTTGCTACACCTTTATAATCTGTCCAAGCAAAGAAGACCATCTCTAGCAAGTTGTGAAAATGATTCCAGCTCGGTTAATATTGGTTCAAAAATCATTCATTTGGACTCAAATTGTAGATCAGAATGTTTTCTGCAGACTATATCAATCTCTAATAAAATTTTCTCTTTTCAATGAAGATCCCAGAGTTCTATTATTCTATGCCCTTACCTTATCCGTTCTTCTTTCCGCCCAGTTCTATATTTATGAGATATTTCTTTTATTTAGTACTTTCTCGTTACGATTGATATTACTTACATTCAAGTAAAACTATATTCCGATCCCAATTTTCAATATTATACCCAATAATCCATTTGATTTTATTTTATCAATTTTATTCATTCTTCTCCCGGCTTATCCGTTCACACTTCCAATTTATCCTTATCTATATTAATAATCATTATCAATTAGAATCTCCATATATTGCTATGTTAAATGGCAGCGATTGTGTAAATCTTACCAAAATCTCAGAAATAGCGATCGAGAATCAAAAAATTGACAAAACATAGCACAATTGATAAATTTGTGTGTAGTAGCGATTTTTGATCGCTATTTCTGAGATTTTGGTAAGATTTACACAATCGCCACTATTCAACTTTTTCTTCAGAATCCGACTTTCTTCAACTTCCATTAATAGAGAATACAAATTTATGATTCCTTATCCAGTTATAACCCTTATTGTTGAAAAAATGGCGTTTTTTAGCTTATTTCTCCATTTATCTAAATAACCGTTGAAGTTACACACTTAAAACTGAATCCATTGAATTTCTCAGCTAATTTTACATAGGAATTGATTATTTTAGAACCGGAGTGAAGCCTCTAAAAAATTAGAAAAATTATTCTTTTTTGAAAAATCTCAATTTTTCGCCATTGTTATCTCGGTAGCAAAGCGGTTTTGGGGGGTTGGTCCCATGAAACTTTTTTGTTTACCTGGTGCAAGGAATCAGCCTGAGAAGTATTGCACATTCCTCCTGAAACACCCTGTAAAGACAAAGGACTTTATTTAGCAATATATGGAGATTCATATCAATAATTATTAATATTTATCCAGCAGTTGGTGTACTGAAATATCTAATAATTCTTCCACCTTCTCCCTATCACTTTATATTACCTAATTCTCTCTCTTTCTTCAACATCTTCCCAATTTCTTTTGATCCCTTCCGTTATAATGCTGATGTTGGACTGCTGCAGACTGGCGTGACGAAAATAAGTGCAAAGCATCAAAGCAGCATTGTGCGGTCTCAGCAACTAAGTCCCGCCAACTAAGTCCCCTTCGAAGCCCCACTGCTTCTTCGCAGTGCAGTAACTTACAAGGCAAAGCATTCCGAATGGAGGCAAACCAAACTATAGTCTGTCCAAGCAAAGAAGACCCTCTGGCACGATGAGAAAATGACTCCAGCTCGATCAATATTGGTTCAAAAATTATTGATTTGATCTCAAATTGTAGGAAACATTCTGATCTACAAATTTAGACCAAATCAATATTCTTTGAACCAGTATTGACCGAGCAGGAGTCATTTCCTCATCTTGTCAGAGGGTCTTCTTTGCTTGGCAGACTATACTTCATACAAGGAATGTTTGCCGCAACTAACAATAAAATGACATAAATTGCAAATCAAATTTCGACTGCAGTCAATTTCAATTGAATTGTTTTGTTTTGTCAAATCGAGGTGCAGTAATATTATAATAATGGTTACTGGTGGTTATTATGTAGTGGTTTCCTGTTATTGAAATGCAGTCGAATATAAAATTATAAGTTTAACCTGACTTTGGACATTTTCATCTAAATTGAAATAGAAAAACGCCTGTTTTTAACTCCTCTTATTGTATCTGTAATTAAATAAAATGAATAGATATTTTTAAAGAACTGATGGAGGAAATTATTCTATAACATACATCTTAACATAGATATAAATAAACAGGTGGTTTTGCGAATGACTGTAATCAATCCACAGCTCTATCAGTGCAGTCAGCAAGCTGTCTACGAGAGCACAAGTTAGAGGTCAAGATTGACGACAGCAATAGTGTTTCACTTGCACAGACTGCTTCAGACTGTCCTGTCAGAGCTGAGCATTAATAACATACAACATTCGCCAACCGACAATTGAATAATTTATATTTTGATGCATTTAGAAGCTAACCAGTTAGAAATATAGTCGTAGATATATTATCTTTTATCATCACTCTCATAATGATGAAAGAATATCATTCATAATAATTATTTCTTTACGTCTAAGCCTTAATTTTCAGTAAATATTTGTAGTTTATGATACAAATATATCATGCACATGTATATTGTTAAACGCAGAGAACGAAATATTGTTATTAAATAAATTATTATCAGCTTCTAAGGTAAAGCATAATACACTGCTCAGTACTTCAAAACTATGGACTTTCCTTCATCTTTTATGGTGAATACACTAGTTACTAACTATACACTATGACTATACTATGTGTTTTTCCTATTAATTAACCGTGCAAGCTCTCAAAAGTTTAAGAAAACCTGCTGAAAAGTAGAGTACAGTGCTCAAAACTTTATTCCAGTCAAAGTTCCTGACTCTTTTCGAATCCCTAGCTTAAAAGTTTATCAATTAGCCTGATGAGAACTGGGTGAACACAAAGTCTCAAGCTTTCAGTTCTAATGAAGCTGAAAACTTTACATTTGCTGAGAATTGGGGATTACTTCTGTGGATACAGAAAAAAATAAATAGATACTTCTTAATACAATGACTGTATGTTTACTAAATACATTTACTGTATTTTTACATAGCTCATCATGAGATTTGTATTTTGAATAATTTATTATAATGCTTCATTCTTGAACGAAGATACTATAGTCTGTCCAAGCAAAGAAGACATTCTGGCAAGATGGTAAAATGACTCCAGCTCGGTTAATATTGATTTAGAAAAACATGAATTCAATCTCGAATTGTAGGAAACATTCTGATCTACAATTTGAGACCAAATATATATATCATTTTAACCAATATCACCAGAGCTGGAGTCATTTTCCCATCTTGCCAAATTGTCTTCTTAATAAATTTCATTGAAGTTTCTATCCCAACTTATTTGACTTTGTTGAAGATAATAATTGGTCAAATTATCTCATAACTATACTTTGAAAAGGTCACCCAATTATTCATCTTCGATCTTCGGAAAATTTCTTTTTGTTGCTCCCTTTTTCATTAAATACTACTGTATTATTACAGCTTTTTAATCTTTTTCATTAAATACTACTGTATTATTACAGCTTTTTAATCTTTTTCATTAAATACTACTGTATTATTACAGCTTTTTAATCTTTTTCATTAAATACTACTGTATTATTACAGCTTTTTAATCTTTTTCATTAAATACTACTGTATTATTACAGCTTTATAATCTTTTTCATTAAATACTACTGTATTATTACAGTTTTTAATTTCCAGAATATTAAAATGTTTTCTCAAATTGAACTATGAAGTTTTTTCATGACAATGAAATATATCACTGTTGTTGTGAATATCATGATCAATCTCTATTAAACTGAAAAAAGAATTACTCACCGTTTGAAGAGTGCTACTATTGGTAGTTGGATGGCCTATCAAGGAGAACAACTGCCATTGGTCTAGACAAGCCACGCCCACAATGGGCGGTTCATACAAACTCTATCAGCAATGGCGGTTTATAAAACAAGACTCAATAAGTAGGCTACAAGTAAAAAGAAATGAAATTAAATGGAAATGGCTAGATAAACTGTGTGGAATAGTATTAGTTTGTATATTTCTACTGTTCTTTACTTTTTATGAATTATTTATAGCTATTTTTGATGTATTGACCGTCATAAGTAATGATTTTCATGAGCTTTCTACTATGTCGAACTATTGTTGAAGCAAGGGATCAGAGTGAAAGATTCTATGGTTAGTAAGTTCAATATTATAGTTCACATTTTATGAATTTATTTTCAAGTTTCCACTTTATTCTCTCTGGTTAGAACCACTAGCGGCTCGTGCCCACGAAACAGGTGAAGTGCTGTATAGTAAAAGATACGGGCACTCCACCTGTTTCGTGGGCACGAGCTGCCAGTGGTTAGAACCAAAGTCAAACCATGTTTATGTTGAATTTTATTTCAACTGGAGATGATTCATACCCGAGTTGATATGGTTGAATCAGATTGAGGCTGCACGATTATCTGTGTTAAAAGTAAATAATTTAAAAGTGAATGTGTTGAGTATAAAGTGACTAGTCTCTTATACAATATTACCACTGGCGGCTCGTACCCACGAAAAAGGTGAAGTGCCCGTATCTTTTACTTTACAGCACTTCACCTATTTAGTGCGCCAGTGAATATTACTATTATAATATTGCGCAATGATAGCTAACTATCATAATAACCATTAACCAAGTTCATAATCAATCCACAGCGAAATTTGCACAATTATTTTTCTCACATAAATTATTATGATAATTTCAATTCTCAGCGCCGCACTCCAATAACTTCATTCACGAGGTTCTCACCGCTTCAGACTCAGATAAGACAACATGACGTCATAGAACTGAAGTAAGTATGACGAGATAGTCATAGATACAGTGAGTATGACGTCATGAGACGCCTCTTCACACTTGAGTGATGCTATAGTTCGCGCAAGCTGAGAAGACACGCCGGTACAATGTAAAGTTTATTGCAGCGAAGTGTCTACTCAGCTTGCGCCAACTATACCAGGTACATCTTGAGTTGGTGTGTGTTGTCTATGGTAATGCAGCTATTAGGTGTTGGCGTATGATTATAATTGGTATGATTCACGTGCCAAGAGTTCTCATCTGTTGACCTAATCCAGTCAAGGTCATCGTTCAAGGTCAAAGGACGGTACAGGTCTAGCGAACAAAGTATAATACACTTTATAAAGATTTTGATCATTGAAGGATGTGATGACATGAGTATAATGTGTCCAAGCAAAGAAGACCCTCTGGCAAGATGGGAAAATGACTCCAGCTTGGTCAAGAATTATAAATGTGGTCTTTATAGTAGATCAAATTGTTTCCTACAATTTGAGATCAAATTGATAATTTTTGAACCAATATTGACCGAGCTGGAGTAGTTTTCCCATCTTGCCAGAGGGTCTTCTTTGCTTGGACAGACTATTTATCATACCGGTACCTAATGTTCTGTATTATAAGGCTCTTAAGCATTGATGGATTAAATATTATTTATTTATTTATTCAGAGAGAGACAACATACACAATCATAATCATGATAGGGAAAGAGAAAACAGGCACATGCCCTTCACTATCTCGATCCCAATTTTGATGAAAAGTTCAGTCCAGTGAAGGTTATGTTTCTGGAAATCTTCTAAACACAGATATTTTGATGCTAAAATAATTACCAGAGGATTTTGGATTTTGAAGGTTGATGTAAGAAATGAATTATAGTATTTCTTTTTAAGTACAACGTTTTATTTAACTTGCTTTGGGTGTTGTCTGTCATTTTGTTGCTCAACTTTATCAACAATTTCATAAGTATTTATCAGATCACTGATAAATCAGTACATATCAGATTTACCTTTCAATTATTTATTTATTTATCTAATGACAAACATGGAGAGAGAATTAACAGGTAGAATTCTAAGACAATATTGATTGAATATAGTTCAAATTTTCAAGTTGAGTACATTTTCTTATTATAGTAAGAGTAATTTTCATAAGTACATTAGACCTATTGATTGAACAAGAAACGATCACACACAATCATGTTATTCTCGTATTTGGTGACGCCAAAGGTTAGGCGATCTCGTCTGTCTCTTGTACGTTATCTAACCTACTAACAGCTGATGTAAAGCATCTACAGTCGACTCTCGATAATATAAACATTCGATAATACGAAACTCTTGATAATACGAACTAAATAGCAATAAATGGAGATTCGAATTAATTATTAATATAATTATCCAGCAGTTGGTATAATGCAATGTCTAATAACTCTTCCATCTTAAACTCTTAATAATTCGAACAAAATCAATGCATTTAGGTACTCTCGATAATACGAATTGAAATACAGAGCCTGATCCGACTGCAACACGTGAAAATTAGAATTTCTTTACAAAAACTCTTGATAATACGAACTTCTTTTGGACATGAACACAATCAACCCCGCATAAAATTCACAAAATATGATCAAACCTGTATAAAATTCAGTGAAACAGATAAAATAACAGAATTTCATCAGAAAATAATCTTGTTTTGACTAAATGCATAATGATATTGTTTTTCTTGAAAAAATACAGACTTTTTCGTGAAAAAATATAATCTACTTTCAATTGATTACACAATACTTCAATTGTATTTTTTTAAATTAATTTATCAACTTCTAATTCCTTTATTTCTAGTTCCTTACTTGAACCTTTTTTTGATTTCTCAATTCTTGATCATTTTTATAGTTTTACAGAAGTGCATTTGAAAATTTGAACATTCAATAAACTAAAATATCAAAAAATTCTACTTTCTATAGCAATATACAGTAGCAATTAGAAGAGTTATTTTTCCTCACCATCCAACTTTTGATAAGCTCTCTCGATAATTCGAACTTCCCTCCAAATTCGTATTATCGAGAGTTGACTGTATTGCCTCTTTTGATTTGAAAAGCATCATCTAGGCGTAGCTGAATGACAACTGTGAATCATCTAGACATAGCTAAATTGACAACATCAGCTGTTGGAGCGCACAAGGAGTAGACAAAACCGTTCAACTTTTTGCGTCAGTTATACTTATATAGAAACTGAATAACTGACATTTATAAGATGAAAATCTCCCCTCCTTGGGAGATTGGCTGTCGTTAGTAAAGACAGTCAGTCGTTTCCCGTTTCTGGAAGAATAATAATTGTTGCATTACACTCTAACTGATCAACTGCATGTTATTCAGAGGTGTTCTGCATCTTTACTTGGTTGTGAAGACTGGCTTATGGTTGAGAGGGTCAACGTGCTAAACACACGTTACCTCTATCCTGGTTGATGATTATTCGCCTGCTGTATTCTCTATCCGGAATGGGAGAGCATTCTGGCGGGGTGGGGGGTGACTTCGGCTCGGTCGGTGTTGGTTCGGGGGATGTGGGTTCTTTTGAGAATTTATGGCTTTTGGACCGGTATTGGCCGGGCTGGAGTCGTTTTCCCGTGTTTCCGGAGTGTCTTCTTTGCTTTGATGGACTGTATAGTTTGGTGAAAATGAAACTGGTGACCAGCTGGTAGGCCTTCATAGGGCTGTTGCGCCATTGACAATATAAGATTTTGATTTTGATGAAAATCATAATCTGATTATCTGGTGAACTGTTAATTTGGTCAACTGATAATCTGGTGAACTGATTATCTGGCAAATTTATAACATAGTAATCTGATAAATTGATGTGATGTACTTTTTCAACCTAAACTTTAAGCAATTTAGATAAAACTGAAAGTTCAAGCATAATATTCGAACCAGAACGCCTTCAAATATTGTTGTATCATAGAGAAGGAAACCTTAGAATTTGTGTTGTATTCTCGACTTGAGCACGTATGCTCAGGTGAATGTAGGGGTGGGGGATGAGTTACTGCTGGTGCGGTAGGGGAAGGGGGTTGAGGTAGAGGGTGATTTCTAGTTCAGTCACGTTGTTGGTAGTTTATTTTGCAAGGGGGGGGGTGAGTGGGGGGGGTTTCGAACAAAGTCGTAGAATAATGACAGAACTTCGTGTGCCTTTGAAATAATGCGGTCGGTCCTAAAATTTGAGTTTCAGGTCGCACGTAATATAGTCTGTCCAAGCAAAGAAGACATTCTGGCAAGATGGGTAAAATGACTCTAGTTCGGTCAATATTGATTCAAAAATTATCAATTCGGTCTCAACTTGTAGAACAAAATTTTTTCTACAATTTGAGACTGAATAAATAATTTTTGAACCAACATTGACCGAGCTGGAGTCATTTTCCCATCTTGCCAGAATGTCTTCTTCGCTTGGACAGACTATATAGATGGTGCCAAAAATTGAGGCGGTTGGCGAATGGCAGTTATCAATGCTCAACTCTGTCAGGACAGTCTAAAAGTGGTCTATGAAAGCTAATATGTTCAAGAGCGACCTCATCCAATATTTTTCGCTCTCACATACCGCTTGTAGACTGTCTTGACAGAGCTGATCAATGATAAAAGTCATTCGCAAACCGCCCGTTTTGATGGTGTTTGCTTTATCTACCTACCTTTATATTATAGTCTGTCCAAGCGAAGAAGACCCTCGGGCAAGCTGGGAAAATGACTCCAGATCGGCTTATATTGGATCAAAAATTATACATTTGGTCTCAAATTGTAGGAAACATTCTGGTCTACAATTTTAGACCATATCAATATCAATAGAACCAATATTGACCGAGCTGCAGTCATTTTTTCACCTTGCCAGAGGGTCTTCTTTGCTTGGACAGACTATACCACACATCGTTTCCTTTATTCTCATTTCCTTGACCCTTTAATTTGCATGTACTTAGTCTGTCCAAGCAAAGAAGACATTCTGGCAAGATGGTAAAATGACTCCAGCTCGATCAATATTGGTTCAAAAATTAAAAATTCAGTCTCAAAATTCTGCTATTTGAAATTGGATTTGGAATGACTCCCTCCACGCAATATAGGCTCTATCAGCCAATAGGAGAGCGTTAAAAGTGGTAGGGTACTTCTAGGTCGGCGATTGGCCGTGACGTAGTGAGTAGCTCACAAAATGGATTCCATCAGCCAATAGAAAAGCGTGAAAAGTGGGAGGGTGCTTCTAGGACTGTGATTGGCCGTGACGTATTGAATGCCAGCTGCCGTTGAAATTGTCATCGACCAATAGGCATGCAGGAGGGTATTTCGTAAAATCGAGTTTTTTCTTGAAAGTTCAATTAACTTTGTTCTGTATAAGAGTTTGCGTGAGGTTTTTAATTCATGGTGACTGTGGAATTTATGTATTTTTTTATTTATTTTGATAACAAATACAATAATTAATCAATCATTTATTCATTGATTATTCAATGATCTATAATGATAGATATTATAATCTAAAAGAGAAAAACTACGCTTAGCCTGTACTATTTCTCTTTCAATTTCAATTGGTTATGATGTCCAAAAATTTATGTATATTATGTCACGCACTTCAAAATTCTGGTCCGGGAATACTCAAAAGAATAATTCAAAAGTAAAAACAATTTTGAATTTAGTAATGTTGTTGGAAAGCCGAAAAAATTCTTGAAAACTTTATAATTCCAATACAGATAATAAAATGCAATAGAAGGAATAAATACAGGCATTTGCCCGGAACGTTTTCTATTCCAACTCACATGGAAATATTAAAATTTCAAATCAACACTAACCTATTTTGATTTTGTGGACCGCTTTCAGGTTGTTCTGAAAGAGCTGAACATCAATAACAGAAATTTGTCAAACGCCTGCTATACCACCAAAACTATTCAAAATTCACAAGATTCATTCATTTATACTTTAAAGAAAACACAAGTAACAAACTTAGAAATGTATAAAAAGTAAAACTCGCAATAAAACAGTGAACCATATTTTCTTGTATGTGTGCTAATCTTATCAACGGATCTTAGAAGGGAGTTTACCCTTCAACTTGATTCACTCCCTCCCCCCTTGTATCATAGAGGGTAAGATTAGGACCCAAATTTCAAACAACTTCTCCCCCTACCACCAATACCCCTCAAACAAAGCACAGAAATAAGGCTCTGAAATAATAATAATGCTCTGTGCGTTACCACTGCTCGTTTATCATATAATAACAATGTAATCTTCTTCTTCTTCTTCTCGATATTCATCTTTTTCTTCTTCTTCTTCTTCTTCTTCTTCTTCTTCCTTTTTCTTTTCTTCTTCTTCTTCAACTTTTTTTTTCTTCTTCTTAATCTTCATCTTTTTCCTCTTCTTCTTTTCCTTTTGCATTTATTATTCCTCTCTTCAACTCATTCTGCATGTCGCTTAGCTCTACTTAACCCTTCACAGCCAACCTCAAACTTCTTCTCCTCCTCCTCCTTCTTCTTCTTCTTCTTCTTCTTCTTCTTCTTCTTCTTCTTCTTCTTCTTCTTCTTCTTCTTCTTCTTCTTCTTCTTCTTCTTCTTCTTCTTCTTCTTCTTCTTCTTCTTCTTCTTCTTCTTCTTCTTCTTCTTCTTCTTCTTCTTCTCTTTCTTCTTTTTTCTTCTTCTTCTTATTATTATTCTTCTTAATCTTCATCTTTATCCATTTTATTATTATCTCTTCAACTCATTCTGCATGTCGTTATTATTATTATTCTACCTCAAACTTCTTCTCCTTCATCTTTTCTTCTTCTTCTTCTTTTTCTTCTTATTCCTTCCTCCTTCTTTTTCTTCTTCTTCTTCTTCTTCTTCTTCTTCTTCTTCTTCTTCTTCTTCTTCTTCTTCTTCTTCTTCTTCTCTTCTTCTTCATCTTCTTCTCCTTCTCCTTCTTCTTCTTCTTCTTCTTCTTCTTTTATTCTTCTCTTCAACTCATCCTGTATGTCTTTCTTACTTCACCCTCTCAAAGCCAACCTCAAACTTCTTCTTCCTTTTTCTTCTTCTTCTTCTTCTTCTTCTTCTTCTTCTTCTTCTCCTTCTTCTTTTTCTTCTTCTTCTTCTTCTTCTTCTTCTTCTTCTTCTTCTTTTTCTTCTTCTTCTTTTACTTCTTCTCCTTCACCGGCTAAACTTTGTGTGACGTAGCTCTAGACGCCCGTGGTTCTCAATGAGAGTTTTTTTCTAAATCAAAAGAGATACGGTATTATAAGCTTTACATCAGCTGTTAGTAGGTTACATCACGTACAAGAGACAGATGAAACCGCCCAACGTTTTGAGTCAGCTACAGCAACACTAGAATCCAACTCCAAGGTGTAAAGAAAAACTTGAAGAAACTCCGATTCGATCCCGACACCTATCTACACAGGTCACCATCAATCTTACCCCACACTAGACAACAGACTACAGTCTGTCCAAGCAAAGAAGACATTCTGGCAAGATGGGAAAATTACTGCAGCTCTGTCAATATTGTTTCAAAAATTATGAGTTAGGTCTCAAATTGTAGAAAACATTCTGATCTACAATTTGAGTTGAAATTTATAATTCTTGAACCAATATTGACCGAGCTGGAGTCATTTTCCCATCTTGCCAGAATGTCTTCAGTGCTTGGATGGACTACACCTTACCACCAAGTATTACAGGGTTTTTCCGGGCGTTCTTTTTACAAGCAAGCGGTGGCTCGATCGACGCGATTTTCCACGCTTTCCCGGACGGCCTTTCATCGTCGTCACGACATAGAACGATCCATCAACGGCGCCAAACAAAATGGCGGATCAGATCACGTGATCAAAATAAAAAATCACCCACAATTAACAAGTGCCGCGCCACTAGCCACTTCTCTTATCAGCTGGCAAATAATTTATGGCGGTTCTCCTTTATTAGCGGCCTTAGAAAAGCCACGTCAGCTTTTTTCATTTTTCAATGCTTTATGCACTCAGTACCCACTTAACACTGTTCATGCCAAGCTGAGTGGTTTAATCATGCAAAGGATAGTTTTATTATTTCAATAAAATTATGTTGAAATTGTTTTTAATGAACAAAAGCGTGGGTTTGAAATAATTGAGGCCTCTATTATGGATAGTAGATTGAAGCAAAAATGAATTAATCTAGGATTAGGCCAAGATATTATCATTGGATGTAGATACCAACTAAAACATTTTTATAGGGAGATAACTATGGAAACCATGCTAATAAATTGATACCAATTTATAACTGGATAAGGAATCATAAAATTGAATTTTTTATCAATGGAAGTTGAAAAGAGTCGCATCACAAAGAAAAAGTTGAATGGCGGCGATTGTGTAAATCTAACCCAAATCTCAGATATGGCGATCAAAAATCGCAAAATTGACAAAACATAGCACAATTGATGAATTTGTGTTTAGTAGTGATTTTGCGATTTTTGCCATTCAACATTTCCTTTGGAATCCGACTCTCTTCAACTTCCATTGATAAAAAATACAATTTTATGATTCCTTATCCAGTTATAACCCTTATTGTTGAAAAATGGCGTTTTTAGCATAGTTTTCCAATTATCTCAATAACCGTTAAAGTTACAAACTTGGAACTGGTTTCATTGAATTCCTCAGCTAATTTTACATAGGAATTGATTATTTCAGAACCTTACTAAAGCCTCTAAAAAATTAGAAAATTTTTTATATTTTTTGAAAAATCTCAATTCTCCGCCATTTTTATCTCGGTAACAAAGCGTTTTTGGGGCTTGGTCCCATGGAACTTTTTTGTCTACTTGATGTAAGGAATCAGTCCGAGAAGTATTGCACATTTCTCCTGAAACACTCTGTATATAGTAGAAAACGACTTGTATTCCAATGTAAATTTAGTGAATCACTTACATTTGGTATAGTGAAGTGGGATGCATACATATTATTAAATTGAAAGTTAATAACGTAATTTGATGTTCACTTTCTTTAATTAGTGATTTATTAAATTAATTTATAATAATAATTATTATGAAAACTAGAATAAAAATGCTTAAAACTACCCCTAATACTATGAAAACAACGTATTTTGAATGTGTAATGATAAGGGATGGGTGGGGGTGGGTTTGAATGAGAATAGTGGTGATTATGTGCAGCTAATTATTCAGGTAGTGTGTCGAGGCAAGCGGCTTTGGGCTTTGGGCTTCGTGCTTCGCCATGCCGGGCTTAATCCTTCAGCAAAGCATGGCTTATGACGTCACAGCGCCCTAACCAAACTATGTTAACATTGATGACATTATGCAGGCATAACATTATTTCATGCCAAAGTATAGTCTGTCCAAGCAAAGAAGACATTCTGGGAAGATGTGAAAATGACTGCAGCTCGGTCAATATTGGTTTAAAAGTTATGAATAAGGTCTCAAATTGTAGATCAGAATGTTTCCTACAATTTGAGACAAAATTTATATTTTTAAAATCAATATTGATTGAGCTGTAGTCATTTTCCCAACATGCCAAAATGTCTTCTTTGCTTGGACAAACTACAGTCTATACTACACAATTCCAAGGCTAGTAAATCTTACCAGGTGGGATATTTGCCTGAAAATTATGGTTCACAAATCTGACATCACAAATTTTCTACAGTGTCACACTCTAGCGCCCAAAATGAAAAGCACAGCTGATGAAAATGTAAACATAACCTATTTTCGTTAGTGTTGAACAATATTATTGTTGTAATTAATTCTGATGAGTTGAGAACATCACAATTAACAAGGAAACAATATTTTTAAGTTGTTCTAGTTGTTTTGTAGTGAAATATGATTATTTTCATTTTCATAATCGTAATCGCATAGTTTAAACCCACCAAAGCTTACTTTTTTCTCAACAAGAGCGCCAGCTTCTCGAATCTTTGGCACCAATTTATGACAACAATAGCATTATATTGTTCTAATATCACAACATTATTCGACTGTAATAATACTCGATAATTTAATTCATAATTTTTACATATTTTCACAATTATTGAGATTTTACGTGGTATTTTTTATTTTTCAATTCTCTGTGGAACAGCTGGAAAATTGGAATCCTAGATACATGTCGAATCATAAATATAGGTATAAAGCATAATGTAGAAAATAAAATTATTGACGTCATCCGGCAGGAAAAAAGTGGACTGCTGGGCTCATATTATGGACGCTGGCCTACCTGGTAGGTTTACGTACCTTGTACAATTCTACAGTTGGATGGAATTTGAAGGTTTTCCAGCATTGTCATAGGATAAGATGTGATGGGGTGGTTTTCATTGATAAAATGAGTGATTAACAATATTATTGAAACTGCAGACACAAAAATATTCTACACAATTCGTGTTTATATCAAATTTTCAATTCTCTTGAATTCAATCATGGGGTGAGAATGAGATGGATCAACTGTAACTATATATAGCAAGCTCCAAACAGTTATAGCGAATATCTGTTATTATTGCTCAGCTCTGTGAGGATAGTCTGAAAGAGGTCTGCAAGAGGCCCAGCTGAGTAATGGTATTCTCTTGTTTTTAGACTGATTTATCTTTTCATTCAACTTTAATAACTATTATTATAATATTAAGTCTATGAGAATTGAATCAAACAATCGATAGTCTAGGCCTATGTAATTAATCAAGTTAATTTCACTTGTATCATTTCATAAATTGTGTTAGGTGTTTTGACTTAATTTTTGATTTCATATTATGTTGTTTGAACTAGGAATAATCATATGGAAGCCAAATTACATATAACGCTTTCTGGCATAGATAATTGACCTCTGAAAAGTGTTTTTATTTGTTGTACGGTAGTTCACTCATTGTTCCGTGCGTGGAAAATTGCTGAAAAGCCATACTGTGATGTGACATACTTCTTTGTATGGCTCTAGAAAAGTAGAATTTGTGGTAGGAAATGACTCTGTGACGCACTGGCGGCTCGTACCCACAAAACAGGTGAAGTGCCCGTACCTTTTACTGTACAGCACTTCACCTGTTTCGTGGGAACGAGCCGCCAGTGGAAATGACTCTGTGATGACACATACACTTTTGTGATTTTATTCATCGTTTTTGTTTTTGAAAAAAGGTTCAATGGTGACAGCATTTGAATTTTCCCAACACTCGATCATAAAAAACATCTCCTTACTGAACAAACTGGAAATGATTCCAAATTTCACTTTTACTATACAAACTTTTCTTCTTCTTTGTATCATTTTATTTTTTCTCATACGTTTATTTTTCATTCTCTTTTTTTACTCCTTCTTCCCATTCCTGCCCATCTTCCTCTTCCTTTCCCTACTTCTTCTTCTTCTTCTTCTTCTTCTTCTTCTTCTTCTTCTTCTTCTTCTTCTTCTTCTTCTTCTTCTTCTTCTTCTTCTTCTTCTTCTTCTTCTTCTTCTTCTTCTTCTTCTTCTTCTTCTTCTTCTTCTTCTTCTTCTTCTTCTTCTTCTTCTTCTTCTTCTTCTTCTTCTTCTTCTTCTTCTTCTTCTTCTTCTTCTTCTTCTTCTTCTTCTTTTTCTTCTTCTTCTACACACGAATAACAAAAACTAATCACAAATCGCTACAGTACCATCTGAACTACCAACTGAACAGTAAGTACTGCCATCTAGCGGAAAACTGAAAACTATTCCAATCGCGTTGTCCACCAATGAGAAACGAGGGCGGAGCTTGGAGGCGTGTCTCAATCAATGTCAAGGGGAGGAGTGACAATTCCATCCTGTAACTGCTGCACTCTAGCGGCGCAAATACATACTATTTCGAATGCAGCTTGGAGCATTCTCTTGGAGTAGGTGGAGCTTTAGCTGTGACGTACTTTGGATCTTGAATGTGATTGGTCCGTTGTTATTCTTTAGTTTGTTGAAGTATTGTGTACATTATATGTTTTATCTTTTGCCTTTTGTTGTAGGCTACATGGAAACTGATGAAAACTGTGATGGGAAAGAATTTTTAGAATAAAGACTGGGAGAAGAGACATCTGAAAGAGGAAATAGAGAGAATAATAAGAATGATCTCCTCTTCCTCTTCCTCTTCCTCTTCCTCTTCTCTTCTCTTCCTCTTCCTCTTCCTCTTCCTCCTCCTCCTCCTCAACCTTTCAGTTTTCTAAAAGAGCCGGTGACCTGTAGCTTACATTTTCAAAGCCCCGTCTCAGATAACCTTGACATTATGCTGTGCATGAATAAATATTATTTGAAAATATCCCTATTCTAACTATTTATTTATCTTGCGTGCAGCTGGGCTTGGCGACCCTTTACAAAATACGACATATAGTCTGTCCAACAAAGAAGACCCCTTGACAAGATGGGAAAATGACTCCAGCTTGGTCAATATTTGTTCAAGAATTATACATAAGGTCTCAATAGTAGATCGAATTGTTTCCTACAATTTGAGATAAAATTTATAACTTTTGATCCAATATTGACCGAGCTTGAGTCATTCTCCCGTCTTGCCAGAGGGTCTTCTTTGCTTGGACAAACTCTATCATAATATTTTTCTTCTTGTCGGTTTCACTATAGGCCTACGCTTGCATATTTTCACTTTCTTTATCCGTCATACTTCTTTTTCTTCTTCTTTTTCATTTTCCTTCTGTTTTGCCATTTATTTTTATTTAAGAAGAAGAAGAAGAAGAAGGAGGAGGGTGATAAGGAAGGATAAGAAGATGTTGGAAATAGAAGAGGACGTGGATAGAATACAAAAAGAAAGAAGGAAGGTATGAAAATGTGATATTGGAAGAATGATTATGAGAGAAGTAGGAGAATATGATGAATATGAATAGGATAAGGAAGAGAGAAAAGAGGTTGAATAGGACATAGAATTGGCAAAAATGGAGAATGAGGGATATTACACATAGGTATGAGACTTTTAGAGGATAAAAAAGAAATTAGAGAAATTAAGAGAAAGAGAGAAGGGAATATGATTGAGAGGAATAATGTGAAGATAGGAAGAGAAGAAAGAAGTTGAAAGTGATGAGGAAGGGGAAATGGAGAGAGAATGAGGAAACATAAGAATGAAGAATAAGATAGAAGAGGATAGGACGAAAAATTGGTGAGAGATGATGTTAAAAATGGGGTGAAAGTAGGTGAAGAGTGAAGCGATAAAAAACAAGCAGCAGGAGCTGAAGAGAAGAAGGAGAGAAAAGGATTTAAAAGAATATGAGTGAGTATGAGAAGGTAAAAGGAATACTAGAAGAAAGAAGGATGAAAATAAGTTTTGTCAGTAAAGGAGAAAGAGAAGCAGAAATGGAGTAATAAGCGATTAAAAAGGGAAAGGACAAAGAAGAAGAAGAAATAGGTAATGAATAAAAAGAGGAGGAATGAAAAAATCAAGAAGACAAAAAAGAGTTTTGAAAAAATGAAAAGAAAAAAATGGAAAATAAGAAAAATATAAATAAGCGAGGAGGAAAAAATTAAAAAGACCAAGAAGTGCTAGAATGAGAAGAATGGGAAAAAGAAGAAGAAGAAGAACAGCATGAAACAAGGAGAAGTACATGATACAAAAGGAAGAGGAAGAAAACAAGAAAAAGAAGAACAAATAGTGAGAAGAGAAGTAGAAGATGCAAAAATAATAAGAATTGTGTTTTCGTGAAACACGACCATGTCGGAAACGTGTAGCATGGCTCCACCCAGTTATGTGAAGCATGCAATCAAATGGGGGCATACACACACAAAGCAGCCAGACCATAAGGTGAGATAAGCTGGCAGAATATTAATGAAAATGGCCGAAATTGGCCAGACCTACACAAATTAGATCTACTAATCTGGTGTGCGATCTTTTCAAATTACCTCTTCAGCCTGCTAAATTAAACCTGCCAAGCTGATATAGTGAATCATAAGGACAATCTACAACGCTTTTTATAAGATTATTCAAGTACTAGCCGGCAGGCTCGCTTCGCTCGCCTTCTCCGCCCCCTGGACCCCCGACAGTATCAGCAGTGTCAGAGAGTCAACCTCTGTCAGTGTAAGCTGCGACAAACAGGCTCGCTTCGCTCGCCTGCAAATTCCGTTCAGAAGGGATTCAAAACTTATTGAACACAGCATTTCTACACCTAATCTGGACCTGTTCACCAAATTTCGACATTCTCTACCAATTTATTCTCGAAAAATCCAAGAAAAACTCTGAAAATTCCGAAAAATAGTAAAACGCTAATATTGAGTGTAACCTTGTGAACTATATCGGACATAGTTTGAAACTTGATTCAATATCTTCCAAATTAGTTTATCTATAACCTCGCTGAACCATTGAATCTACAGTAAGGATTGGTCGTATCAAGGCGGAAGATATGCAACCCGCAATACATCTACAATTTTGAAAAACCTGATTACTGGCCTAATCTTGAACGGAATTCATAAATATCCTAACACAACATTTCTAGACCTTATCTGAACCTACCTACCAAATATCAACATTTTCTACCGATTGGTTCTCGAAAAAATTGAGAAAACGCCGAAAAACTATAGAAAAACTTAAATATTTAGCGTATCCTTGAAAAGTTCCTAGAATCCGTTCTTAGCGCGCGTCTAAACGTCCAACTGAACATGCCTGCCATGAAAGAGGGTTTTTTTAGGATGATGCCCACATGGGCTCTTGGGCCTGTGCGTGGGTAAACTTTACTATCTCTTATATATTTGCTTCTATCGATTCAACCCTGCATGAAGTTAGTGTGTTCCTTGAAAATATCCTAGTCTTAAAACACATTCTTATTATTCCTTATTGTAATTCCTAGCTATGAATTATAAACAGCTAGTTTATAAATAATTTATAATTATAAACACTTACTTCAATTTAGCCTAACAGTAATTTTTAAGCAGGGGTTTTCAACGAAGATAAGATAAGATATTTATTCAACACAGTTTTATCATACAATAAACAGTTGAATATCGTCAAAGCAAATAATTCTTTTAATAAATTATTGAAGGTAAGTTACAGTCACATCAATGATACATAAAAACTTTTAGGATAAAAGTAAAATTTAGATAAAAGAAGGAGAGATCTACAAAATAGTGCTCAATCAATCATTTTCTTTGAGGAATGTTCTTTCTTTTTCTTTTTCTTCTTCTACCTCTTCTCCTTGAAAGAGATGAGAGGAAGAAAAATAGGAAGCAGCAGAAGAGGATACGGTTTAAGGAAGCAAAAGGGTTTCTGAAAATTATTCACACTTCTCTACAAGAGCCGTTTTCTAACGACCTCCTACTATGGTCTGTCCAAGCAAAGAAGACATTCCGGCAAGATGGGAAATTGACTCCAGCTCTATCAATATTGATTCAAAAATTATAAATTCGGTCTCAAATTGTAGATGAAAATGTTTTCTACAATTTGAAACCTAATTCATAATTTCTGAACCAATGTTGATCGAGCTGAAGTATTTTCCCATCTTGCCAGAATGTCTTCTTTGCTTGGCCAGACTAAATGAACTTCAGCTGGGGAAACAGCGAGTGACTTGCTTTTTATTTTCAAAGGGGATGGGTGAAAATTGCTGCTTCCTAAACGAGAGACGTTTAACATAGCTTGGGTAAAGGGCAATTTGTGATACCGGCTTTAAAACAATACTATTGCGACAGATTGACAGTGTCTGCTCATATTTTTTTAAATGAAGATATTGTAAACAAATAACGGTTCAATTAAATTGAGTTTTGCTCGTATGAATACAAATAATAAATGAATATATTCATAAATTCTCAAACAGAATCCACAGTCCCCGAGCCGGAACCCTCCCGCCCGGACAGACCATACAGCAAGCGAATAATCATCAACCAGTAGGCTATAGAGGTAATAACGCGTGGTTAGCACGTTGATCCTCTCAACCATTCATACGCCAGTCTTCACAACCGAGTGACGGTCAGAACACCTCTGAATAACATGTAGTTAATCATTTAGAGCAGTGTAATAGAACAATAATTACTATTCCTCCAGAGGCGGGAAGTGACTGACTGTCTTTACTAGCGACAGCCAATCTCCCAAAGGAGATTAAAAGGTTTCGGTAACCATTTATGAGGGACCAAATTTCAAGTGTTAAGCAACTAAATAACTGTATTGTTGCATTTTTACAGTTAGATAGCGAATAATTAGGATAAAACTCTAACAATAATTAGGTATAGCATCTGACACCATTTCGTCTGTCTGTTGTACTTCATGTAACCCACTATAAGAGCTCATGTAGCCTAAAGCATCTAATGTATTGTCTCTCTTCTAATTTCAAAAACATATAATCTAGTCATAGCTAAGTTATTGTAACTATAATCAGGGCCCCCGCGTGGTTTTTTGGCGCCCTGTGCGAGATTTTGGCAGGCCCCTCATTACCAGACGATTGCAGTCTAACATAATTATAATATATTCAAAGCCAAGCATGATTCAAGCTGCCTTGCATGTTCACATTTTTCTCATAGCAATCCCAATGTTGTATGTGGTTTAGAAAAAAGGATTACAGGGACTTGCTTATTGTATTCCAACGTATATTTCGTATTTTCATGTTTTGGATACATGATAAGCAGAAGCCTACAGGAATTAATAAAAAAAAAACTAAAAAAAAACTATCTACGTTGAAGAAAACTGTCACATACTCTACCATACTTTATCATTAAAATATTAAAATTTTAATTATTTATTGATTAATTTTATCAGTTTCCTTAAACTAATACTAAATTTTTCACAGAAGAATATTGGGTATCATCATAAATATTTTATTTCACTGGGAATAAAGATGTTTTAACAAAAAATAGGAAACTCAATAACAAGCAAATCGAAAATTTCAGCCTTTTTCACTGCTCTACCCAACTTTCTTGAATAATATTCGAAATAGTTCCAAATTCAGCCAGCAGATGGCAGTAGCAATAGGGTGCAACTTCCATTGGACACGTCTCCAAGCTCCGCCTACGATCAGAATGGCCGAAAACTTCGGTTAGAAAAGTTTCCAAATTCAACCAGTAGATGGCAACAGTTGACAGGTGATGTTTCAGATTTGACTTGGTCACGCCTTCATGCCCCGCCTGCTCTTTTCTTATTGGTTCATTGTACTTTGTGAGTTCTGTCTTAGAAAATGGCTGCTAACAATAAAATGATGGATGGTGTATCATACACAAAAAATTACGCTGATTTACTATTGACGATCTTGTGCGACGATATTGTAAAAATATTATATTTATTTATGTATTTAGGCTGGTAAGATTCTATCAAGTTGGTATTTGAAGAATTTATTTATAGAATTTAGACTCAGTTTTACTTTTATTGTGTAACTTAGGCCAGTACTAGACTTCAATAGTTTTATGCTATAAGAAATGAGATGAAAATATGATTTTGCACTCTTATCTTATACTCATTAATTCTATTTTTTATTTGATGAATATAATGAAATAGAACTCAAACTATTCATGGCCTAATATCAACCTCATGCCAGAAAAAAATTTGAAAAACTACAACAATTTGGTAAAAATATTAGTATTAAGGGATTAATATGGAGGAATTTTTTTGGAAACTGGCTTGTGATTGTTAGACAAAATGTAAGGTTAATGTCAGCCAACCATAGAATTAAATTCAAGTGGGGCGTTTCTTGGCTTGCTTCATACATTGATTGTGGTTTTACAATTGATCAATCTCATTAAGATGAATGAATTTATGCAGAGGAAATAATTTATTGTGGATTCAAGTTGTTGGTAAGTTTTTCAAATAGTGGAAAAATTAGCCCAATGAAATTTTTAAAATTCCAGTTTTGCATCAGCCGCCGCGGCGTCCCCTTCGCCATGGCGCCCTGTGCGGTCGCACACTCCGCACACCCCACGCGAGGGCCTTGACTCTAATTGACAACATCAGCTGTTGGAGCGCACAAATCAAATCAAATTTATTGCCATAAGAAATACAAGTACTGTATCTGTACAAAGAACAGACACTGTGTCAGCTAAAAATTTAAATTTTATTTCCACCCTCTAATAACCTCTAATAACCTTGATTTCCACCAGCATCAACAAAAATAGGTACGGTACTACAAAACCAAGATATCTCACAATTCGATTCTGAAAGTAGCCTACCAACAAGATATAATAAATTATTAAAATACAATTATACAGCCAATAAAATGAATGCAAGATCAGGAATACTCAATATCAAATACAGCAGCAATTAATATCACACTTCAATATATATGTATAACATTAAGGGTAAGGCTGGTATTTCACGATAATAGTTCTATTATCAAATCTGATCATATGGAAAGAGATGAAAATATGATTTCGTATTTTCTTCTCTTTCCATATGATCAGATATGACCATACAACTAAATTATCGTGTAATACCGGCCTAAGAACATGTCAAATAAGGTGAGGCTTAAGGTTAGGCTGCGGGTGCTACATCGGGCTGTATAATAGTTCTACATGCTTCCTTTCTCTTTTAGGGCTACTTTATTAACTGTTCTTTTATTTTAAATGTTAATCAACCCTTTTTCAATTATTTTTATTCATGCATAACATGTTTCGATTATTAATAGTTAGTTTCGACTATTAATAAATTAATAGTAATTGAAAATGGTACCGAAATAGTTCTACATCTATATCATATCATTTGATTTGTATATCATAGTATAGTGTAAACGGATAAAGCCGCGTATCGACAGTCCGAGGCATGTGCTACGAATGCCTCGCTGTACAGTCTGTTGACACAAAAAAAGAGTACTACTACTAGTCTACTATCTACCGCGTATCGACAGTCCGAGGCATGTGCCACACATGCCTCGGACTGTCGATACCGGGTTTGCTAGCAGCGAGGCAAACGCTGCACACAATTCGCAGCGAGCAGTTCCTGTTGCCTCGCAACGCACAACGAACAATTCTACAAACTAACCTCAAAATTGTACCCCATTCCTATGCATTTTTGTGATTAAGAATTCTATTTGGGTGCAGAAGGTTCTAATAGGCAATAATAAGCATTGCCTTGAATTTTTATCTACTAATCGAGCACAAACTAACCTCCAAAGTTCAAATTATAAATCGTCAGAGCTTAGTTGCTTTGTCTCCCGCTTGATGGCGCTAGTCAATTTGTTCGCGTGCTCGCATTTTTTGTTACAAAAAAAGCAGATTTTTTATTATAATTATTTTTGTTATAATTGTATACTATATACCTATAATTTAAGTTTGTCCTATAATTATAATTATTTTTGATTATTGCAGATTATATCCACACATATGCCTCAGCCATGAGTTTATACTTTTTTTGCGTCACCAGACTGTACTGCGAGGCATTCGTGGCACATGCCTCGGACTGTCGATACGCGGCTTAAACCTCAAGCCTAAGCCACACCTATTTGACATATTCTTACCTTAAGTTGAGGAGATCAGTAGCCTACCCAGTAAACTGAGAAATTTCAGCCATTAGGCAACCGCACCTACCTGTATTTTAACTGTTAGGTAACCAGCACCAACTAGTCTGTAAGTAAGAGGTATTGTTGGGGTTTGAAAGGTGATTTTGAGGGTAGAATAAGAGCATGAGTGGGTAGCAGGCAGCAGTAAAGCTTTGATTAAGGTTGCGGGTTTTTGAAGTTGTGGCAATGTATTGTTGAGGCTGAGTTGCAACTAACCGATACAACTTGAACTTGTCAGCCGCCTGTACAAAGTTTAACTAAGGTCTGTCCAAGCAAAGAAGACATTCGGGCAACATGGGAAAATGACTCCAGGTCGGTTAATATTGGTTCGAAAATTATACAATTGATCTCAAATTGTAGATCAGAATTTTTCATACAATTTGAGACCAAATATTATAATTTTTGAAGGAATATTGAACGAGCTGGAGTCATTTTCCCATCTTGCCAGAATGTCTTCTTTGCTTTGTCAGACTATAGTTAGGTGAGTTTACGAGTTTATGGGTGAGGGAGGGGGTGATTGGTGTGAGAGAGAGAGAGAGATTCAGATTCAATCACTTTATTCATGTAGATTACATAATACAATAATTCGAGTCCTATGTTATGAGAATAAAAATGAATGGAAATCACACTAATTACATTATGGTTTGCATGAGTTGGCTAATTATAAACTATGAAAACTTGCAAGATGAGGCAGATGTAGGATTCAATAAGCTAACGGTAATATAAATTTGTGCTGTATCTACATAAAATGGCGGAGTTTAGACATATAAATGTCCATTCTTGGAGAGGGATGTTCAAAGACATCTCTCCCATTAACACTCAACCATGAGAGAGATAGAGAGAGAGAGATTGATTGATTGTTTGCCTTTATTAAGGGCGGAGTTAGGACTCTTGGTCCTCTCTACCACACAACCCTTTACAATATGTACAATAATATACAGTAATCAAAATTAATGATCATACAGTAGAAAATAATAAAATTGAATAGAGTAAGTAAATAAAACAAAAAATACAGAAAAATGAGTAATAAGAACTAGAAATAGAAATAGAGAGAGAGAGAGAGAGAGAGAGATAAGCCTTTAGGTGACATACCGACTTGCAATACAGATATAGTCTGTCCAAGCAAAGAAAACATTCTGGCAGGATGAGAAAATGACTCCAGCTCGGTCAATATTGATTCAAAAATTACAAAATTGGTCTCAAATTGTAGGAAACATTCTGCTCAACAATTTAAGACTGAATTCATCTTTTTTGAACCAATATTGACCGAGCTGGAGCCATTTACCCGTTTTGTCAGAATGTCTTCTTCGCTTGGACAGACTACAGATGCCTGTGCACTGCGTAGCTATTCCACAAAAAGGGAGAAATTCCAAATTGGGAATATTTTGGTCTTCTTTGAGACCACCTTGTGTTCCCGGCTCTATTTTTGGAATAGTAAATACATCAACATCTAAGACTGACCAGTTTCACTAATTACTCTGTACTGCTACCTGCTATTTCTATTTCATTTATTTATTCTATGAATCCATTTATTTAGTACAAAATAATACACTATTATTTTATATGAATAAGAAACAGGTGATCGCCTAGAATTTATTAAAATTTGTGAAATGACAATGCTTATTTCAAACCTTAGCCGGTCCGGTTGGCGCAATGGGCTGGGGCGTCACAAACTTCAGTCCCCTAGCGCTGCCGCTGGTCAGGGTTCGAGACCCAGTAGGCATGGCTGTTTTTCACCTCATCATTCGCATTCATTATCCATTACCCACGCACAAGCTAAAGTGCTTATGTGGGCATCATCCGCAAAAAATACTGTTTTATTTTATAGCAAATAAAAATCTTGGATCTTAAATTCCTAAATTTATGTTAATAAATTAATTGAACCCAGTCAATGTAGTTTCACTTTTGAAATATATCTTACATTGCGACTGTATGAAAATTCAAAGAATTCCAGAAATAATGAAAATGCATAATTTATTATCATATTATCAACTCTATAGTTGATCATTCAGAATTTTTAACAAATTGAATATTCCAAATGAAACGGTATAATAGACTTTACTTACTACTTTTGATAATTATTCCACCAAATTCAATCTTCAATCCTCTCTTGGGCAACTGGCCCTTGATTTTCTACAATAAGCACTAAAGATCTATTTGTGTAAGGTAATAATAATTATAATATAATGAAAAAATCTTGTTAAAATACTGTCATTTTGTTTATTATTAGTTCTAAAAAGATTGTCGTAAACCACTTAAGAATTTCTGTATGACTAGAATAGAATAAAAATGAGAAAGAAAAATATAGAAAAAAATAAAATTCTATTCTATTCTATGACTATATCGATGAATTCGTGGTTTTGACAGAATGCAAGATACAATTATATTACATTTATATTATTTCACATTATATTAAATACAAAAACCTACATTTATATTCTATATCATCAAGAAAGTGAATTATTCTTTTAAATAAATAATTCTTACTTATTGGGTTGTAAATGTGATACCTACTAAAATCGAATCTTAAATGAATAAATGACCAAAAACAATCCAAGTTTCAAATATTATGAAGTTCACGTTCCAAATTGAATCATTTTTTAACATAAGATAGAAGTGATAAGATCTTATAGATAGATAAGATAGTGATCTATTTATAAAAAAATTCGTTCCGGCAGCTGGCGGTCGGAAAGAGTGCATTTCAAATGCAATTCTATGATGGCTCAAATCATATGACTTGTAATGAGCTATTCAGGGTATGAATTCAAAGGTGCCGTTTTCGAAAAACACAATTTTGGCATATTATTCGCCATTTTCTCCGCCATTTTTGATTGGATTTTTTCGTTGATGCTCAAATTGTAGAGCATAATAAGGGTATTATACACACAATTTTCAAAACGATCAAGTCGTTGGTCGATCTGTAGTGATTTTTCAAAATTTTTATCCCCTAATTTCACCCCTTTCCCTTGGACCAATTTGGCTGGTTAACGAACTTGACCGAGATATTAACACTAATGATTTTTGTGCTAAATTTGGTCGCTCTCTGACAAGCCCTTCGAGAGTTATCGAGTTAACAAGAATCTGTACATATATAAATATATATGAATTTGAACGGACATCAGATTCGTGTTCTGGGGCTCGGAAACGTGTAAGAAATGTATCGTATCATATATTTGCGATTATCCGGTCAAGACCAATAGTGCATTTTTTTTTTAATGAAATGTACTGAAAAGGTAAGTATAGATCTAACTATTATTTTAATGCTTGCTGGGTCACAATATAAAGCTCAATCACTTCGCTATAGATGGAATTTTGAAGATAAATTAACAATCTCATCACAAACAATTACTTATGAGTTGTATTTCTGAAAGTCTGTAAGTCTGAAAATCTGTAAGTTACGGCACGGTAGTTGATTTTCAGTACAAGTTTTCCAGTAATTTTAGAAGAATAATTGTCTGAATACTGGTAAAATCAGAAAAATGAAAAAATTGATTTTGTCGAAAATAGAACAGAATTTGATAAGATCTATTTTCCCCAATCATGGAGTGGTTTTACAATACAAACATTTCACAAATTCTATTGGAGTGAACTATAATATCTTAAAGATGAAACTCCAGTTTAAATTAATGAACTTAAATTTCATATTTTTCAACTCGAAACAATGATATAGATCAAATGCACAGCTCACAAAGTACACATGAGACCTTCGAGTAATTAAAATAGTGAACCGTTTTGAACAAGTGACGTGCGAAAAGGCAAAAAAGCAAAGAATGAAACGTCAGTGATTAGAATTGCGATACATCAGTTCCAAAAACATTGGCGGTTCACAAATCACTTCAAACACTTCTGAGCTCCCTCAGGTCAGTCAGCTAACGGTCTACAAACGCATATCGTGTCAATAGTGACCTCAGCACACCTTTTGGCCCCCTTGAAGACCACTTACAAACTGTCCTGACCGAGCCGAGCATTGAAAACTGTCATTCGCCAAACGCCAACTTTTTTGAAACCAGCGATAACAGAACTGTGCTAACGCATTTTCTGCCAACATTAATAGTCAAGCTCATAAGCTTATTATGTTTATTTGATTAACGATTTTTCTGGCTTGCAGCTACCCATAATCTCATATCACTTATTTAGTAGGTAGTTATTCTTTCTCTCTGATCTCTTTATTATGAATTTTGATCTCTTTCTCTCTGAATATTATTAATACCTTTAGTTTTGGCAGTTTTTTTTTAAATTTTGGTCTTGTCAGAAACGATAGATATAGTCTGACCAAGCAAAGAAGACCCTCTTGCAAGAAACGAAAATAACTCCAGTTTGGTCAATATTGGTTCAATGATGATCAATTTGGTCGTCTCAAATTGTAGAAAACATTATCATTTACAATTTGAGACCAATTTAATAACTTTTAAAGCAACATTAACCAAACTGGAGTAATTTTCTCATCTTGCCAGAGGGTCTTCTTTGCTTGGACAGACTATACGAATATTGTTAAAAGTATTCAAATACCAGTAAGTTACTGATATTGACAACATCTATGTCTTTTTATTTTCATTGTGAAGGTATACCAGAAACTATCATCAAATAGGAAAAAAGGAACAAGAAGAAACAAGATAATTATTATTACTGTATTAATCCAATGAATGTTATGAGATGCAGTAATTATTATCAAACCATTACCTTAGGAGCTATAGGAGCAGTGCAACAATATTATCTCAATGGAGTTTTATAGTTTTTGATGGTCTGTTGGTCTGTAGAATAATGCCTAGTAATAGGATAGAATAGATTAATACTATCGCAAATTAGGCCTACTAATCTTATGCACAGGAATTTTACTATTCATGAAATTTAGAGGATATCATAAAAAATAATAGATATACTTAGTGTAAATTATAACATTGATCAGTTTTTGTGTGCGAGTAATATATTATTTGAATTCAACTGTCAAAAGTATAAAACATGATTAGAATTTCAAATAAATATATTTGCCCTGTAGTATTATAAATATTTATAGCCTACAATATTAAAAAAAAATTTTATCATTTTCTTATAGCTTCCAAGTATAAGTTGTTGGATAATATGGATAAATATATATATAATATAATATGGATAGTTGTTGAATATATGCTGTAAAAGTGTGAATAGAAACAAAAATATTCTATGAATGACATTTTCAATTTCAATAGTGGTTCTTGCAATTATTAGGTATTACTGTAATTATTTTCACAGTTTTACACTATAGGCCTTCTATGGTAATCAATTCTTATGATTTATTATTGTAATAATGATATGGCTATATGTGTGATATTAGCCTTAAGAGGCAAAAGTATAAAGGCCTACTGAATATTTAATCATAGTTATGTTCCATTAAATTTGATAATGATAATCATTGAATTTTAAATGATTTGAACCTTATAGACGTTTTTGTCTTAAGAAATTAGTTAAAAATAAAGAATTTGATAATTTCTTTCAAATTATCTATATATAGGCCTATAGTACATAATAAATATGTCTGACATATAAGAGTATTTGATTGAAGACTGATTTGATTTATCCCCTGATACTCAAATTACAATTTTTATCCAAGTTTATTATCTTATAAAAATATTCATTTATTTCATTGTTGTGCTACTTTACATGAATTTGTGACATCTTCTGAGAGAACTGAATAACCAATAATTCAATCATCCTTTGGTTCTTTCGTGATTAATGCGGCAATCATGACTGCTTTTAATATCTTTTCATCAAATTAATCAATGACTATTCTACGTTCTGGGACAGAAATTAGCTAACTAATTTACTAAAAAGTGTGACAAATATGGGCCTATGTGTTCATACCTTATAAGCATACAACTTATAGTCTCTATGCTTATGAGTTATTTGTTCTTTCTTTAGTAGATAAAATGTTGATTGAAAGCAGTATCCAAAATTTCGCGCCGCTGATTTGGAAAGGCGTTGCATTGACTTTTGCAGTAGAGTCTCAACTAGTCGACTACAGATTTCGCTTTCATTCAAAGCAGCAGCGCAGCTAAACTCGGCACGGCCGGTCCGACCGCAGTGACTGCTCGTCACGGACCGGCTTCGTCTGCACTATGTATGACAGCAATCGATTTTACTCGTAAAAACAGTTTAAAAATTTAAATAAACCAGTAAAATGGCTGCCCAATGAAGGACACTGATTAATGTATTATTTTTCGACAATTAAAAAGCCCCAACAATCCCTAATTACTATTTTCTTTTGGTGTGTAAGAGCAACAAGTACTCCAGAGAAAGTTTACGCGGCAAACGAAATTTCAAGCATGCGCGTTGGTGATTACATGCTGTCATTTTTTGAAATCTTTATTTTCAAATTTTAGGCTGGCTTAAACTGTATTTTGTTCACATAAAACATAAAAACAATTAGTATTTGTCATATTTATTAGTAATTTTCTCAAAAATCAGTCAACAGGATATTATTATGGAGTATTTTGATGAATTATCATGTTTTAAATGAAATATATGAGTGAAAAGGGATTATATTTGCTAGATACAGTAATTTTATGTGTATATTTATTGATTTTGAGTTTAATTTGTATTGTTTGAGGTCTGAGGTTGACTTGGTGTGTGATTTTAATTATTTTTGATGAATTTCAGGATTCAAAATTGCCACGACTAGCGGCGCTGGGACTGAGGATGCGCGCGCATCTAGCAGTGACCAACTGCACAGCCGAGTGCCTGACGCATTGCAGGTGCGTATTGGCCAATCAGAAGAAAGCTTAGTTTGGCTGTTGGAAGCCGACAAGGAAGTCTGTAAACAAGACCGCACCCCAGCACCTATAAAGCTCTTTCGCTTGCGCCCAGAAAACGTAATCCACATTCTGAGTTTGTATTAGGTGGTTCTTGTGTTCCAAAAGTGTTTTGGCGTCTACAGTGCTAACAAAACAGTGGATATTTTGCGTTTTCAATTGAAATCAGTGTTGTGAGAAATAATTTTCGAGCCCTCAACTCGCCTGCGGATGAATACATTTCATTGACGTCACAGCATCTCGTACAATTCGAAGTATTTTGAGTAGGCCGGTGTGCAGTGGAGTTTGTAGTTTACCGGCGGTGATTTCTAGGAGTCTGTAGTGGAATCCTACCTATAAAACAAAAATGGTGAGTGTTTACAAGCTTTATTACACGTCAAACATGCCTATTATCATATTATTTCACATGAGTTCAATTGTTTCAATGATATTCAGCCATTTTTGTGATGATGCCCATGACTTGGCTTTCCCATAACTTGGAACAGCTAGGTAAAATTGTGTAACCTTATTTGGTGTAACCTATTCTACCTATATTTCCAAGTTTCTCTCATGAAAACTAGTTTATTTTTTTGAAGATTTTGAAAAAAAATCATGAGCTTCATTAATTAGTAACGTCCATAACCTATAAATAATTATTCCTTTGATTTCAAAACTAGCCTTGCCAACAATGTGTCTCATTTCAATAAAGATGACTCATATCTGAACTGGTTAATTCTATTAAGCTAAAATCTTCTCAATCTTGCAACAAAACTGACTGAATAATTCATAGTTTTTGAAAATCATGAGTCAATTTTGCACAAAATGGTGACAATGGAAACGACCAACGGTTTTTAGGCTATGACCTCGTATTGATCTGTGGCCGTTACATGCATTACAATGCCTTGGGGCAGTGAATACCTGTTAGAATTACAAAAATTAATTGCAAATATGGATCTTTCATGTAATAATCACTTTATAATTGGGTTTTAGGTACAATTTTGTGTTATTCTTGGCATTGAGAGAGCCATGTGGCAACGTGTTCATAATGGAGAAGCCCACCGGTGGACTATTCCGAGGTTACCTATTGATCCCATTCCCAAGATGCAGCCATTATGCAGTTTCCAATGAATACTTTCAGATAGAGATCCAAACTAAAAAAAATCTTTTTCAAAGCGGTTATTACTTGGTTCGCTAGTTTCCAATATTGAAATCCATTCGAATTCATGAGATGATGAATATTGTGGGCCTATGCTGATCCTGGGTTGAGTAACTTAGTTTGGATGAATCTCTTTCTGTTTAATAACAATATTGGGTTACAATTGTCAGTTTTTTCAATTTTTGAAATAGAAAATTCAACATGAAGCTAATTTTTTAGTCAACAATTAAAGGTTTTGCCAACTATCACAAAGTAGTCTCACTATTTGTACTTGTATACTAAAGTAGGTTAGGTACGGTATGTCAAATCTAAAGCTGGTTTGTTTTCGTTGTAAATTTCTAAAATAGGATTGTAGTCTCTCATAACCTAAGTCAACTTATTGCATTCAATTTGAAATTTTTACACTCTAACTAAATATTGGAGGGATTGTTCTAATCGGGCCTAATAGAATGTAATTTGGAAAATATTTTTAAAGCTCATATCAGTTCATTTCTTGATAATATTCAATGCGGTTTATGATTTTATAATGACCATGATCTGTTTATTTTTCTATCGGGAAGTGTTCAACCACAATTCTTATTTTTGAGGAAGTTGATAACAATGAACCAGAACACAAACTCATTCCTATGGAAGTGTAGAATTATTGAAATGTTTTATTTGCACGTACTCTTGAGAGATGCTTTCATTTCTGAAAATTTGTCTTAACCTTCTTAGATACCTATAGTAGATTAGATAGATACCTTATAGTCTACTTGAAAATTATCTTTATGATTAGAGTGCACCAACTCCCAACCCAACTCAACACAAATTATAACTCTTAATATTTAAGCACATATAAGCTTAGAAGATGAGTCGTTATAACGTACAATGTCTTCTAATCTTGTATGAATTTTAACAGTTGAATCTTTACACTCGATTTTTATACAGTTTCACTTAGCATTCCATCAACTTGTGGTTGCATCAATTGTCAACGAATTGATGGAATTTAGATATTCTGGGGTTATACTAGATACATAAGACACTTCAACAAGAATGTAATTTTTATATTTTTGTACAGAACAATAAATAGCAAATCTAGAGTAGATATTGACTGCATGTAAGTTAATAGACTCTGTGTTAGCGTTGAAGTTGTATTCTTATAAAATGAGTTGATTCAGTAAGTTAGTGTAGACTAATAGTTTTCCTAAACTCCTCTAATTCAGACTCTCTCATATAAATTAAGATTTTTTTTAAAATTTTTGGTTGGTTTTTTAAGTGGATATAATCAATATTGAATAATCTACTTTACAAGTTTTGAAAACATTCCTACGCAAAATTACTAAGTACCTAACCAAAGCACTACCTATTTCAATAATAGCTCTTCTCATTCTCGCTAAAGCCTTTTACATGTTTATTTATCTGTTTTATTTTGAATTTATTTATATTTTACTAATTTTTTTGTGACTACACCACGTGGTGATGAGTTCCAGGAGCGAGTAGCCCATTTTTTTCTTTTCCATCTGTTTTTGCTAGAACTTTGAGTGGTGAAAGTTCTTTTACTGGTTCATTGCCAAAAAGTGTGCCAATTTGAGAATTACACTTATTAGAAAAGAAATAGAATGCTGGAGCATCACCTATTAGCAGGGTATTAGAGTTGATTTGTGGAAGTTTAGTAAGTTAGAAGATTCTTTGTGAATTAGTAGTGTGTTTCATTCAGAAAATAGCTGAGCTAGAAAAAGAGTTTGTTTGAGGTGTATAACATCCGGTTTGGTGTTGAGAAAAAAATGTTGTTTGAATGATTTATAATGGAAGCTGTACTTTGTTTTTCAATGAACGTGTTGATTTAAATATATTTTTTTAAATATTGTGTTTCAGTTATCTAAAGCTAGGGAATCACTCTTGGTGTTTGGGTGTAGCTTACGTCAAAATGTTCGGCGGTTTTGTCTGCTGCTCCTTGTGCTCTCCAACAGCTGATGTTGTCAGCTAGTGTTGTTATTTAGCTATGCCTAGGTTATTCGATCAAACGAGACTATAGAAGCTCAACATATCAGCTGTAAGTAGGTTACATCAAGTTCAAGAGACAGATGAAACCGCGTACGCATAGTGCGCGCACGCTGAGAAGGTATTCTGATGCCAAACATTTTTATTGTAACGGTGTCTCTTCTCGGCGTGCGCGAACTTGATCATCTATAGATGAATCGCTTCGATTAGCTAAATTACAACTCTTATCGACAACATTAGCTGTTGGAGCACGCAAGGAGCAGAAGAGACAGTAACGTTTTGACATTATCTATAGCATTAACTTCATGAAATCAAGATTCAATAGAGCAGCCACCATCTTGTCAAAAGTTCTTCTCCCCAAGATTGATTAATAACACTAACTTTTAACACTATATAAGTGGGTCAGAAGTGTACTTTAACAATTCAATTTCAATTGTATTGGGTCAGAAGTATATTTTACAATTTTTCTTATCCTTAGAAGGAAAGGAATTATTTTTAAAACATTCTAAACTTGAATTCAGTGTCAGTGTGGGACTTGAAGTACAGTATTATTTGATAATATGATGGCGTCGATTTGTGACTGATTTCACAATAGTTGTAGAGGAAGATAACAATTTATTATTGTAGAGTGTTGGCCGTGAAATTGATTGTTTCTATCATTGCAAATCGACGTCATAGTTATTGTTGCGCGGGTGATAATGGTCTGTGATGATGTAATTGGAATATTCAGCTGGGTGGTTGGCAATTTGTCGTTTAATATTATTATTCATGCTTGATAATTGTGGAAAAATGTGAATCATTTTCCATAATTTATAAGTTGTTTTCGAGTGAGGTATTAAAAAACGTATAAGTACTGTATTTTCATTCTGTTGGAAATGATTGAGTAAAGCTGTATGTTATGATTGTGTGAGCTTGATAAATCTCTGTCATTTTGATTGTCGGGAATGTGTTGAACCAATGTATTTTGTTGAAATTTTCACTGTTTAAAAAGCTCTACTATGAAATGTAATTCACTCACAGTAAGTTAACTTATTCCTTGTCCAGATGGAATAACAAAGTAGAAAAGCGTGTAGACTTCTTTAAAAGTGTTCTTGTAATGTAAATGTGGCCAAAATTCATCCCTCCGTGAGTTTGATGGGACTTGAATATAAACTTGATGGATTTAACTCTTGGAATTTCCCATGAATTAGTTGAAGAATGTCTGCAATGCAATAATTTTGAGTTGGATGTAGATAGAGTCTGTCCAAGCAAAGAAGACCCTCTGGCAAGATGATAAAATGACTCCAGTTTGGTCAATATCGGTTCAAAAATTATTGATTTGCTCTAAAATGGTAGGGAACAATTTGATCTACTATTAAGGCCACATTTATAATTCTTGAACAAATATTGACCAAGCTGGAGTCATTTCCTCTTCTTGCCAGAGGGTCTTCTTTGCTTGGACAGACTATATCAGTGTCAGGCAAGTTGAAGAATGTCTAAAGTATTGTGAGTAATCAGTTGAATGTATGAGTGTTGAGAAATAACATTGAGTGAAACTGTGTATTCTTCAATAGAATTTATAATGCACTTTTTGGAGCCCATCTGAAATGGAATGTCTGAAAGGCAATAAGTTGAAATGTTGTCCAGTAAATTTCAGGGTGGAATGTTGAGTTGAATGGTTGAATCTTTGAATAAATTTAATGTTCTTATCTGAATGTATTTTTTAGTCGCCCGAGAATAAATGTAGGCAGA
Organism: Sogatella furcifera; assembly: GCA_017141385.1. Lineage (NCBI taxonomy): Eukaryota > Metazoa > Arthropoda > Insecta > Hemiptera > Delphacidae > Sogatella > Sogatella furcifera. The sequence goes on along the minus strand of CM029552.1, from coordinate 36,947,440 downwards.
AACTTGGATGAGCGAAAGTTGTATGTGCTAATATTTTGGAAAAAGTTGAAGAAATGTCCGGGAAGAAATATTGTCCAGTTTGAGTGAGAGAGTGCGGAATGTTGGAAGTTTGTCGGGCTGGATGTAGTAGACGCTAACGACAGAGGCGGTTGGCGAGTGACAGTCATCAATGCTCAGCTCTGTGAGGACCGTCTGAAAGCGGTCCACAAATAGTAGATGATTTAGCTGAGGCCGGTGACGACTCGATAGGCTCCCGTAGACCGCTAGCCGACTGTCCTGACAGAGCGGAGAATTTACAGTAGTCATTGGTCGATCGCCAGTTTCGTTGGCGTCTAGTATTGTGGTATGTAAGCAAAGAAGACATGCTGGCCAGATGGGTGAATGACTCCAGCTTGGTCAATATTGGTTCGAAAGTGATGCATTTGGTCTCAAATTGTAGGAAACATACTGATCAACAATTTGAGACCAAATGTATGGGTTTTGAATGAATATTGACTGAGCTGGAGTAATTTTCCCCTCTTGCCAGAATGTCTTGTTCGCTTGGACAGACTATACCTACCTTTCTGTTGCTATTTTAGTTAGCTGGAACTTTGGAGACGAGGTGGTCGTGTTTATTTTGACGTTGAATGAACACGTGCTGGCAGGAAGGGGACAGCTATAGTTTGAGCAAGCTGAGAAGACACGCCGTTGCAATGTGAATGTATTGTAATGGGTGTCTTCTTAGTTTGCGCAAACTGTAGCTGCAGATGAATTTGCAGTGAGAAGAGATTTTACCAAAATTCTTTAAAAAACTGTTTTTGCTAATGCATGGAGTGATTAGGTGTAAAGATTATGGTGGTTAGGATGGTCGAATGATGAGTTTACTGATGATCGCTCTATGCATTCGATAGAATGGCCGTCATCTTGGTGAAAGCTTTTTTCCTTGCGATTAATTATTATAAAAAATTGGACTTATTAACAACATTTTGTTGAGTTAACCTTGGGCGGCAAGGTTTATGAATGGTGTTGATTTGTTGGGTGTGAACTGATGTGTCTTCAAGTTCAAATAATCTGTTTTTATTGTTAGAGACTTCTTCTTGGTTAATTTCCAATCAGTTACAATTTTGTATGGTGTGTAATGTATGAAACGGTTACATCCTCTATTGAATTACCTTGATTGATTCATCACTATTTGTAATATGAATAGTTGAGTTTTTGAAATTGTTCGAATTTGAACAAGAATGTAGCGCCCTGTGGAGTCATTGACCTCAGTGTTAAATGTGTTTGTCTAATTGGCGAAAGTTGTCTAAATTTTGATGTTTATTGTGTAGAGAAATTCCAACTAATTGGTGTAATTTGATGGCAATGGTTTTCGTACTCTTCAAGCTTCCGGTATTACATGAGGAGTATTGCTAATGATGATGTTGTGTTGGCATTGTTGAGTAGATTGATTTAAAAGCTGTCAATGAATTTATTGTGGTATTCCAAGTATACTTTTGTTTATAAGATTGTCATTGTTCAATAAATAAATAGCAAGGAAACTATTTTATACTTATACTTTGTGTAGATTGAAGGAAGTTTTTTTTTAATAGAAAATATTTTCATGAAAGCTTGTAAGGTGGTTATGAGATATTTTGACTGGTTTTCAATTTTGAAAGTTTCTCTAGAATTAGTTGAAGATCATTACTAACTAGTTTTAATAAGATGTATTGTCATGAAACATAACTCATATTGTGATACTTTTCTGTTGTAAAATTAAGGCTGTCCATTTTTCTAAATGCTGGTAAAGAGCAGTATTGGTACTGGTAATAACTTCTTCTTTAGATTTTTGTAAAAGTTTTCACTTGTAAAGGTTCCTTGTTGCCGCTGCTTAGTACTGATATGATCATGTGACTGATAAGAATAAGTGCGTGAACCAGTGTGTTTTACATAATCATCCATTGAGACTGTATATCTTTGTTGGGTAGAAGAGAAATTGTGATTGTTGGCGAGAAATAGTTGAGCTTCTGGATGAAATTTGATGAATAATAATTTGTTATTGTACCTTTTAATGGCTCAGAAATGGGAAAATTGATGGTAAAAACGAGAAATATGTTGTTGAATTGTATGTAGGTATAATCTGTCCAAACAAAGAAGAGACTCTGGCAAGATGGGAGAATGACTCGGGCTCGGTTAATATTGGTTCAAAAATTATTATTATTATTCTGGTCTCAATTGTAGGAGACATTATGATCTACAATTTGAGACCAAATTCATAATTTTTGAACCAATATTAACCGAGCCCGGGTCATTTTCACATCTTGCCAGAGGCTCTTGTTTGCTTGGACAGACTATAGAAGCTGGCGATGAATAAAAAAAGGTACAAGTGGAATGATAGAAGTCAAGTAGGAGTAATAGACGGACAATAGCAACAGGTAGATGGATTTGCGGAAATAATAATGAATAGGAGTCACGATTATTGACGTTTTTCCAAGTTGTAGAATATTGTATTAGTTGGTAGCGAATTGTTCGTTTTTCCACTGTGGTCTTTGAAATAATAATTGGTAAATTGCGAAGGTCAAGGTTCTCTTGTAGAGTGAGTGAGAGGGGAGGGTTTCTTGTTTTCCTTCTCTGTTCAATATTGTTGTGCAAAGCAGACGCCATCGAGACAGGCGGTTGGCGAATGACTGTTGTTGGTGCTCAGCTCTGTAAGGACAGTCGACGAGCGGTCTGCGACAGCTTATTGAGTCGAGAGCGACCTCAGGTGGATCGTTTCGTTGTTGTTGATCGCTTACCGACTGTCCTGATAGAGTCGAGAGTGAATAACAGACATTTGTCAACCGCCTGTCTCTTTGTAGTCTGCTATAGCTTTTCACTATTTATCCAATTTTTCGTTGTTATTTTTGTCAAAGTGATAGCAAACTGTTGAATGTTTCCGTTTGCCTAATTTTTTTTCGCTGTGATTAATCTGTGTGTAGAATATTCGTTTGAGAGAAGTGACTGGTTAACATTGTCTGCTATACAAAGTGTTTGATTTATCAATTTTACTACTAAAATTGGCCTTTTGTATGCCACCTGTGTGTTGGTGTACGACCTTGGCGTAATATTATTGACTTGGCTGTTTGGTTTGTAATCTCCTTTGCATTCTATAGTCTGTCCATGCAAAGAAGACCCTCTGGCGAGATGAGAAAATGACTCCAGCTCGGTCAATATAGGTTCAAAAATTATTGATTTGGTCTCAATTGTAGGAAACATTCTGATCTACAATTTGAAACCAAATCAATATTTTTTGAACCAATATTGACCGAGCTGGAGTCATTTTCTCATCTTGCCAGAGTCTCTTCTTTGCTTGGACAGACTATAACAGTAGTTGGTTCGTTTTAGAAAGCGATTGTTACTGATTCTTTTGACTAGGAATGATAATAACAATTATTTATAATGTTGATGATGGTGTTGTAGATGCTTCACAGTCACAATAATTACGTTGTTGTTGGTAGTTATTGAATTTCAGTGTTTGTTTTTGGAGTTGATAGTTTGAGTAGAACCTTTCATTCTAATGTTTTAGGTGATTTTGAATATTTATGAGTATTTTGATCAGTGGATTGCTGGAAAGTTACTGATTTTAATGTGCTTTTTGTGATATGTTTGTAAGTTGGGTAATTTTGAAAGCAGATGAAAGGGGGTCTAGTAGCTTTTCTGTTATTTGGTGACTTGATTTCATTTTTTCTTTGATTTTTCAGTTTTTTCTCATTATTGTTTGATTCATGACTTGTGTCGAACAGCAAATTTGACTGGTTTTGGAATTTATCAGGTGATTGAGAATACTGTTCACATAGTGTTAGGTTATGTTGACAGCATTAGTATTATTTCCAAAAATAAATAAAAAATTGAAACTTTATTCTTTAATTCTTTAAACACTAACTGGATTTAAATTTAAATTGTACTCATTACATTTGCTTGCTGTTTTGTTCATTTTTGTTTTTTGTTTGTTTTTTAATGAAATAAAATTATTATTATTTATATTTATTTATTTAGTGTTAGGTTATGTTGACAGCATTAGTATTATTTTCCAGTCTTGTGTTGCTTTCTAAGTAATATTCTAAATAATTCTATTCTAAGTAACTCTATTCTAAGCAATGTATTTGAAAATTGCTGGATGTAGGCTACATCTTCTGTTAATCACTGACTTCTTTAGAGGTTATGTTGAATTTATATGGCATTTTTCAGGCTCAAAATGAGAGTTACGTTTGTGTTTTTTAAGCTTGTTTTAGAATCGTTGTAGTACAAAAGTTCCTTCATTTGTGGAAACGATTGAAATGTTAGATACAGTAGTAAGAGTAGATCACAACAATTCAGCTAAGGAGATTGTTGATCTTCAAATTACAGTTCAGTTGTGCAAAATGTGATTGAAGCGTTGAAAATCTGACAAGCAGTAAATTGAAGTGAGAGAGAAGTAGATGGCTTGTTTAAAATTGAATTAAAGCATGACTCACGATCGATAACTATGATAATATTTATGAAAGTTGAAGTGAGCTCGCCTGCTCGTCGCCCCCCGAGGCTTGTTAAAGTGATACTAAATATGGTGCCGACCTGGTATCAACTTTCATCAGCTATCTTTGAATATTACAAGAGCGAGTATTGTAAATTGTGTTTTAAAGACGAGGCTTTAATATTCTTCTAGGATAACATCTATTGGATAAACTCCTTTGGTTTGATTGAAATTTATCTTCTTGGATTATTAGAGCGCGTATTATAAATTGCAATAATAATTTATATTCATTTATACTTATTTTGACGTGATAGTATGCTTCTATATGCAAATGGATCAGGAATTTATCTATTGCTCATGTACTAATATCGGTTGAGTGCATATCTTCTAGATAGTGCAAGATCACAGCTCATCATTTTTTTATCAATAGCTTCTTTGGAAGACCTGAATTCTGATTTACTTTGTATATTATATTCATTAGTTCACTTCAATGGTTTGTGCAATTTTCGTTGTCAAATAATGGTGGTGTAGATAATTCACAAATTGAATTTATAGTGGAATTTCAAATGTCAACCGATGTATCCATTTATGTGCATCATTATTAATAATGTTCAATATTAGAGTAGCGACAATGGTAGCCTAATTAAGTACTGTAGTAAAATTGACTGATTTAGTAAAATGGTGACTGATACTGTAGTAAAATTATGACTTTATTTCATTGAACAAACTTCATGCTATGAGACTTGGGTCCCATAAAAGCCATTTAATTAGTGTAGTCTACCAATAATTAACAAACATAATTAAGCGAGAAGCGAGAGAGAATTTTGTCTTTAGTTCGAAATTCTGAACATTATTTGGAATAGAACAATGATAATGTACTATTCAACAGACTCGCTAAACTAGGTACATATTCTCATGTAAATTAGGCTGCTCGTGTTTGTATTGGAAAAAAATTGTCCGTGACATTTTAGGTTAGTGTCGTTCGCATACAGTATAGTCTTTCCAAGCATAGAAGCCCCTTTCGCAAGATGGGAAAATGACTCTAGCTCGGTCAATATTGGTTCAAAAATAATCAATTTGATCTCAAATTGTAGGAAAGAATTTGATCTACTATTTGAACCAAATTATAATTCTTGAACAAATATTGACCAAGCTGAAGTCATTTTCCCGTCTTGTCAGAGGGTCTTCTTTGCTTGGACAGACTAATATTTGGTTTCTTATTTGCCGTACAGTGTTTTGAAGTCAACTACAGTACATTGTGTTTAGAAGAGAGACACGTCAACTGCGAAAATTGGCAGATAAATGACAGCTGTACAAAGTGGATAAGAGAGAGTGAGAGAGTAGAGTAAGGTTAAGAGAGAGTTGGAGGAAGAAAGAGTGAGCGTGTGACTTGGAATAATTGCAATCTTATTTGTCGAATTTCTAATTAATCAAGGCCACGTGGTTTTTTCTGTAGGCGTTTCTTATCAAGTAGAGTTTATTTTAAAAATATTAGATTTGTGTTACTAATTACTGTTGGACTGGGCAATTGTTGGAGTGGAAGCTCCCAATAATAATATTGTTGCTACTTGTCTATTTCTTGTGATGGAAAAGAGGTTCATTTTGCGTATTGGTTGATTAGAGGATTGTCGGTTTGTTTTTGAATAGTTGATATTAAAGTATAGATTGAAAGTTGTAGAAGTTTGGTCTGGATAGAAGAGAGAAAATTTAAGGGTGGTTTGAAGGTTTTGTTGAATTTAGTTGAAAATAAAAGTAGGTTTGATCGTTTAGGAATATAGTGTTTTCTGACTTTCAATTGAATTGCTTGGAATAAGTTGAAAATAAAAATGAAAGAATTTGATTGTTTGATGAAGTATGAATTGAATTTAGTTGAGCATTGGTCAATGTGTAATAAATTGAATGGTTGATAACCTGTATTCGTCTAAATAATTTCAAGAATTCCTTAATTGTAATACATTTGAACAGGTTTTACATTTCTTTACTTACAGTTTCAATTGATCTGAAATTAAATAGGATGTGAACTACTATGTTCTGTTTTCCTAGACGATGATTTTGTGTTTGATTTTTTCTTATAGGATATAGGCTAACAGTTTTTGTTATTAGCTACTAGACTCATTTATTGTAATAAATCTGTATTTCGATGAAATATGAATGCTGAACGTTGGTTATTTGCTGAAGTCGTGGAATCGATAAAAACCAATAGCTGGAATGTATTTCTGAGCGGGGATTTACTCATTTTTGTTACCAGAATAACATACAGTAATTGTGTGTAATTTACATGCTTTGCTTTATCGGTTCTGGAACGTGGCCAGCTTAGTTGGGTTTTCTTGTTGGAAATTGAAAGTGGTAGTACTCTGGAAAAAATTGAAATAGAATTTTACTGAATTATTAATTAGCGTAGCCCATATTCTTTGGTTCCTTTAAAATCGATAACCATTGATATTTTGAGAATAAAACTTTGTAATACTGTATTGTAGATCGTCTGATATGATTTTGATGCACTAGAGTCAATCATAAGTAAGTTATAGAAATATTACATCAACTTCAAAAATGGTGTAATTTTAATAATTCCATCGACCAAAAAAATGAGATCATCTAATGGAACAAATAAGAGAATCATTGTAATGATTCATTTAAAGGTTTGATTCTGTTGGATGTTTGTTGTTCAACTGGCTTGTTGAGTAGTTGTGAAGGTAATATTTTGACAATATAATGTCAAATCAAAGATTTCTGTCTTTTCATTTCATAATTGTTCAGCTGTAACTGGATTTTAGAAATTGATATGTAGTTAGCCATGGGTAATCTGAAAATTAATGTGGCATAAACCCTTGGTCACAGGTTGATTTGCAAGTAATTTTAGATTATTATCTTTACAAGTTGGACAATATTTGCTCTTGTAAATTATACATATTGTAATTTAATTCTCACATTTTATAATATTCCAATAAATGAATTTGTTTCCAATCGACTGGGGACTTCTTTGTTGCCAAGGTATGATTTAGAAGAAATGATGAAATGTATTATATCATAATAATACTTCAATGTTGGATTATTTTTAAAGAAAAAGAGACGTTTCTGATTTTTTAAAAATAATCGTTGAATAGATGCCTTGAACTAGTTATTGGTGTCAATGCCCCATCGCAAATCAAGCCACGGTAGAAAGGCTTAGCTAACCTGTTCCCTGTTCTCTTAATATTGTAAATTTGTGATACATGTTGAATAGGCTTACAAATTTAATTTTTTGTAGAAAAATATTGGATTTAGAGTAAGTTGATGGAATTTGATAGAGGATTGACCGGCCCTGAGCATGCTATAGAAAGAAGCCGCCTGTTGCTCTCTCCTGTTTGATTCAAACTCAATCTGACTGCCTGCCTGCTCTTTGGTATTAAAACACACACTCCTCTTCTTCCTAAATTCTATTTTTAAAGACACACAAACCGTGAATCATTGTGTTAATTCTCTATTCCCCTCTACCTCCCCCCCCTCGTCCTCCCACTCTTTCCTCAATTTTTTTCGTTGATCTTTTTTATCGTGTTCTCCTACTAATCATATTACTTGTGTTTATTTTTCCATCTCTCATGTCGTGTTTGGTCGCAATGTATCATGTTTTGTCAGGCTTCTGTTGCTTATTTGGTTGGTTTGCGGTATTGGTTTTTTTAAATGCATTGAGTTGCAAAGTTAATGAATCTTTGGTGTGAAGCCACGATCAAAACTTTTATGAAATGTCATTCGATGAGATGACCTTGACCTTGAAATAACAGCTGATCTGATGAGGCTTCTCAATCAGCTGTTGGTTCAAGGTTTCTTATAGGATAGATTGTATGGTAATGTTGTAGAGAAATAATTATTGTTTGTTAGCAATAATACTAATTTTAAACCTACCTTTTTTTAGTTTCAAGCTTCTTGTGAATCATGTTGAATAATTTATGCCACGTTTACACCGGAATGTTGATAACATTTGTTAATAACTTTTGTATAATAAGTTATATAGTTTATAAGTCTAAATAATTATACGTTATTCAAAAATGTTATTAACATTCCGGCGTAAACGTGGCATTAGTCTTTGAAAATCTAAATATTGATGAAATCCAGCTTGTCAGTTGAACCGATACGCTCTCAAAAGCATGTGTCTTTTTCCCATGTGGGCTATTTAAATCAATATTATCTATCTGAATAAGTAATCCCACTTGGAATCATCCAGACATTGTAAAATATTGTGTAAATGTGAAGTACAACAATCGTTTCCCTATTGCAATCCTGATAAAGCATTGTCGGACCTGGATGTTGCTGATGAAAAAGTAATATTATGTATTTTTAGTGAATGAAGAATCTCATACAACACTACATTGGAATACCTCTGAGTCATGTTCAACTCATGCCTATATTAGTATTCAGTCAGTCATCGAATCAAGGCCAACTTGCAATTATCTAGTCTGTCCAAGCAAAGAAGACATTCTGGCAAGATGGGAAAATGTCTTCAGCTTGGTCAATATTGGTTCAAACATTATAAATTTGGTCTCAAATTGTAGTGAGCACTCTGATCTACTATTAGGGACTACATTTATAATTTTTGAACCGATATTGGCCGAGCTGGAGTCATTTTTCTATCTTCTTTGCTTGGACAGTCTAAATCTAGTCTGCCGCTTGTTGTGAATTTCAAGTGTTTGGAAATTATTACTTTTGCTGAAAGCCTTACCGCAAACCCATCAGTTGAATTGTGAAACAGAATGGGATATTTATTATTGTAATGATTAATTGGTATATCCAAAGAAATCCATGTAAATGGTACTGAAGAATGGGATATTTGTGATAAAAGAAGGAATATGAATTTGGAGATTGGAGAATGCCGTGTTTAATCGTTGCTATCGGTAATATAATACCAGTAGACAGGTTGGCAGTGTATTTGAAGAAATAATTTGTTCTTTCAATTTGCATTAGATGTGACGCTAGTTATTGAATTGTCAAATAATGGCTTTCATTTTTTGGCTTTGACTTCTAATGGCTTTCAGCTGATTCCAAAAATTGGTCGGTTTCGGCTGTTTCTTGTGCGCTCCAACAGCTTATGTTGTCAATTAGTGTTGTTATTTAGCTATGCTTATGCAACAGTGCCAGCTATAGTTGGTTCATGAGGAAGCTGTTGGATAATTCATATTATTTGATATAAACTTGAATAATACTGATGAAAGTCTCTAATTAAATATTGGAATTGGATGTTACTCCATAAAAACACTGACAATGTCTGTATATACTAGAAAAATGTATTGGAATAAGTTAGGCTAGGTATAATCTGTTCAAGCATAGAAGACATTCTGGCAAAATGGTAAAATGACTACAGCTCGGTCAATATTGGTTGAACAATTATACATTTGGTCTCTAATTGTAGACCAAAATGTTTCCTACAATTTGAGACTAAATTTATAATGTTTGAACCGATATTGATCGAGCTGGAATAATTTTTCCATCTTGCAAGAATGTCTTCTTGCTTGACAGACTATATTTATGCATCTCAAAGATTATCCTACTATAGTCTGATGGAGTGTGTTATCATTTTTATCGCATGTTGAATACTGTATGACTTCATCAATGAAGTGTTTCTTGAGCATTAATCTTGAACAATGTGTTGAATTACTCGTGAATAATGGGGAAAAATTGGGAGCGTCGTTATTTGATTTAGTAAGTTGGGTTGGCCTTGAAAGCACACTCTTGTTTCAAGTATTATCAGCTCTCTGTTTCAATAAGTTGTTATCAGCAGCTATCTTGTGTCAAACTACTTGAGTGATTTGGCTGAAAATTTTTGTTGGAAAACGTTTTTGTAGGCTGTTTCAATAAGTTGTTGAAGTATTGTTATCTGGGTTGACTAATATTCATATTTTCAAAGAACTTGTTCTCTAATTTGTATTGTTTCAGGGTGTGAACTAGATGTAGAGTAGAAATCTGTTCAAGTGGCGGCTGAAAATGGTGTTTCCCAGCTATTTCACCCTTTTTATTAATTTACTGCTCCGTTGCCATTCTATAAAATTTCATACTATAACTCAAATAATGGGCGTTTGTAGTGCCTTGTATTCTTTGTAAATTTTATTCTGATTGATGAGATGTTGATTTTGTCGATAATACAGTAACTTATTCAACTGATGACTGATACTGAGAGGTCAAATTGAAATACCTGGTGATGGAAAAAAGTATTGTGATGTCTAATGGAACTGGAGGTTCAAATTTAAATTTGAACTCAGCATACAAGCTAGTTTATCTGCTTTGCTATGATTCCATGACCATAGTACAATATAAAAAGGCTCAGGGTCTTAGTTATTGGCTAAAAAATATGGCTTATTTAATTTAAATTGAAACATATAGGCTACGTACAAAAATTAGTTAATATTTAATAAATTAATATTTCAAAACTTCTTGGGCAAAACTTGATTTAAATGGATGTGTAGGATTCTTTGCGTCGTATTAAGTATTCTCCAGCTGATAAAATGAAGAATTGAACTTGTGTATTTGTATACTCCAGTGCTCATAAATAATTGATGTGATGGATAGAAGCATTTCAAGTGTACCGGTATTGGATAGAAAGGGAATAAATAAATTGACATGACAAATCGTGCTATATAAACGCGGGATCTCCAATTCAAAGCAATCAATTAATCACTCTGTGAAGTAAGTAGTTTGAATGTGGATAGATAGGTAGATAGATGGAGAGGGGCAGAGCAACAGTTGAAGTAATTTTCGAGTAAGGATAGATAGATACAGGTAGAGAGGTATAGAGAGGGAGGCACATTAGCAACAGCTGTTTTGTGTAGTCTGTCCAAGCAAAGAAGACATTCTGTCAAGGTGGGAAAATGTTTCCAGCTCGGCCAGTTATGGTTCAAAAATTATACAATTGGTCTCGAATTGTAGGAAACATTCTAATGTACAATTTGAGACCAAGTTTGTAATTTTTGAACCAATATTGACCGAGCTGGAGTAATTTTCCCATCTTGCCAGAGTGTCTTGTTTGCTTGGACAGACTATAAGCGAGCGTGGGTGAACGTGACAATCTAATCTATTGTGAGTAATCGCAGGTGGCGAAAGAAGATTAGATTGGATTTAGAGTGAAGACGAAGAAGAAGAAGAAGAAGATGGAGGAGGAGGAGAAGTGTGATGATAATGGTCTCATCAATGATTCAGAGGAGTTTTTTTCTGTGGGAGGGGATTTGTCGTGGTCTGGTTAGGTTGTAGTTTTGGCCTTGTTCCCACAGATTACCGAGATGGAGAAATAGTTTTGGGAAAATGTTCAATTTGGTAGTCAGACATCAGTGGGAGTAGGTAGTTTTGGTTATCGGTTTTTACAAAATTTTAATTCATCTCTCGCTTTATACCTGAGTTACCAGCTGAAACATCACCTATAAAGATATTCGATCATTGTGGGGAAAGATCTTTTTGTTTATAAAATTTATGTTTTGTTCTCCGTTATATTGAACAAAAATATATTTGTGCTACAAATTTTGAAAAACAATGTTCATTAAGTAAAGCTGTATTATGAGAGCAGTCAGTTTGGTTATTTTTAGTTGATGTTTTTTTAGACATTCAGAAACTGTGGTTTCTCTATCTACTACTCTGTGGTCTTGTCTAGGTTAGGTATTCATCTCAGATTCAGAGGAAGCAGTGCAGTGTGTTGTAGAAGTTCAGATCATCTTTTTGGATTGGTTCGATTCTTGTTGTATAATGGTACAGTATTTTATTGATATGCGATTGTTTTAAGGTTTATTTGGTTGTCATGGCAAAATTGTGATGTGAAAATTTTGTGCTCTAAATTCTTTCAAAATTCAATAATTTCCGATCGTGGATTAGTGCTTCGAGTGTTATTTTTGTGTTTGGCTCTATGAAATTTGAAGAAATTCACCAAAATTCCAATAAATTTGTTTAATATCAAGAACGACCACAATACTTTCCCCAACATGGGAAATTGTGGTTATGTCGGCTGTGGAACTTCTTCGGAACTCCCCACAAAATAAGCCTATAAGGCTATCTTGAATGAAAACGTTACAACAGAACAGACTAACCTATTTTCATTAAAGGTTGTCTAGTGTTTTTAGGTTATGTGTACCTCGAAAACCCTCCAATGTATAGATTGAAAATTATTAAAATTATTATGAAACAAATTTTGTTTGTTGATCCATAATTTATTGAATTATGATTAGTACAATGAATTAAACATTTCAGTTGAAAGTGTTGAAATAGCATTAAAATATAATCTAGCTGACACCAAAAACTTGGGTGGTTTCGTCTGCTCATTTTGTACTCCAACAGCTGATGTTGAGAATTGAAGTTGTCATTCAGCTATGCTTAGATGATGTTTTTGAAATCAGAAGAGACAATAGATGCATTAAATCACATCAGCTGTTAGCTGTTAGGTTAGATCACGTACAAGAGGCAGACGATGCCGCCCAATTTTTTGGCATCAGCTTCAACAGTCAGACTTGTGTAGTATTTATTTATAATGATAATATTAAACTCTGAAAACTCTGATACCAGACCTGAGCCAGCCAGGTCACACGAATATTATTATTATTATTTTATGATAATATTAGAGAAGGTGTATAGAATATTGATGTTTTAGGGATTGCAATGAGAATTGGCGAAGGGAAACATTCAATGGAAGTATGAATATTGAAGGAAGAGAAAAAAGATTTGCGAGAAGAGAATGTTGGTAGGGGAAAACGTGTATAATACCTGACTACTTGCATATCATAATTTAGCGTACTATTGAAAAGGAAGGGGATCTTTATTCTGTCCAAGCACAGAAGACATTGATGGGAAAATGACTACAGCTCGGTCAATATTCTTTCAAAAGTTATAAATTTGTTCTCAAATTGTTGGAAACATTCTGAACTACAATTTTAGACTAAATTCATAATTTTTGATCCAATATTGACGTGGAGCTGGAGTCATTTTCCCATCTTGCCAGAATGTCTTCTTTGCTTGGGCAGACTATATATACTTACCCATACTTTTGTGTGCTAATGTCATTCTATTAGGCCGCCTATTGGACAATGGTGATTGGGGGGACGATTAAATGAATTGCCAAAAGTGAGGGGAAGTCTTTATTATTGATTGGAGGTATGGTTTTCTCTGTTGCTCCATTTCGTTGTGGAATGAATGTTTTAGTATTGCAGGTTCTTTACTACGTTCCGTTTCTGTATTTCGGTCTCTCTCGTTTCCTCTTTCAGTTTCTACCAATTTCATCAATTATACTCTTATTCTGTTCTATTTCTTCTACTATTCTTCCTTATTCTTTTCAAAAATTTCTCTCATCATTTGTGTCTTTCTTACGCCCCTTTTCCCAGTAATATACCCTCTATTTATTTCTTTTTTCCAGAGCGCAAGGAAATTAGGGAATCTATTTACCTTTCTCGATTTTTTGTATGTATTTTCCTTTCAAGTTTTCTTTCCTTCTCTTCAGAGTTGCCCTCTCACTCCCTCTAGGCAAGAAAATTGGTGATTTTTTTCTCTGTCTATTCCTATTTCTACCTTTAGATCTTGTAGTTCGATCCTTCTCTCTCGTTCCTCCTTTCACAGTACTAGTAGTAATATTGGGGCGGTCTCTCTTTTTCTACCTTTCATACTTCTATAATATTTATATTCGTTTCCTCAAATACCTATTCCTCTATATTTTCCCTACTCTCTCTCTCTCTCTCTTCCTCACTCTCAAAAGCAGGGTCACTACTCGCCCTCTTTTTCTACTTACTTATTTCCATATTAGTCCTCGTTAATTCTAATTGCAATTTCTTTCCTCTCTTACTCTTGCCAGGCAAGAAAAGTCGACAGTCAATTCTCTCTTTCTACTAGGTTGTCATGTGCAATGGGGTTTTCCAGACCTAGCACGCAATAAAAATCAATCGATTTCTCTCTTACCCCCAAAGTTTTTACATAATTATAATATTTTTCTCCTTCAATATACCTATTCCTTATTCTTTCCCACTCTCATTCTGCAAGAAAATCATTTAGTTGATAGAGAATATCAACTCTCTCTCACTTTCTCTCTCTCTCTCTCTCTCTCTTACTCTTACTAGGCAACAAAAGTAGACAGTTGATATCTTTCTTTCTCTCTCTCCCACTCTTTCCAGGCAATAAAAGTCGACAGTTGATATAGTTTTCTCTCTTTCTCTCACACTCTTTCCAGGTAACAAAAGTCGCCGGTTGATATATTTCTCTCTTTCCTCATCTCTCCTTATTTTCCTCCCTACCTCCCTCCCTCCCCCACCCACTTATCGCGGGGTGTGCGCGCTTTTGAAACGTCTATCGTCCAATAACTGTCGCTCCTCGCTGCTTTGCTGGGGGGGTTGGACACAAATGAATAGTTTATGAGTTGCGGTAAGTTGAGTAGGGTGATTGGTTTAGTCGTTGTCGAGCAGTTGGTGAGTACAGCAGTCCGGGGGGGTTCTCGTCGATGTGGAAGTGGTGTGTGTAGGATGAGGGGCAGCGGTTGTTGGAGGCGGCAAACGGACTGCGGAGGCGGTGGTAGATGCCGATAAAACTGTTGTGCATAACTCTGCAGCAGGTGGCGCTGTGTTGTGTTTGGTTTCCCGAGCATCAAATCAGATGTGTAGGTCGATAGTTGTCAATTATCTTGGCTCACCCCCACCCACCCTTGTTTTAAAAGCATGTCATGTGTTGGTTGTCAAACGTGTATTGACTGAATTTTGAGTTGGTCAGTCGTTAGTCGTTAGTTGGTAGTTGTTGGTTGTCTTTTGGTGGTGGCTCTTGATCCAAGCGTTGGTCGTCTTGTCGCTATTGTTTACGTCTCGGTTGCTATGGCAACGATGTGGTGGTGGCTATCGGGATCCTGTAGTCGTAGGGTTTTGGTAGGGCTTTTTTATGATTCTTAATAATGTTTTAAACCCATTTGGTAACTGTGTATGCCGATTTTTTTTTGTGGCTTTCAAAGCTACCCATGACATGTATTGTGGATTAATAAATGAATTAGTAGATCATATTGATCAGAATACGCATTTGAAGATTTTAATCTTGCGAGTGGGTTCAATTCAAGAAAACTGTTGTTTTCAACTTTGTTTTGAAATTTGTATTGAATATTATAACCTTTCGTTGAAAGGTTTAATAGAATCTTCTTGTAGTGAAATGTTGTGGGACCGTTTCATAATGAAAGAAACTTGAAATAAATGTTTTAGTTTTTTTTTGGAAATTGGAGTGGAATTTATGTCTCAAGTTATTTTTGTTGAAAGAAGACTGAAATCGTAGGGTTCAACTCTATTGTTATATTTTGGATAGTTTTGGGCTACTTTCAGTGTGATCTGTTTGAATAAAAAATATTGAGAAAATTTCAGTCTTCATTTGTGAAGAAACATGCTATATGTGACGGAAAGCTTGTTTTATAAGTTTTCTTAATAATAAAATTACTTTTTTCCACATAAGTAGGTGTAGGTTTGGAAATGTGACTAGGTGCAAAAAAATAGGACTTGTCATCTTGTAGAGAAATCAATTCTTGAGGAACTATTTCATCTTTTAGAAGTTATTAGAAGTATTCAGAAGTATTCATCTTTCCAGAAGTTACTCGAATTCCAGAAATAAAGATAAAATAGTGAAAAAACACTCGATAAATAACCATTGATTATTACAAAACCATATCATTAACCATTGATTATTATAAAATCACTGAAAGTTTTGTTTATATCAGATAGTAAAAAAAAATAATAAAAATATGAAAAAAATTATTAGATAGTGACTTGTGAGGTTCTTGGCAAACCCTAAGTAGTATATTATAATGTTTTCATTCAATGAGTATATAGTGCATTGTAAATTATGTAATTTGTCTAATATTGTGTGTTTTGTTTTGTTGTTTAGGCTGACCAACTAACAGAAGAGCAGATTGCCGAGTTCAAAGAGGCGTTCTCGCTTTTCGACAAGGACGGCGATGGCACCATCACCACCAAAGAGTTGGGCACCGTTATGCGCTCACTTGGCCAGAACCCCACCGAGGCCGAACTGCAGGACATGATCAACGAGGTCGATGCCGACGGTAGGCATGCAATGCTGAACCTAAGCAATCACAACCCTTAGCACATTGATGTATTTTATCATGAATCGAGCGTGATGTTTTGAAATTTATCTTCATAATGAAATATGATTATTACCCAAGATCATAATCAACAAAAATATGTTATTATAGTAACAAATTGGAAAAAATTAGGCTCGATACATTCTACAATACACCAATGTAAAAGCAGATTAAGGCCCCGTTACAAGGAGGTAACCTCCATTGGCCAATATTACACGATAACATTATTATATTATTATCAATCAATCATTTATTCATTAATAAACTATTACAATGATCTATAATGATAGATATTATAATCTGAAAGAGAAAAACTAGGCTTAGCCTGTACTATTTCTCTTTCAATTTCAATTGTTAATTATGTCCGTAAGGTTATGTATGTGTCACACACTTCTGGTCCGGGAATACTCACAAGAATAATTCAAAAGTAAAAACAATTTTGAATTTAATAATGTTTGAGAGCCGAAAAAGCACTTGGAAACTTCATAATTCCAATAACGTGGTATAAAATTGAAATCCCTAACCGAAAGCTCACAACAACCACGAGCTACTTGGTTATACTTGGTTAATTATAGTTGATTGTATGAAAAAAGATGTATATACGGAATAATATGTTCATGTCTTTTCGTATGATTAACTATGATGATAGAAATATTATCGTGTAATACCGGCCTAAGCAATTTTCATGAAAATATTGAAGCCTGTATGATGCAAAAGTATAAGCGGTAAAACATACAGGATGTTTCTAAAATTGACCGACAAACTTTGTGTTTCTAAGATATTGTTAAACCACAGATTTATAAGCGGTGAAACATACAGGGTTGAAAATCGAGATACTGGTTTCGATTGCTACACCGTTATCCAATCTCAGGTAAACTGAGTTTACCAAAACCATTATCTCGATTTTTAACCCTGCATGTTTCACCGCTTATAATTATGTTAGCATCAGATATAATGCTTTTTAGTTGTGAAGATGATATTTGGTAGTTATTTATTTATTCATTTCACAGAAACTAATAACTCTTATTGGTTAAAAACTAAGACTAATGTCCAAAACGTCTTCATACCAAATTTTGCTGATCTATATAAAATGAAAAGACAAGGTATTGTCAAACCACAGTTTTATTAAGAATCGAGATACCGGTTTCGGTTGCTACACCATGATATTGATAATGGTGTAGCAATAGAAACAGGTATCTCGATTTTTAATAAATAATATGGTTTGACAATATCTTGTCTCTTCATTTTATAAAAATAACTACCACAATATCACCTCCACAACTACTCTACTAGTTTCTAAAATAGGCCCACAAACTTCTTAAACGCCTAGCCTAGCCTATTATAGGATATCTTATTGTTGACCGGTAATCATGTAATGTTGTAGTGAATTTAATTCTGAAGAAAAAATGTTCAGTCAGTAACTTTTTGTGTAAATCTCTTCCAATCCTCAAAATCAAGATTTAAAGGTGTCGAAACAGCAATATTTTCAAATGTAGTGTTTTATGTTACCGGTCCCATTTGAATCCTGAAAAGTGAAGTTTGGATGAGTTACTTAGTTGAGTGAGTGAGTTAGGCCTACCCAAAGTAGTTGGGTAGGCCTACTGAACATTTTTTTCTTCAGAATTTAATTAGGCCTACTCAACAATATCACATGATTTTATGTAGCCCACGGGTAAACATCAAGGTATCCTTTTTATATCCTCTTGAAGTTGATAAATTGACATTATTTCACATATGCCCATTATTTCTTTATTTAATGCTGGGTAGATATGTATCTAATACGTTCTAATTAATTAATTTTTAATATGTATCTAATTATGCATTCAATAACAAGATGAATTTATCATAGTGAAGTATTTGGGAAGTCTTTTGCCACTTGAATTGTTCAAATTTTTGCATCTACAATTTTCAAAGTGCCATCTCCCTTCAACCAAACTATACCAGTGTGGCATTATTATGCTGGATTACGTTTTGTACAATTTAGGAGTAGGCATAAATGTGAGATGATTGGAGAACATATTAATTTCAGCTAATGTAACTTGATGTAGGCTAGATATTTTTGATCGTCGAAGGTAAAAAAGAGTTGAATTGCTGAAATGAACTTTGTGGTAATGTGTACGTACGTTCAGTAAGTAATATGAGTCGAATATTACGTGACTGAAACGAAATGCTCATTTAGCTGAGTATCTTTTTGAGAGGTACTTTTCACTGTGCATTAATCAAGCTAAAAGCTTCAACATCAATGAGAGCTTTTGATGATAATATTTCGCTGTAGTATTGGTGAATCTATTCGTATTATTCATGTTTTGAATTGTTCTCTTTAGATGTGAAACATTTCTTGGTTTCTGATGAGTATGATTGCAGTTTTGATGAACTAACATTTATTTGACTGCCATTAATGTTGAACGATATAGCTTTAGCAACTGAACTTTATTTAGTAAGTTATTGATTGGAACCCATAAATAATGCAAACTGTTGCTTTGAATAATTGTGCAGTTTCAATCATGGGAAGTTGTTGAACGTATTTTTGATAACCTATTATGCAATAGGTGCCTTATGAGGTAGCCTAATCATTATAATAGCTCCTTCATCGTTTTATGTTTTTAGAACACATTGAAATAGTTGATGATTTTCTTATCCTATTCAATAATTATATTGATGAAAAAGTTGATCTTTTCAATCTAGGATATTATGCAGAATACTTCACAGTTTTTAGTTGTGTGTACGTCACTCATCCTTTCTTAGAGCTATAGCTGACGTCGGTTTCGTCTGTCTCTTGTATAGTCTATCCAAGCAAAGAAGACCCTCTGGCAAGATGAGAAAGTGACTCCAGCTCCCTCAATATTGATTCAAATATTATAGATTTTGTCTCAAATTGTAGATCACAATGTTTCCTACAATTTGAGATCAAATTGATAATCTTTGAACCAAAATTGACCGAGCTGGAGTAATTTTCTCATCTTGCCAGAGGGTCTTCTTTGCTTGGACAGACTATTATCTGATGTAAACCATATTTTGTCTCTTGTTTCCAGAAACATTTAGGCATAGCTAAATTCTGTTTCGTTTGCTCCTTGTGTGCTCCAACAGCTGATGTGGTCAAATATAGTTGTCATTAAGCTATGCCTAGATGATGTTTTTGAAATCTAAAGAAACAATGGATGCTTTACATTGGCTGTTGGTTCTTTACAACACATGTAAGAGACAGTCGGAACGACAAGGAATAAACAAGATTATACATTTGAAAACAAACATAAGTCTAACAATGATACAAGACTTTTAATTCAATTGGTTCATTTGACGCATAGTGGGAAAATAGTTTTTGTATAGTCGGTAGTAGCATAGAGTAGCCAAGTCAGAGTGCAAGACAGAAGAGTCCGTGTACCAGAATTACGTACTCTCTGATAAATTTATTATATTTTGTATGTTTTTTAGAGTAGGCTATATTGAGTTCTGGACACGCGAAAGACCCTATTCTGGTATAGTCTGTCAAAGACATTCTGGCAAGATTGGAAAATGACTCTAGCTTGGTCAATATTGGTTCAAAAATTGTAAATTATAGTATGTCCAAGCAAATTTATATTTTTTCAACCAATATTGGTCGAGCTGGAATCTTCTTCCCATCTTGCCAGAATGTCTTTTTCGCTTGGTCAGACTATACCAGAATAGGGAAATTGAACTTTAATCTTGGGGCTATCTAAAATAATTTAATTGATAAGTTAATTGAATTGGAAGAACTGATGGTGATGTTGTGAATTCTCTCCATAATAAGAAAACTAAGATGTTGTCAAATTTCACAAAAAATTTTATTATGAAAGTATACTTTACCAGATTTCACATTTTACCAATGCATCTTCAGCTGTAGCCTACTGGTGAATGAGGATAGAGAAAGACATTTTCTATAGATGCATTGGTAAAATGTGAAACCTGGTACTGTATGCTCTTATAATAAAATTTTTTTGTGAAATTTGACATCTTAGTTTTCTTATTATGATAAGTTAATTGAAAAATAAACGCCCTTTTTAAAAAACTTCATAATTATTATTCTACAGACATGTTTCGGTACTCTGCCTATTATCAAAAAATTTTCAATATTATTTTATTCACATTGATTTGGAGCTGAGTCCCGAAACATGTCATAATTCTAGAGTTTTTCTTAAAAAGGGTATTTGATTTTTAGTTTTAATTTATCAGAGTAGGGAAATCTATGTTGACATAATTTGGGGAGTTCCGGTGTGACGGGATAATAAATCAACCTAATCGAATGCGCTATTTGTATGTTTTGTTATGAATGTTTGGAATGTGTTAACCACAATCTAATGCTGTATATGTGTTTGTGTACAACAGGTAACGGCACAATCGACTTTCCCGAATTTCTGACAATGATGGCGCGAAAAATGAAGGACACCGATTCGGAAGAAGAGATCCGAGAAGCGTTTCGAGTTTTCGACAAGGACGGCAACGGCTTCATTTCGGCGGCCGAGCTCAGGCACGTGATGACAAATCTGGGAGAGAAGCTCACCGACGAAGAGGTGGACGAGATGATACGCGAGGCCGACATTGACGGCGACGGTCAAGTCAACTACGAAGGTACGAAATGCAACGGATAGATGATACACAGTATCTTGTTTGGCAGTAGTGTGGTTTGAATAGGGGTAGTCTCAGGTATGAATATAGGGGGAAGGTTTAATGTTGGATTTGATGAATTGAATGATGGAAGTAATTGTGGGTTGGTTTGAGGGGGTAGTCTCTTTTATTTAAAAACAAATTTGAGAGTGGTTGGCATAGTCTGTCCAAGCAAAGAAGACCCTCTGACAAGATGAGAAAATGACACCAGTTCGGTCAATATTGGTTCAAAAAATATTGATTTGGTCTCAAATGGTAGATCAGAATGTTTCCCACAATTTGAGACCAAATTTATATTTTTTGAACCAATATTGACCGAACTGGTGTCATTTTCTCATCTTTCCAGAGGGTCTTCTTTGCTTGGGCCGACTATAGGAGATTGCCAGCTGGCGAACAGCAAAATTATGTTCCATGAGAACAATGTAATTGTTATCTATATCTTGAAGCAGATGGCGCAGTTATTTATGGGCAGGATTCCACGTTAATTATGTCTTATCATTGAAAATAGAATTTAATTCTCTAGGACCTGGACTAATCTGTTTTGATTTTATTATTATTTATTTATTTATTGTTGCAATTGCTGCTTGATAGCAAGTATTTTAAGCAAAGGTGATAAGTGGAGTTCAAGTTCGATTCAATAATTATTGTATTTTGATTAACTAAAAAAGTATTGAACTCTTAACTATTGAAGTAAACTTCAAATATAAAAAGTAAAAAATCCAGCCGCTAAAGAATTGAATTCTCTTTTCAATGACATGAAAACGTGGAATTCTGTTCATGAATAACAGCGCTATCTGCTCTAGAGGTTGATAAAAATTACATTGTATTGTTCTTATGTGACATGATTCTTCTGTTTAGCTACTACCCTCTCTCAATAAAAACTAAACTGAAATAAAAATATCCAAACTAACTAAATAACTTAAATAAACATTATAATAATACGGGAAAAATAGTCTGGTCGAGCAAAGAAGACATTCTGGCCGAGACATCCAGTTTTGTCAATATTAGTTGAAAATGTTTTGTCTCGAATTGTAGAGCAGAATGTTTTCCACTATTTGATGCCAAATTTATAAATTTTGAATCAATATCGACCGAGCTGGAGTCATTTTTCCCATCTTGCCAGAATGTTTTCTTTGCTCGACCAGATTATAGTTGTGGATTGTTTTGTAGGTTAGATGCAGTTTCAGTTTTTCAGTTGGAGTAGTGTGGGGAAGTTTATTCTCAGAGTAGTTGCGGCTTGGATTTAGGTACTTTTAATACTGAGGTTGAGGATTTTGAGGTTTAGTAGATCTTTGAAAGTTGTAGGATTTTATTCTTATAGCAGCGGCCTAATCCCTTAATGAAAAGGATCTAACAATCTTTGACGATGATGATGATAGATAATAGTATTGGAAACAGGAGGGAATTATATAGGTATCTAGTTTTGAGAGAGAAATTCCGTATAAACGTTCCTAATGGTAATTTTTTAGTGACAATGATTGGTTGAAAATGGAGGATTGACTATTTGGAGGCTATATTTAAAAATATATTGATGAACTCCGAAGTCAGGTTATGGTTCTAAATAGGTAATTCTAAAGTTCATAGAGCTCCATTCAAAATAAATCTAATTGAATTGAATAAAAATTTTTAGGCTCTCATTTTTGCGTAGTGCTGGCTTTTGAACTATAATGTATTGCTTATTTTGAACTAATAGAATACAGTCTAGACTTGTAATATCTCTTTGACGATTGTTTTTACTACGATAAACATTGATAATTTAGTTCATTTGTCATCTAGGCAATTTAGTTTTCAATAAGAAACTCGTAAATGAAATAATAATAACATTGGTAATTAGTTTTGTAAGTAGTTTAATTTTTGAAATTGATCGCTTTGCTTCATCCATTTTCATCTTTACAATGTTTCAACATATTTTATGTATTTGTATTGTTTCATCTCTTCTTCTTCTTCTATGCTAGTTATTTTTGATTATCACATTATCTAATTTTGAAAGATATGCACCATTTTGAAAAATTAATAATGAAAATGTGCTGCACATAGTGTGAATGTCTTTGAGTTTTTTTACCATTTTCGCTGTTGTGAATTTGCTGTTGAAGATATTATTTTGGTTTATTGAAGGACAAGTACTTTCCGTGAACTTTGTATTTTTCTTTGCTAGGGTTTAGTGTGAACTAAATTGAAACGAACTATGATTCAATTTTTGATTTCTTATTGAGTTTTGAAGGTTTAGTGCGAGATTTCTCGTATTTATTTATCTAAAAATGAATTATCATAATTTTTATTGATAGTAAATTGCTTTGTGGGAGAATTTTCTCACTCTACAAGGACTTGCAATGAATGTTTTTAAAGATTTGAATGCTGAGAATTATATTCTTTTATTAAAACGGCAATTCTATAAGTTGTTATATTTCAAATCAAGAAAATTGAACTAAACTAAAAATAATCCTCAAATAGTTTAATAAAGCTTCCATTTTGTTCGTGTCCATTATTATTCTTTCATGCCTTATTGATATTTCTTAGCTTACAAAAGCTACTAAATTCTGGATCTATGTCTAAAACCTCGAATAGCTAACTTTCGCTTTTATTTATAAGTAGGCTAGTTCACTTTTCATGCTAGGTATTGTTATTTTCGAATGTAGGTGCTTCTATTGCTACTTATTCACCATCCCCATCCACATTCGTCCATCATCCATCATCATCTTTATCTTTCACTTTAGATTTGTAATCAAGAAATCAGAATCGAGACTTTGATAGATAATGGTACAATACAGTTGGTTATAACGTTTTTAGATGATTATTGAAAGTCTAATGTTGATGAAAGTAAGTATGCATGTATCGCGCGTGTGTGAGTGGTTGAAGAGTTTCAGTTGGATTAATTTATTTATTTGGAAGAAAGTGTATGATTTTCAGTTGGATAAGGAGTGCGCTTAGTTGAAGTAGTCTATTTCTCTTGTCCTATTACAGATTTCCATACTCTTGCGCAAATAATTTTCTCGCGGTCTTGATTGTCCGGTATGTTTTCTTTGCTGGTTGCTTCTTCTTCTTCTTGTTCTTGTTCTTGTTCTATTTTTCTTGTTCTTTATTTTAAATTGAATGCTCGTTTACAACATTATTACAGTATGTAAAATTTTACAGCTCTGTTGTGTATCTCTCTCACACACTGTTTTATTTCTTTTGAATTTGAAATTTTTTATACTGGGCTCCCTTCTTCTTCAATATATAGTTTGTCAAGCAAAGAAGACATTCTGGTAAGATGGTAAAATGACTCCCAACTCGATCAATATTTTTTTAATTGGTCTTGGATTGTAGGAAACATTCTGATTTACAATTTGAGACCAAATTTATCATTTTTTAATAAATATTGACCGAGCTGGATTAATTTTACCATCTTGTTGGAATGTCTTCTTTGCTTGGACATAATATATCGGCGATTTTTAAAGTTGTTTTCAGTTGGAGCATGCTACCCTTACATTTATTTAGTTTCGAGCAGGTCGTGGGTTTTTGTTGGAAATTGAACCAACGTTGTAATGGGAGTTTCAGTTGGCTTTTGCTTTGGTTTTGGGGGAATCGGCTCCAGTGCTTACAAAATTATTAACGAATAAGTAGTTTATTTATTATGAGGTATTACTTTTCCTGATACTTTGATAGAGTTGGTTTTGATAATCTTTTTCATTAAGTCCATGTTTATAACAGTATTATTGTGATGGGTTAGCTAATGTTTCTCTATAGCTAGAATACGGTGTCAAGCTTCTGGTGAAACAGCTGATACTGGCAAGAAAGTAATGTGGGAGAGGTAGTAGCTTCTAGTATAGTCTGTCCAAGCAAAGAAGACCCTTTGGCAAGATAGGAAAATGTGGTCTTTATTGTAGATCAAATTGATAATTTTCTAACCAATATTGACCAAGCTAGAGTCATTTTCCCATCTTGCCAGAGGGTCTTCTTTGCTTGTGCAGACTATAGTAGCTGCTATTAGAAGTTACTGTCCAACATTCTTGCTTCTTAGTAGCAGCTATCTTGCTCTGGCATCTACTGAAATACCTTGATGTGGGTATTGAATTTGATCTATTGGCCTATCTTGATAATTGTAAATAGTATTCGATACTTATTGTATATAGAATGATATTTACGTTGTACATGAGAATAGGAATAATTGAGTTTGAGAAGGGAATTAATATTTGCAATGTAGGCCTACCAGATTATGAGTTTTAGTTTTCATCAATTTGTTTTACCAAATCCAATGCAATAAAAGAACTTGAATTGTTTACTTTGAGGTGCCCATACACTGAGTGTTGAAAAATTAATATTTTTCGTGTACGGTCTCCTTATCTAATCAGCTAATCCAATCGAGTCCGATATTACACGTTAATATTATTCTATTATATTACGAAATCAGATTTTCATCTCTTTTTATATGTATTCATATTATAGTAGAAATTTAATATTACTGTGTAACACCGGCCTCAGCAAATGGAATTAGTCGAAAAATTGTATCAATTTTTAGTTTCAGTTGATACTATTCAGGTTTTGTTTCTATGTTGTAAGGTTCTATTTTGTTGTCCTAATTTTATGTGTAATGTGCAGAGAGATGAACTTTGTAATGGCCGTCACTGTGGCGTGGTGTCTGATTGCACAGCTTCAGAATAATAATATAATTAATGAAAGTCAAAAATAGCTGATTGAATGTTGTTGAGATACGTGTACAGATTACACAGAATGAGAAATAGTTGGGATAGAACGGCTTTAATTGCAGGTCGGCCATTCTAGGGCAGAGTCTGTCCAAGCAAAGAAGACTTTCTGACAAGATGGGAAAATGACTACATCTCGGTCAATATTGGTTCAAAAATTATAAATATGGTCTCAAATTGTACATCAGAATGTTTCCTACAATTGGGACCAAATTTATAACTTTTGGACCGAGCTGGTTTTTATATTGACTGAGATGGAGGCATTTTCCCATCTTGCCAGAATGTCTTCTTTGCTAGTACAGACACTATAACAATGTTTGCGAGGCTAACCTTTGAATAAGTTTGTTCTTTCACCTATTCTGTGTTCTATCTCTGTGTAGTCTGTGAATCGATGTGGCGTCTATATGTTTTGAATGTGAAACAGAAACTTGCTTTTGTGCGCTACTGAATGTTTTTCTGTTGCATATTTGAGCGTCAGTGTAGAGCATTTGTGTAGCATTTAGTTTAGTATTGATAGATTTTTGTTGTTTCTTGGTTTTGTGTAACATGTGTTGTCACTACCTTCGTACTCTGTGGTTGAATAGTCTCAAACCACTCACCCCCAATTATAGACGTTCAGCACAAATTAATTATTGAAACAAAGCAGATTTGAATAAATGTTTGTGTGAACCGTTCTCTGTTGCATATTATGTTAATAATTATTGATTTAATTAATCATTTTATATGTGAAATGATTCATTTAGTTGACCCGGTTTCTTTTTGTGATTCGTGTCTTTTTTTCTGGTTCCTTTTGATGGAAGTTTGAGGTTTTCCTGGTTGTTGATAAGGTTTCTAGTAAATAAATTGAGTTCATTCCATGAATTCAACATATTGAAAGTTTGTTTCATTATTTCAAGCTGTTAAGTATCGTTAACATTTCCTTTTCTTAAATTTAATCTTTTAAAGAATTAATTTATCAACTATTTATATTATTTTGTTCAATTCTGTATCATCATGTGAAGTTTTCTCATTTTTCATTTCACAGAAATATTTTCATCAAGTCTTATCATTAGATTTTTCAGACTTATTGAAATTATTTAAAGCTGATTCTTTTATTTTCTTATTTAACGTTAGATATTTTCTCTTTGAATTCATTGGTAATGATCATTTATAAAAATTGATCATTTTTTAATGATTATCCACGAATATTATTGGCATTTATTTAATGTGTTTCAAACTATGATGGAAATTGCCTATGAATAGGATGCTTTTATAGTGGAAATAACCCATAATTATTATATGATTTGTGGGGAAAATATAGAAGTTGAAATAACTTGGCATCGTTTTAAAATTGATTATAGTTGGTGCTAACAATTAAGGCAGTTCACGAATGACTGTTATTAATGCCCAGCTCTATCAGGATAGTGTGAAGCTGTCTTTGAGAGCGAATCAGTATAGCAGAGGTCGCTCTCTTTACGATGTTCTCTCGCAGATCGCTCGCCGACTGTCCTGACAGAGCTGAGCATTGAAAACAGTCATTCGCCAACCGCCTATTACTTTGTGGCGTCACCTTATAGTCTGTCCAAGCAAAGAAGACCCTCTGACAAGATGATGAAATGACACCAGCTCGGTCAATATTGGTTTAAAAAGTAATTGATTTGGTCTCAATCGTAGGAAACATTCAGATCGACAATTTGAGACCAAATTAATATTTATCGAACCAATATTGACCGAGCTGGAGTAATTTTCTCATCTGGCCAGAGGGTCTTCTTTGCTTGGACAGACTATACTTGTGGATGAAAAGCGTGACTCGTTTAGCGATAATTGATTTCCTTAAATGGGAAATGAATGTTAACTAGATGGAGAATGAATCAAATTTTGGTAGGAAATTGTTTAATTTCCTGTCTATGATTTGATTGAAATTTGAACCTTTCTCTTGTTTAATTAATATTTTGATGGGAAAATTAGTCGAAACTCGTACTTATTAATGATGGGAGGTGAAGAGTCTCTATTGCTTTATGAGATCTATTGTATAAGTGTTTGATTCAAGGAATAATAATATACTTTTTTCATTGATGGAATAATTGGGTTGTACTATAGAACTTAGTGTGGTTGGTTGCAGAATTCATTATGAAGATTGATAGATCAAGAGAAGAAATGGAAAATTTACTTTTGAATCCGGTTGAAGTTGTATCTAGAAAAATGCATCGAAAAAAGAAGTCTCATAAAGCATCCAAGCGTGGCAATTGAACTCTATTATTCGGTTTTTGTATGTAAAGCTGCGCTTTCATTTATTCAATAAAAAGTTCATGTTGGGAACATTTTTATGTTAAATACTTCATGTTATTCAGACATATTTTAGGTTGAATATGAAAAATGTCAAAATTTTGCAATCCAATGATTGTAATTCAATTCTTTTAATTTCAACTCAACGATTTGATACATGAATATTTAAGTAATTATAGTCTGTCCAAGCAAAGAAGACATTCTAGCAAGATGGGAAAATGAATCCAGCTCGGTCAAAATTGTAAATCAAGTCTGTAAAATGTAGGAAACTGTCTGATTTACCATTTGTGACCATCATTGGACCAATATTGACCAAGCTGAAGTTGATTTTCCATCTTTCCAGAATGTCTTCTTTGTTTGGACAGACTATGCCAGGCAATGTCAGATCTTTTAACTTTGAGTTGAAGCGTTTCATGTTTTATTAATTTATTTATTCAATCAATGAAATACAAACGTGAGTACAACAGGCATAAACTGTTATAATCAATAAAAAAAAACAATTTATAAGCATTCAGCACTAAACCGATTTATAATCAAAGTCCAAATTAAAATTATGTCATGTAGTGAAATATCACACTAATTTTTACCACCGAAAGAAATATTTGAGTAATATTCGAATTCAGGAAGACAGGTAAAAATAAATAATTATTCATCACCACTTTTAAAACAAAGTCTGAACAATCAATCTTTCAATATTAGTTACTGTATTTTTTTTATTGAAGTTGTATAATAAGCTGATGCAAGTAGATAGAAAGGATTGTTGGATGCTATAGCTGACCACGAAAAGTTGGCTGCTCCTTGTGCGCTCCAACAGCTGATGTTGTCACTTAGCTATGCCTAGATGATGTTTTGAAATAGAAAAATACAATAGATGCTCTACATCAGCTGTTAGTAGGTTACATCACGTACAAAAGACAGTCAGACGAAACCGCCTACGTTTGGTTGCCAGCTAGAAGAAGTTAATATAGGAACCGCTTATCTAGAAGTTATTGTTGAGTAAGAAGTTCATCTCGTATTGTAAGGTTTTACTACTGTGTGTATTATGATTTGCAATCTATTTTTGAAAATGGGGGCTATAGTCTGTCCAAGCAAACAAGACCCTCTGGCAAGATGGGAAAATGACTGCAGTTCGGTCAATATTGGTTCAAAAATTATCAATTTCATCTCAAATTGTAGAAAACGATTATATCTACTATTAAGACCACATTTAATAATTTTTGAACGAATATTGATTGAGCTGGAGTAATTTTCCCATATTGCCAGAGGCTCTTCTTTGCTTGGACAGACTATACTAAAGTTGTACGTGAAATTGGTAGTTTATGGCATAGTTATGGTTTGTTGTTGTTGAAAACTCTTTTCAGCGCTATTTTTGTGTCGCGAGTCTGATTGGTTTGGTGTACAGAAATAATAATGATGTTGTTTCCTCTGTAGGTTTCCTCTTTTGGGCTCTAACAAGGAGTATTGTTTGGCTAGAGATTTTATATTTGTAATGGTGCACTTCTTGAAATAATCTTTATGTACAATGTAGCCAAGGTTTTAAGCTAGGAAATGGTTTTTAGGAATGGTTGAGTGAGGGATTTTATAATTTTTCTATTCCTTTAGAACTAACTTCTTGTGTGAATTCATAGGAAATTTGTTCCAAGTTTGGGTTAATCTGTTTTCTTAGATCTTGTAAATAACGGTCATACTTGTTGATTTTCCCCAAATTGATTATTTGATAATTTTGAACATAATTTATTTGATCTCAATTATTTTAGCTTGTATTTTGTAATTGTTTCTCTCAATTTGGAAAAGACAGTAGTGATTCTTAATTAAATTAGTTTCTGTAATTTGATATCTTGATAAAATTCTTGAATTATCTAAATTTGTTTTTCCAACAACCGTTATTCTTTTTCTAATTATTTCCACTTCCTTCAATGTGCCATGTTTCTGAAATTGTTATTCTTGATTTTTTTATTTATCACTACTGTACCACTTGTGATTCTCCTTTAAAGCATTGAAAAAATGATTCTTCTGATGGTCGGTTCCCTATTCTGATATTCTTTTATTACGGTATCTTTATTTGTATGGCTCTGGCCTATTTCCTACTCGCTAATACAGTTGTTATTCTTGAAAACTGTAGCACCAAATTGTTGTTTCCAATTATATTGACTAAAAATTTGAATTTTAAAAAATCAAAATTAATTTTTTTGTAACGTTGTTATGATATGAATCTCCGTATTCAACACTGATTGATCTTGCATGGTCGCCCTACCCTTTGCATGAGCAAGATTGCCAGCGTCCTAATATATCTGAAATTTTATTAATTTTCAAAACATTACTTGCTATGAATGTCATTAAATTGTTATTTGAAAGTGATTTTTAACAAGATTTCAAGTTTTGGTAGTATGGAATATATGAAACTTGAAAGTAATAATGAAATATATCACATAGAATATGTTACAAAAAAGTTTTATTATGTCAAATTTTAAACTCCCTAAACCTTCCCACATTAATTGAAGCCATGCATGTAGAAAACCTAAGCAAGTGAAAGAAAGTTTCGATAAAACAATTTGAAATACTGATTATTTTTGTTTTTTGAAACAAATAGTTGACCTGCATGAAACTGTGTACCTGATGTTATGTTGCATATTAAGGTTTAAATGTTTAGAATGAAGACGAACATATCAGATTAAATTTGAAAAAAATTGTTATTTTGTTTTAAAAGTAGGTAATTTCTGTGGTATTAATTGATTGTGACAAAAAGTTGGGGGTTTCGTTGGCTCTTGTGCGCTCCAACAGCTGATGTTTTCAATAAGATTTGTCATCTAGCTATGCCTAGGTTATGTTTGTTTGGAATCAAAAGAGAGGAGCATTACATCAGCTGTAGACAGATGAAACCGCCTTACTTTTTGGCGTCAGCAGTTGAAATTTTTTTTCTATAATATATTTGAAACTATCAAAAATTGAGAGAATAGGCCTACTAGTAGGCTACTGTATTACTCTAAAAATGTAGGGCAAAGTTTTATTTACGTTTCTGAATTGAAGTTTCTTGATTGGTGGTTTACATAAATGATAATCAAGATTGAAATGGCGATGATTTTTTGAATAATTGTTTTGAGATTGAGTTATTTTATTGGGTTGAATTGTATAAAAGTTGTACAAACCTTTGAGTGTGCCTTTAGATCTGGCGCCAAAGAATT
This sequence comes from Sogatella furcifera, assembly GCA_017141385.1. Taxonomy (NCBI): domain Eukaryota; kingdom Metazoa; phylum Arthropoda; class Insecta; order Hemiptera; family Delphacidae; genus Sogatella; species Sogatella furcifera. The sequence continues at coordinate 36,916,189 of CM029552.1, read as the reverse complement.
AAGGCAGTAGTTGCTGAACGCCTGTTACTAATTTCAGCTCTGTCAGGACAGTCGGCTAGCTGTCTGCAATAGTTGGTCGAAACGAGAGTGACCCCAGTCATACGAATTTGCTATTGAAGACAGCTTTAGACTGTCCTGAAAGAGCTGAGCAGGATTAATAACAGTTCTTTGCCAAAACCTTGATTTTTGGCGCTGGCTATACTTGTAGAGTCTGTCGAAGCAAAGAAGATCCTTCGGCAAGATGAGAAAATGACTCCAGCTCGGTCAATATTAGTTCAAAAGTGAAAATTTTGATTTCAAATTGTGGATCAGGCTGTTTCCTACAATTTGAGATCAAATTGATAATTTTTGAATAAATATTGACCGAGCCTGAGTCATTCTCCCATCTTGCCAGAGGGTCTTCTATGCTTGGACAGACTATAACTGTTTGGTGATTGGGGTCTCATGTTGAAGCTTAGTATTGCTGGGCTCTGTGGGTTTTTGATTATCCATGAACTTAGGTTTTTTTATTTTATTTATTATGTTTTCTCATAGGTTTCTATATTTTTGAATACTATACTGTGTTATAATCGGATTCATTCAATTTTTTCTGTTTTCATGTGATTAAGCTAGGTTTAGTATGGTATTTAAAGTTGATTTCCAATGCTGATTTGAAGTTTTGTTTATTATTTTGACTGATGAATGTTATGCGTTTGTTGCAGAATTCGTTACAATGATGACATCCAAGTGAGCGGACGGCAGAGCGAGCGGTGCAGACACGATGAGGAATGCTGGTGGAAGAGAAGGAGAAGCAGAAGAATAATGTGACGAAGAGGAGGAAGGAGGAGGAGGAAGGAAGGAGAAGAAAGAATTTATTGTGAGATCAGTTCTGCAGCGCAGCATTTGTCGTCAAATCACCTAACAACAACACTACATCATCATCATCATGTCTACTTGGCTATTCCTCGAATTGGGAACTGACTAGTAGCGTTTATAAAACAAGCAAACAAAACACACAGACACTAAAAAAAGTGATGCTTAAATGTTATATCAATGGTCAAGTGATGCAATTAATAATAATAATAATAAAATATCTGTGTAAATTTTTGTAAAAAAACATTAATAATTTAGAAATAATGTTACATATGTGGTATTATTATTATTATTGTTTACAAACGTCATTGCTACTGAGTACTACTACTATCATCTGTTTAACTTGATTGCAACAATTTGAAATTGTTTGTTTCGAACTGTGTTAGGTTTTTGTTATGTTCAAAATCAATGTAATGTTAATCTGTCTAAATTATAATGGTTTTGTTTTTGTCGATCCGCAAGAAAGAGTTATTAATAATGTATAAGGTAAGGTGGGTGTCTTTACGTGATTGGTGTAAAACAACGGCTAGCCCTGCAATTGATTAATATTGTATTTATTGTTGATTGTTGAGTTGTGCAACAAGTTGTATTGATCAAGTTTGGACACTTGGCCTCTTTAATATTTTGTTGTTGATTGAAACAGCTGATTGTAATAATTGTTAATTGGAATTAATTGTTCTTGGTCCGATTCCCTTTACTTGGCTAGCGACTCGCGTTAGGGCCCCTAAAACACATTCCTTCAATTTGCAAATGATAAATTAATCTGATAAATAATTATCAACCATCAATTGGTGTATTATTTAAAAAGAATAAAAGACAATTAAACGTGTTTCTTCTTTAAGGTTAACGTGCTGTCTGTCATTAAGTGTGCATCCATTACTACAGGCTGTTCAAGCAAAGAAGACCCTCTGGCAAAATGACTCTAGCTTGGTCAGAATTTGTTCAAGAATTATAAATTGGTCTTGATAGTAGATCAAATTGTTTCCTACAATTTAGGACCAAATTGATAATTTTTGAACCAATATTGACCGACCCATTTTGCCAGACTTCTTTGCACCCATCTTGCTTGTCTTCTTTGCTTGGACAGACTATAACCTGCTCTGCAAGGGACAGTTGTACAAAAATCAATTCAAACCTCTGTAAAATTACGTCATTTGATGGAATCAATGAAGTTTCTTGATGTTGGAGCTATGACGTAATTTTACTAAGGTTAAATTTCATTTGATTTTCGTGCAATTGGCTGTTGGTGAATTTTATCATATCTGGTGAAGTGGAATAATGCTAGATCAAAATGTTTGTAATGAACATTTGTAATGGTATAGTCTAACAAAGAAGACATTCTGGCAAGATGGGGAAATGACTCCAGCACGTTCAATATTGGTTCAAGAATAATGAATCTTGTCTCAAATTGTAGATCAGAGTGTTTCATACAATTTGAGACTAGATTTACAATTTTTGAACCAATATCGACCGAGCTGGGGTCACTTTCTCATCTGGCCAGAGGGTCTTCTTTGCTTGGGGTTATACTATTGTAACTGCATGTCTTCTCAGCTGAGAATAAACGAATGAAGATTGATTGATTGAAGAAAGATTGATCTAACGTCAAAATTTGAGGCGGTTTCGTCTGCTCCTTGTGCACTCCAACAGCTGATATTGGAGTTGTCATTTGGCTATGCTCGATGATGTTTTTACAATCAGAAGAGAAAATAGATGTTTTACATCAGCTGTTAGTAGGTTACATCTCGTACAAGAGACAGACGAAACCGCCAAACTTTTTGGCGTCTGGTACCAAAGGCTGATTTGATTGAGAACATTTTTTGAATAGCAGACGCTTACAAAATTAGCGGTTGGTGAAATTCTGTTATCAATGCTCAGCTCTGTCGGGACAGTCGACGAGTGGTCTGCGGAAGCGTATCGAGTCGACAACCACCTCAGCTAGACTGTTTCGCTGTGGTGGACCGCTTTTAGACTGACATCACAGAGCTGAACATTAATACCAAACTTTCACCAGTTGCCTTGTTATTTGGCATCTCAGCTAAGCCTTAATTATTTTAATTCTTCACTCTTTATTGAGATTTGAACGTTTTTCCCCATATGAATTTATCTAGAAAGTATCATTGGAAAAACGACTCCAGCTTGGTCAATATTTGTTCAAGAATTATAAATGTGGTCTTGATAGCAAATCAAACTGTTTCCTACAATTGAGATCAAATTGATAATTTTTGAACCAATATTGACCGAGCTTGAATCATTCTCCAATCTTGCCAGAGGGACTATAGAAAATGTATTATTCTAGATTGAAAAATAGAATTGAACTATTATTTCAATTTGCTACAATTTTAAAGGAGGTAGTATGAAAAGATGCCTTTTCTGGAGAGGTAAATAACTCCAGAAAAAAGCGAATTTCTTCAAAAAGGATGATTACGTATTCTTGTTCCTCTCTTCAAGTATACCAAATATGAAAGAAATGTTTTGGAAATCACGATAAAAACACCATGATGTAGCCTAGCCTTCATTCAAGAAATATACAATTTTGAGAGTGTCAAATTTGGTGCAAAAAATGAAAATTGTCCAAATTCAACCAAAATCGCAGGAATGATAGTCCTTGATGAGAGGAACAAGAATTTGTCATCAGTTTCCCGAAATAAGCAACATTCAAATGCTCATAACTCCTGAACGGGAGCGAATTTTTCAAAAAACGATGCATATTCTTGTTCCTCTCTTCAATCACTACAAGGAGACGAACCCGATTATGTCATCAGTTTCCCGAAATTCGCACCCGTTCAGGAGATATACAATTTTTAAGTGTCCAAAATTGCAACTTTTTGGTCAAAAAATAAAAGTTGTCCAAATTCAACCAAAATCGCAGAAATGATAGTCCTTGATGAGAGGAACAAGAATTTGTCATCAGTTTCCCGAAATTCGCACCCGTTCAGAAGATATACAATTTTTAAGTAATTTATTGGAATGTGTCAAAACAGCATGTGAAATAAGCAACATTCAATTGCTCATAACTCCTGAACGGGAGCGAATTTTTCGAAAAACGATGCATATTCTTGTTCCTCTCTTCAATCACTACAAGTATGCCAAATTTGAGCGAAATCTATTTTTTGAAAAATTTCGCTAAAAACCATGGACTATACATCGTGCTTCTTTTTGGAGAAAAAAATAAAAATCTCTCAAACTCAACCAAATTCACAGGGATAATAGTACTTGAAGAGACGAACCCGATTATGTCATTAGTTTCCGAAATTCGCACCCGTTCAGGAGATATTCAATTTTTAAGTGTCCAAAATTGCAACTTTTTGGTCAAAAAATAAAAGTTGTCCAAATTCAACCAAAATCGCAGGAATGATAGTCCTTGATGAGAGGAACAAGAATATGTCATCAGATTTCCGAAATTCGCACCCGTTCAGGAGATATTCAATTTTTAAGTAATTTATTGGAATGTCTCAAAACAGCATGTGAAATAAGCAACATTCAATTGCTCATAACTCCTGAACGGTAGCGAATTTTTCGAAAAACGATGCATATTCTTGTTCCTCTCTTCAAGTGCTACAAGTATGCCAAATTTGAGCGAAATCTATTTTTTGAAAAATTTCACTAAAAACCATGGACTATACATCGTGCTTCTTTTTGGTGAAAAAAATAAAAATCGCCCAAACTCAACCAAATTCACAGGGAAAATAGTACTTGAAGAGACAAACCCGATTATGTCATTGGTTCCCCAAAATTCGCACCCGTTCAGGAGATATTCAATTTTTAAGTGTCCAAAATTGCAACTTTTTGGTCAAAAAATAAAAGTTGTCCAAATTCAACCAAAATCGCAGGAATGATAGTCCTTGATGAGAGGAACAAGAATTTGTCATCAGTTTCCCGAAATTCGCACCCGTTCAGGAGATATTCAATTTTTAAGTAATTTATTGGAATGTCTCAAAACAGCATGTGAAATAAGCAACATTCAATTGCTCATAACTCCTGAACGGTAGCGAATTTTTCGAAAAACGATGCATATTCTTGTTCCTCTCTTCAAGTGCTACAAGTATGCCAAATTTGAGCGAAATCTATTTTTTGAAAAATTTCACTAAAAACCATGGACTATACATCGTGCTTCTTTTTGGTGAAAAAAATAAAAATCGCCCAAACTCAACCAAATTCACAGGGAAAATAGTACTTGAAGAGACAAACCCGATTATGTCATTGGTTCCCCAAAATTCGCACCCGTTCAGGAGATATTCAATTTTTAAGTGTCCAAAATTGCAACTTTTTGGTCAAAAAATAAAAGTTGTCCAAATTCAACCAAAATCGCAGGAATGATAGTCCTTGATGAGAGGAACAAGAATATGTCATCAGATTTCCGAAATTCGCACCCGTTCAGGAGATATTCAATTTTTAAGTAATTTATTGGAATGTCTCAAAACAGCATGTGAAATAAGCAACATTCAATTGCTCATAACTCCTGAACGGTAGCGAATTTTTCGAAAAACGATGCATATTCTTGTTCCTCTCTTCAAGTACTACAAGTATGCCAAATTTGAGCGAAATCTATTTTTTGAAAAATTTCGCTAAAAACCATGTAAGTTATGCCAAATTTGAGTGATATCAGTTTTTAATGAATATATTTTTGTGTCAGAGTTGAACGCATGAATAATAGTCCTATTAGATTTGATGCACCGTTGCCAACTCAGCTAATTTTAAATAGAAATTAATTCTTATTTCCATAATACAGCTGACCAAATGGCAACTCTTGTTCCAGTTTCTAACGGACTATTTTCATCCTTAGTGATAGGCTCTACCTTATCAGATTTGTTCCAATCTCGACAGGGGGTAAGGTAATAAAAAACCAGCGAGATTTCTAGAAAATAATATAATAGTTTGAACATAAGCAGTTCGCCATGTAGTATACCAACAGTAGACATCTCACAGGTACCCAACCAACAATCATAAAAATATATTTACATTTCTCGCCAATTTCATACATAAATAGTTAGAGAAGCATCAGGAAATTTATATCATTCCAATGAAATAATCGATAAAAAATCTTACAGATAATATAGCTTTTATATAGCTATATATATCTGTATATAGCTATACAGATAATATATAGGTAGTATACAGATAATATATAGGTAGTAATGTAACTACCATTACATTATATGCTGCCATTATTAAAAAAGGGACTAGCTTTAAAAAAATAATTTCTTTTTCAAAATAACAATTATATTTACAAAACACTCCCACTTGGAAATTGACTATAATATGTAGTTATAATTTATATAAAAATAGTTTGATAGATACTGGATTTTCAATTTTTCACTCAAACAATATTATTGCAATAAAAGGTACGGTATCTGTAACAGCAATGTGTACACATAGAAATAGAAATTTACTTCAAAAAATTAAAATAACTGAATTAAAACTTGAATAATTATTCTATACATATATTTTTACTACAAACACACATATATACTGTACATAACACCAAAATATTTAGTAGCTCTAAAATATTCTTCAATTTATTAATCCACACCTCTTCAATACAGAGTAGTTTCTAAAATAGTTGAAATTTTTACAAAAAATATAGCTATAACTAGGAAGTATTTAGAGGACATTGCACAAGTCAACAAAAATAATTGTGCAGTACTTTCTAAATAAATGTAAGAACTATAAGTTAACAGTAAAAATAAGGAGAAGTAGCCTATAGTTGGTCCAAGCTGAGAAGACACGCGTAACAATACCTTTTATACTGTAACGGCGTGTCTTATCAACTTGCGCCAACTTTATCAACGTCTGAGCTTCATATTAAAATTATTTAAAAAATTCAAATATTAATAGTAATACATTGATAATATTACTATTCCTAATATTATTGATAATATTAATCATTCCCACAAAGTACAGAAATATATTTCAGCAGGATGAGTAGATTTAACAAGTTTTAGAAGTGGTGTCATAACAAGTGTGATTTATCAATGAAAATTAACATAATTATAGAAACCGGTAACAATTTTAAAGAAAATACGTCTCCATTTTAAAAGTACACACATTCACTTCAATAAGCATTCGAAACAGTAAATTATGTATGCGAAAATATAATGAAAGCTTTCAAAGATCAACTCACAGTATAAAACTTAATACTTCCAGTGCTATTTAGAAGCCTCTAGGTGAAATAATACAATTTGAATCTGTATAATAATATAGTATTGAAATAGGATGAAATGTAATATTCACAAAAATAATAATTAAAAACTATCAAAATGTTCAAAATCAATTTAAGGTATCAAATGAGTGTTATTGAACCACCTGCATTACCTCACACATCAATTATTACTGACCATCACATTAATTTAATCATCAAGAAAACTTCATTCCAATATTGTGCTATTCGTTGTTTAATAAACTGATATCAGATAAAAAATCCTCATTATAAATCATTCATAGACACCTTACGGTACTTAATAATATTACTGTACAAAATCAACCTCCTTTGGACAATAATTGAGCTAAAAATAGAAAAATTGAAATTTTTTGGAAAATAGGGGTTGAAATCCTGAAAACTTTTCATTCAATAGAATCTCATTGGTGCCCATTTTATATTAAAACTAGATCTTTCGGCATTTGAGATGAAAAAAAAACAGTCTTTGAGACTACAGTTTTTTCAATTCATAAAAAGTTTTAAAAAATAAAATTGAAATACCCTATCAAAACCATGTTAACAGCATAATAAATCACTGAAATTTTTCACAAAATGACCCTTCATAAGAGTTTATGAAATGAGGAACTTTGTATTTTGTAAGATTCTAAATAAAACAGGATTAAATAAATGGAATGAAATGAAATTAGTGGGCTTCTTTTATTCTGTACAATATAGATCACAATACTAGTTTACACGGTAGGCATAGAAATTTGCTGTGATTACTATGGTCCGTCCAAGCAAAGAAGATATTCTGGCAAGATCCAAAAATGACTTCAGCTCGGTCAATATTGGTTTAAAATAATAAATTAGGCCTCCAGTTGGAGATCAGAATTTTTCCTACAATTTTAGACCAAATTTATCATTTTTGAACCAATATTGACTGTGATGAAGTCATTTTACCATCTTGCCAGTATGTCTTCTTTGCTTGGACGGACTATAACATGAAAAATATTATTTGGTTAAAAAGTAAACATTAAATAACACTTTAATAATTCGGTACAGGTAATAATACACTATTTTAATTAACGTTCTATTCTATTAAAAATTTAGGCAGGAGTATACGCGTGATCCCCACCGTGTATTCCAGTATCAGTATATCAAGCTCATCCTAAAAAAACCGAACTACTTGGAGTTCATTTACACCGGATCAAACGAAACAAAACGTTCGCTTCGAACGAGTTGAACAGCTTTAGCATTGGGTTAGATGGACCAATTCACACAAACCGAACAGAATAAAATGTTCGTTTGAAACGAGTAAAACAGCTACAGCATTGGGATGGGTGTGACCAGTTGAAAACAGCCAAACAAAACAAAATGTTCGCTTGGAACGATTGAGACAGTTTTGGGTATGTGAAACCATTCACACATACTGAACATAAAATATTCTGTACAAAATTCTGTTCCTTCAGTGGATTCACACTTACGAATTATGAAGGCTTTGTTAATTACATCACTGTACACTTCAACTACATCAAAGCCAATAATTAATTACACATTACTGAAATAACCCAATTGAATGAATCATTTCAAGTACTTAGGCCGGTATTACACGATAATAGTTCTATGATCATATCTGATCATATGGAAAGAGATGAAAATACGAAATCCTATTTTCGTCTCTTTCCATATGATCATAGAACTATTATCGTGTAATACCGGCCTTACTCTTTGTTTCATATTGTATTGTATTTTTGTTGCTAGAAACTTTTCCTACTAGTGACCTTGTTCAATTTAGCTCCATATCTCATTCACTTTGTGATTTGATCAAGCTGAATTTTTCTCTGTTCAATTGAAATTGAATTTCATAACGATATTGACAAGATGGACAATTCTGACAAGATGAAAAATGACTCCAGCTCTATCAATATTAGTTCAAAAATTATAAAGTTGGTCTCAAACTGTAGAACAGAATGTTTTCTACAATTTGAAACCAAACTGATAATTTTTGAACCAATATTGACCGAGCTGGAGAAATTTTCCCATCTTGCCAGAATGTCTTCTTTTACTTGAACTGCTGTGACGTTTCCAATTACATGTTATAGTCTGTCCAAGTAAAGAAGAGCCTCTGGCAAGATGGAAAAATGACTCCAGCTTGGTCAATATTTTTTCAAGAATTATAAATGTGGTCTCAAATTGTAGATTAGAATGTTTTCTACAATTTGAGACCAAACTGATAATTTTCGAACCAATATTGACCGAGCTGGAGTAATTTTCCCATCTTGCCAGAATGTCTTCTTTCACTTGAACTGCTGTGGAGTTTCCAATTATTACATTGTTATCCATACTTCAAACGAATAGAAACATTCTTCTTACAATTCTTACCAATATAAAGATAAATTATCTACAGAGAATAAATCATTCAACAACACTAACAGCAATATAACAGATACTAGAAAACAGGAAGAATATCATAAGGATTTTAGTCTAGTAACAGTAGGAGTGATAACTTAGTCGCTCAGTACATAGTCCATTGTTTTGATGAACTCAATGGCGGAGCAGAATTGTACCCACCAGTAGCGGTCTTCCCCCTCCAGTCGGCTTTCGTAGAAACTGTTCACATAGGCCACTGTCGACAGCAAAGATGGTGGATTGGCCTGAAAATCACAATTAAAATATGAATATTTATCATATATTTAATAAATATAAACCCATGAGTAGAGGATAAAGCTTTACACTAAAACATACCTTATTGAAAACAGATTGAGTTACAAAATAGAATAAATTACAATATGCTCTTGTATTTATGGCGAATAAAGTTTCTATCTATCTAAAAGAAACTAAACAGGCTACTAACAAAGTAGCACTCCGCTGGCGTGAGGTTCTGTAATACCCTGATGTATGATACAATCTTCCTTTAAGAAGGCCATGACCAAAAACTGTATAATAGGAGCAGGGTGCACATTTAAAAGCAATGTGTTCAGTTGCAAATGGAAGTTACCTCAATTTTTCTCATATTTGAGTAAATCATCGCAGTTTACTGATGAATTTATTTTTGTTTTTCTATACTGAGTTAGAATAGTAATAGTAAACAGAAAAAGTTACAAAAAATAGACAAACATGCCTAAAGATAGCTATGACTTGATGCAATTAATGTGTGAGAACGCACACATAAAACGCGTCTTGCATCCGTAGAAACAGACGATTCTGATGCTTTCAAATGAGCAAATCTACCTAAGGTAAAAGCACTAGTAGTGGCCATGTTTAAGGAATTTTTTATAGTTTATGCAGAATTGTGAGTCCATTCCATCATTTTATCTCATCTCAAACTCAATGAACATGTAGCCCAGATCCTTCTTGATTGACTCGTTACTTAAAATGGCTGATATCTCAATTCAAAAAATAATTATTAAACTTTTCGTGGAACTCGATTTTGATTCTAAAGTGGCCACTATGATTCAGTAGTGGCCAGGCACTGATTCTATAGTGGTCACATGATGTTCTATGCTTATTTAAAATTCAATTTCTCAAGCTGCTAGCTGCAATCATTTAAGTAAGCTAATTTTACATTCCAGAACGTGATAATAACGCCAAAAATAATAATAGGTTATATTAAAATGAATTGAGTTGGTAATGCATTGTTGTTTGCTACAAGCCACTAGAAAAGTGAGGTTAAACCATAAAATATACGTTTTAAAGTTATTTTTTCTCTGTAACCTATTTGAAACAGTCTTAGGAGAACATAAAATCGAATAACATCAACTTTTACTCTAATATCTACAACTTCTACAACAATATCTATTGGGTGGCCACTACTAGATTATTCACGGTTTCTTGTACTAGTAGTTTATAGTAGGCTATATTCGGCTAGAAACCTTCTTAACAACATCTAGACATTCCAGGGAATGATTATAACACCAGAAATTGCGAAATTAACAGACTTTCTAGTCATAATAAAACAATTTGTATACATGCCTTCTTACTGAACCGTCTAAGACAAAACTGAACTTTTTACTCAAACCACGTATTCGAGTGAAATGGCGACAATAAATTTCTCTCAGAAATCTCTGATGATACTCCCACTTGAACTATTCAGCTGCTAAATAGTATGAGCTAAGTCTCTAGCAGGTTTAGAACTCATTTGAAGGCATCAAATTCATATTTTAAAGAAATAACCATTCAAGTGGCCACAACTGTTCCTTTTCACTTACTATACATATTTAAGGTCGGAGCCGTCTTGAAGGGAGACTCTCTCTCTCTCTTGTTTCTTTCTTCAGTAAAACTTTTGTTCTAATTTGGTTTCTAGTAAAGCCTCGTTTCAATAACAAAAAGTTGCACGAGCATATGTTCTAAGATGCAATAATAGAAACACAGAGTTGTATAGAGCACCACCGTAGTCCCCTTTAATAGTAGGCCCAGGCTTAATAAGATGGCAACATTGCACCGTAGGTATAATCTACTGACATTACAGCATTAAGTACAGTTACAAATCATGCATGCTGACTTGTTTTTCTCTCTTCAAGCATAATTTTCATGAAATATGATAATGTACTGTTGTTATACGAGTAGAATTCCTCTTGTGTTTTCTGAAATAGATATGATTATGATAGAAATTAGCAGAAAAGATCGACAAAATCCATCTATGTCTATGAAAATAGACAATTATGTCTTAAGATAGCTATGATTTGTCAAATGTGAGAACGCACACAAGAAACGCATCCGTTGAAACAGCCAATTTGAAAATAATTTCATGTATTTTCCTACCCGATATAGTTGCCAATTTCAAGGACATGGTCTTATTTAAGGTGGCTATGGAACTGGCCAACAAACCAATTAATTGTTATAGTCTGTCCAAGCAAAGAAGACCCTCTGGCAAGATGAGAAAATGACTCCAACTCGGTCAGTATTGGTTCAAAAAATATTGATTTGGTCTCAAATTGTACATCAGAATGTTTCCTACGATTGCGACCAAATCAATAATTTTTGAACCAATATTGACCGAGTTGGAGTCATTTTCTCATCTTGCCAGAGGGTCTTCTTTGCTTGGACAGACTTTAGAAAAACATTATGAAGTTTTAAGTCAACTAAGCACAGGCGCAATAATGATCCATTCAATAGTGTTCTTCAAAACAATGCATCAGATCTTTCATTAATATGTTGATTAACGTAATCTGAAATTTCATTAAGAACTGACCAACAAACCAACTAATAGTTAGCAAAACATTATGGAGTATTTTGTGAAGTCAACTGACCTTGATAAGCACATAGACAAGCACAGGCACGAGATCGTCGGCAGCCGGCACAGTGCTCAGCTGATCGGCAGCTGCCAACGACAAAAGGTTCAGAATTGTCTGACAGCAGCGCAGCACACACGCCACTTTGTCGCCGGCCGTCTTGTGCGCCGACATCGCCGCCAATTCGGCCTGCGCCGACGGCCAAGGACACTCGTAGCAGAATACCTGCAAAGCATAGTGACAGAGTCGGTCAGCAATATTCAATATAACTTTTATTTTATTCATCATTACCATAATACTTGACATCCATCTCATTACCCACGCACAAGCCCAAGAGCTCATGTGGGCATAGCCCTCAGAAGAATTATTATTCAGAGACCTGTTTCATAAATTTATAGGTAAATGAATTAAATAAAATACACAATAGAAGGCTAACGCATACTGATTAAAGTGCTAATAACTCAGTGGAGGTTTATTCAATATTCATTCATTCATTTATTCACTCTATAATTCCCCAAACTGTTCCTCAACCAATTCATCATGAAAGTCCAAATTAAGAAAAATAATAGTGAATATTTCACTTATACTGCAAAAGCTCTTTTGCAGTCTCTTCAAGACAGAGAAAAATATGATTTTTTCATTGAAACATGCTAATTGAAGTGTATAAAACTCTTGGCCCATTGAATATACACTGTTATACACTGAGCCATTGATTTATATCCTGTATCAGGATTAAGATCCATTCCGCATTAATGTTTAACAACATTATGACAACATTATTAACAACTTTTTAACAATTATTAATAACATAATGTTTATCCGCTCTAGAAATTCAGATTCTACATGTCATTGTAGAAGAGAATTCAATTCTATATGCGTGAGCATGAGAACATACAGAGCTTCAGGAATGTGAGTCGAGATATGATTGGAATGTGTGAAATGAGAATGGAACGTTTCTAAGATTCGAAATCCGTAGTACCAGAGACAATGTATTATTAATAATACATTGTCTCTGGTAGTACATAATAAAATAATTAATTTCAAATCAATGATAACACTGACCTTGGGTATTCGGAGATCTTTGTGGCTTGGTGTAATAACATTCGACAATTTCTTCATGTGTTCGTGTAGGACTCTGACAAGTAAAAACAACAAACAATCAAATATAAATAATTTATAATAATTTTAAATTATTCAAACCTTCATCACAAATTAAGTCATCATTTACGAGAGAATCATACATAGAGAATATAGAAAATCATTTTTCTTTCAACAACACAATCAATTTTTCAATTGTGAAACTTTTTTCAAGGAGATGAATAGAGTCCATCAAATTTGATGAAACAAAACATTTCATTAAGGATGTAACAATATTTGGCCCTGAATACTCCATGAGAATGATAAAAAATTTCCAATACAGCTTAGATAGTTAAGCCGCGTATCGACAGTCCGAGGCATGTCCCACGAATGCCTCGCAGTACAGTCTGGTGACGCAAAAAAGAGTCTTGCTACTACTATTAGTCTACCATCTACTCCAGTCTCCAGCTCGGTCAATATTGGTTCAAACATTATTGATCTGGTCTCAATTAACATTTCGATCTTCAATTTAAGACCAAATCAATCATTTTTGAACCAATATTGACCGAGCTGGAGACTGGAGTAAAGCCTCTGTAGGTCGATACTAATAAAGTCGATACCGCTAATAAAGTCGATACCGGGTTTGCTAGCAGCCAGGCAAACGCGGCACACAATTCGCAGCGAGCAGAGCCTGTTGCCTCGCAACGCACAACGAACAATTCTACAAACTATAACCTCAAAATTGTACCCTATTCCTATGCATTTTTGTGATTGAGAATTCTATTTGGGTGCAAAAGGTTCTAATAGGCAATATATAAATAATAAACATTGCCTTAAATTTTCATCTACTAATTTAGCACAAACTAACCTCCAAAGTCCAAATTATCAATTGTCAGAGCTCAGTTGCTTTGTCGCTTGATGGCGCTAGTCAATTTGTTCGTGTGCTCGCATTTTTGGTTACAAAAAATGCAGATTTTTTATTATACGTAATTATTTTTATTATAATTATACACTATACTATAATTATAATTATATACTATACTATAATTATAATTATTTTTGATTATTGCAGATTATATTCACACATATGTCTCAGCCATGAGTTTATACTATTTTTGCGTCACCAGACTGTACTGCGAGGCATTCGTGGGACATGCCTCGGACTGTCGATACGTTACAATTCAAAAATTTTGAATCCAGTACATAGAAAGTCGTAAAACCCTACAACGATTGTGATTATGAATGAAAGACAACTCACTGGTCACGTGACACATCGCCGTCTCCGTTGGGAAACATGGCGTAGATGTAGACGCGGCTCACCACGGCTCGCTCGATGGCCGTGCGCGCCATCTCCAGTTGGGCGTCACTCGCCGCTAAAACAACATTCGATCATAATTAATCATCCAACTTACTAAGTTAGTACACAGTGTAAGTATACAAAATATTAATAATAATCAATAATTCAATCAATTAAACACAACACTGAGTACAACAGGCATAACGCTCTAAACTGAGAAATTCAATATAGAACTCGTATTCTGGTTCTTTTGGTTTTTTATGAGAACTTTCTAAGTTCTAAATTGATGTTCCACAGTTTTACACCTTCAGAAGTCGAAATTTTGTATGAGAAAGTTTCAAGGGTGAAAATTAATTTCATTTCAAATATCAACTGATGGAAATTCGAACAAGAGGCTATCTCTCAACCAATTTATACTTCAAGATATGGGTTAGATAATGAACAACTTGAATCATTATCCATGTTGAATCTAATCCACGATTCATATTTTGCCAACACAAACTCGCCTTGAATGTGTCATCGCATTATATTGTGCAAAGAACTTTGAATAATACACCAGCTATCAAAGTTTTCTCAGTACCCTTTTAAAATAATTTTCAATTTACGTGACATGTTTCGGCGTTTTAGCCATTTAGCCATTATTTTTATTTGAAAATGAGTAAAACGCCGAAACATGTAATGTAAAATAAAAATGATTTTAAAAGGGTACTGAGACTACTACTACATTATTTTGATAAGTACGGTAGACCTACGAAAAAAGAAATACACTAGCTATATATGTTACAATGGGAGTTTTCAATCGAAGAATGGAGAAGGAAAAGAAAACATAAATAGAAGAAAGGAAGATGTATATAGGAAAAAAGAAATACAAATATATAATTGAATAATAGTAGCCCTAATTACAAAGTGAACATGCCTCTATATTTAAAAAAGTCTATTCTAGGAGATGATTTATATACAAAGTGAACTCTTCAGAGTTTCATTGTGAAGATTGTAATTGGATTGCATTGACCACTTTTCTTGTGGGGTGTCTTGAGTGGTAAAGGTTTATCATTTCACAGATATACATAGATAGATCCACATAGATCTACATAGCTGCACAGATCCTCCACATCATTTAAAGAATTGTATGTTGCAAAATCATTTGTAAATTGTTTCTATTGCTTGTAAGACAATCGTCAATTTGGTATGAATTTACTAATCATCACAAATAAAGATTTAGGTATAATGGATATGATAAAATCACACTCGATTTACCCTGCCACAGCGGATCCCGCTCCATCTCCCTGGCCAGCCGCTGCAGAAACGCGTCCAGCAGATCGTTCTTCTCATCGGCCAACGACAGCTGCTGAAATTCGCCGGCAAACGCTGCCACCGCCCCTTCACGCCGCTCCAGGAACAGGCGCACACAGACGGCCATCAGGAAACGCTGACACACGGCGCGTTCGCAACGCACACGCTCGGTGAGGCGTTCTAGGTGTACCTGTCGATCAGAAATCAAGATTTTAGAATTGATAAAAAATGTTGATTAAGAAAAGTTGATTATCAAATCACTTTTAATTCACATAGAAAAATACAAATTTCAGATCATTGGCGAATCAAATTTAAATTTCCAGTACTAAACCCGTCATAGGACAAACTATAATTATGAAATTCCTCGATTGACACATGGATCAGAACTTTCAAATTCATTCTACCTAGCGCACATTTTATATAGAAACATTCCAAACGAGATCAGAGAGGCTGAGGTGGGCGGTTTGGCTGTGTACAGAAGGGTGGTAGACAGGTGGCTTTATCACATTGGCTGGGAGGCGGCAGAAGCCCTTCTCTGCTCTCGCTACATTTGCCAACAACCCTA
Organism: Sogatella furcifera; assembly: GCA_017141385.1. NCBI lineage: Eukaryota > Metazoa > Arthropoda > Insecta > Hemiptera > Delphacidae > Sogatella > Sogatella furcifera. The sequence continues at coordinate 36,899,738 of CM029552.1, read as the reverse complement.
GTGGAGCGAAAGTTTCCCTTCAAATAATACATTAGTTTTTCCATACAGGGAATAAACTTTTCCCCTTTTCTGTTTTAAAACTGATAAATTTGTCTTTTCTCTTTTTTGTCACCCAGCTTGTCGCGGTCTTCCTCTCTCATCATGAATCAGTTATTTCTCTATTTTACTTGAATTTTAAAAATATTTGTCTAATTTGTAATTATAAAAAATATTTTGTGATTGCAAGTATGTTGTCCATGGAACTCTCCTCCACACGCAGACGATTGGTCTTTGTGGAGGAATTCCGTATATCTCTTCCTTTTTTTTGTAAAGTACCTTTATGTTGTAAATAAGGATTATTTGAATTTGAATTTGAAATGAAGCATTGAAAATAAGGATTTTTTTATTGTGGATAATGCCCACATAAGCACTTTAGCTTGTGCGTGGGTAATGGATAATGAGTGCGAAGGTGAATGATGAGGTGAAAAACAGCCATGCCTACTGGGTCTCGAACCCTGACCAGCGCCAGTGCTAGCGGACTGCAGGTTGTGACGCCCCAGCCCACTGCGCCAACAGGATTGACCAATAAAGCATTTGAAAACAAGAATCGATCAATACAGTATTTGATAACTCGCCTATAGTCTGTCCAAGCTGAGAAGACCCTCTGGCAAGATGAGAAAACGACTCCAGCTCGGTCAATATTGGTTAAAAAATTATCAATTAGATCTCAAATTGTAGGAATCATTCTGATCTACAATTTGAGACCAAATCAATATTTTTTGAACCAATAATGACCGAGCTGGAGTCATTTTCTCATCTTGCCAGAGGGTCTTCTTTGCTTGGACAGACTATAGCAGTATTAAACAGCTGCCATTTTGAAAGAATTTCTTCTATGCTGAACTAGACTATTTTCAGTATGTTTATAGTTCCGTCCTATATTTGTTAATAAATTGTGATTGATTCATTCTGCTGTTCAATTTCTAGGTTAGACTGTATTATTTCAATGTTTTTCGAGTAATAGAATAAAATTAATAAAAATATAGTATGTCCAAACAATGAAGATCCTCTGACAAGATGAGAAAATGACTCCAGCTCGGTCAATATTAGTTCAAAAATTATTGATTTGGTCGCAATCGTAGAAAATATACTGATCTACAATTCGAGACCAAATCAATATTCTTTGAACCAATATTGACCGAGCAGGAGTCATTTTCTCATCTTACCCTAGGGTCTTCTTTGCTTGGATAGACTATGCTTTGTAAGTAGTTGTAAATGAGATATTATGCTAGTTATCCATATTCAATGAAAAGAAAAGATGTTATCAAACCACTGATTAATCATGGATGCACATCTAACAATAATTAATATTAATTTGATAGTGAATTTAAGTCTCGAACACTGCAGACCGATCTTGGATGTGTGACCAATACTTCGACTTATTAGCGAGGTGGAACCTACCTGTAAGAGTTCTCCACAAATAAAAGTGATAGGCTAACACATATTTTATCTGAGAACTGAGTTAAACCTTGATTCATCTTAATACAGGTTTGAAGAGAAGAATTGCTGGATGGATAATGTCCAGTAACATTGAGGAAAAACGTTTTGAAAGATTCTAACTTGTTCTAATAGTATGTTTTATTCTTATCTAAAATTATGTTTTCTCTTTCCTCTCTCTCTCTCTTTATCAATTTTAATTGATTAATTTTTCTGTTCAATTTCTAGAGTAGGCTATATTATTGCAATGTTTTCTGATTAGTAGAATAAAAAAAATAAATCTTGTCTTATCTTACCAGCGTGGATAGCAGTGACTGGCGACAGTGCACCAGATAGGAGACATAGGGCGTGCGCTGTTTATAATCGTCACGCAACGAAGCGAACAGCTTCACACAGCCCACACTGTCGAATAGGCGCACGCATCTGTCAACAAAAAACAAATTCAAAATCAATAAAGGTTTGTGATCAATCGAAAAAATAAATAAATGTTATTGGAAAATATCTCAGCAATGTACGTTAACACAATAATTGTTTAACAGCAACTTCTAAAGAATAAAAACTATCAACTGAAAATCAATAAAGATCACTATCATTGGAAAACGTTTTAACAATGTTAGCTTACACAATTGTTTATCAACACCTTCTGAAGAATGAAAACGAAACTGATTATCAATAAAAGTCATCACCATTGGAAAATGTCTCAACAATGTCAGTAGATATAGATATTCAACAATTATTCATCAAAAATTTCTGAAGAATGGAAATACCGAGAATCTTAGTATCAAACAGACAATGAATATTTTTTTATTTAAACGATGTATTGCTATCTAGTCTTGTGACTAATCAGCAACTTTTTTCTTGCCTAAACTACTACTAGATACAATGAATGATGAATTACTGAAATAAAATAAAATCAGCCTCACACCCAACGAAGCCAGTTTGCGCAAGTTCTAGCTAAGCAGCTAAAGCTCACTTACATTCTTTCAAAATGGCCATTTGAAGCGAGAGTGTAACTGCACATGCGTAAATCTGGAAGTAGCTGGAGCCCTGCAGCTAGAGCTGCGCAGCTCGAGCCGTCACTTGGGAATCGTACCTATAAGGTAGAATGGCACGCGGCTCGAGGTGCCGCAGCTTTAGTCACGAGCTACGCTGCTCAAGCTGCTTGGCTCTGGCTGCTCTGTCTAGCCATCACAACTCTATTTGCATAACTAAATTAGAAATGTTCATCATAGTTCTCAATTATCAAGGCTACTAATGTATAATAAACAATAGATAGGTAGTGAAATTCACACATTTACAACATTTTCCAATAAATTTCCTAGGGCCGGTATTACTCGGTAATATGATAATAGATAATACTATTATCTAATCATTATGATAATAGAAATATTACCGTGTAATACCGGCCCAACTCCTAACCTCCATGTAGGTTAGTACAATGTCGTGTCGACGCTATTGTTTGTCGACACAATTGGTCAAGAACACAAAACAGCCACCCACCTAAGCGTCTCGTGCAGATGCGCTATCAGCGGCCGATCCTGCAGGTTCATCGCCTCGGCCAACTGCAACCTCAGAAACGAGACCAGCTGCCCCTCGCCGCCGCCAGTGCCCGCCCCCGGAGCGCCGCCTCCACCTCCCTCGTGCTGCCCCACCACTTCGGCGGTGCTGAGCACAAGGCGCAACTTCTTTTTGGCGTCGCGAAACGCAAACGACGCCTCGACGTTGGCCGGGTCTATCACTAGACGCTCGTCTTCTTCCTCTTCCTAAAAAAAACAAAATTAATTCATAAAATATTGTTTATAGTCTGTACAAGCAAAGATGACATTCTGGCAAGATGGGGAAATGACTCCAGCTCCATCAATATTGGTTCTAAAATTATAAATTTAGTCTTAAATAGTAGAAAACACTTTAATCTACAATTTGTGACCCAATCTATAATTTTTTAACCAATATTGACCGAGCTGGAGTCATTTTCCCATCTTGCCAGAATGTCTTCTTTGCTTGGACAGATTATAGTTTACTTAAAATCTCATCGCTGGAAATCTCATCAAATTGGTTTCATTAGCAACATTTTATCTCTAAATATAAAATCAAAGTATTATTTATTGAATGACTTTATTGAAAAGGCCAATCAGTTTCATTAAAAATACTATAGAGAAGGTTATGTACTATGGTTCTTCTATTATGAGGGATACGGTTCCTCGAAGTTGTGTGTTTACGGTCGATTAATGTGTTATTGAAACATCTTGAAAATATTTTTTAGAGAACCTATTATGAAACGGGTAACCTTTATGAGGTAGGCTGATAATTTATTTCAGCTCCTTATCATGATTCGATGAAGAATAAAGCTAAATATCAATAACTAAACTCGCAATAGGAGGACTAATTCGTGTCTTCTCATTTAATTGAATGGGATTACTGTTTGAAATGCCGAGTACATGATAATTTCATTGTTACAGAGGATGCTATGCTAATAATTAGATGAGCCGACACGACTGTCAAGTAGACATGTGAATCTCACAGCATTAATGATGCTACAAGACAAGGAATAAACTGAAAATAGGATTACTAATGCGTGTTTTCTCAAACAATTGGGTAGAATTATTGTTAAGAATGCCGAGTACATGATAATTTAATAGGAACAGAGGATACTATGCTAATAATTGGATCATCTGGATGTCATTCAGGTTGACATGTGTCTCTCACAGCAGTGATGATGCAAGGAATAAACTGAAAATAGGATGACTAATGCTTGTTTTCTAATTCAATTGGATAGAGAAATTGTTGATAATACCAAAAACATGATAATTTTATTGATAAAAAAGAAGATTTACTCGAAATTAGATGTGCTGACAGAACCATCATCTTCACATGTACCTCTCTCACAGAAGTTATGATGCTACATAGCAAACAAATAACTGGAAATAGGGGAACTAATGGGTGTTTTCACATTCAACTGGGTAGAATTATAGTTTAAAATGCAGAAACCATGATCATCTAATTGTTAAAGTAGATGATATACTTATAATTAGATGAACTGACACAACAGTCAGGTTGACATGTGCCTCTCACAGCAGGGATAATGCTACATATTACAGTCTGTCCAAGCAAAGAAGACTCGCTGGCAAGATGGGGAAAATGATTCAATCTCGGTCAATTTTGGTTCAAAAATTATCAATTTTCACTCATATTGTAGGAAACATTCTGATCTACGACTTGAGACCACATTTATAGTTCTTGAACAAATATTGACCAAGCTAGAGTCATTTTCCCATCTTGCCAGAGGGTCTTCTTTGCTTGGACAGACTATAGCAAGGAATATTCTGAAAATAGGTGGATTAATATGTTTTCTCATTCAATTGAGTCTTTAAATAAGAAATATTTGAAAAAAATCTGACCTCTTCTTCGGCTCCACCCTTGCTGGCAACTGTTGCCTCTTCACCCGGTTGCTTGGCAACGCCATTCGATGACGTCACCACAACTTTCCTCCTGTATTTGGCCAAGATGTCGTCCGATGTGTCTGAAGTACAACAAAAAAGAAAACTGATATTACTTTTTGAGTAGTTGTGAAAGTTGATATTATTGTAGTTATCCATATTCAATGAAAAGATGAGATGTTATCAAACCACAGATTAAAAATCAAGATAGCTGTTTCGGTTGATACACCATTATCAATTTTTCTCTTCTTTTAGGGCTACTGGTTTTTTATTGAAACTTTAAAAATTATTACAGAGTACCCTTTTAAAAATATTTTTTATTTCACACAATATTTTTCGGCGAATTTGCTATTCTTAAGTGTAAAGATGACTTTATTTACACTTGAAAATGGCAAATTCACCGAAACATATCGTGTGAAATAAAAAACATTTTTAAAAGGGTACTCTAATTGTAATCTTTTTAAACCATTATCAATCTCTGGTATACTCTTTCCAAGCAAAGAAGACCCTCTGGCAAGATGGGAAAATGACTCCAGCTTGCTCAATATTTGTTAGAGAATTATAAATGTGGTCTTAATAGTAGATCAAATTGTTTCCTACAATTTGAGATCAGATTGATAATTTTTGAACCAATATTGACAGAGCCTGAGTCATTCTCTAATCTTACCAGAGGGTCTTCTTTGCTTGGACAGACTATACCAGAGATTGATAATGGTGTATCAACCGAAACCGGTATTTTGATTATTAAATAAATCAGTTCATTGACAACATCTTGTCTTTTCAATTGAAACAGGTGAAATTAATTAATTGAATCATCAAGACTTCTCTTATGAAGAATATTACAATATCATTTCATGTAATCTACTAGATGAAGTCAAATGATATAGTTGACACAAAAAGAGAAAAGCTTTTGCCAATAAATTGGGTAGGAGAAGAAGGAGGGGGGAGAGGAGGTGGAGGAGGAGGAGGAGGAGGAGGAGGAAGAGGAGCAGGAGTGAGGAGAAATGCGTGAGAGCGAAAGTGGTTTAGCTGAGTTCACCCTTTTACAGACCACTTGTCGACTGTCTTGACAGAGCTGAGCCACATTATCGCCAAAATTTTTAATTCTGACGTGGAATTTCGGCTTATACAATGGAATAAACTAATTTCATAACCATCTTTCAATAGAATCAACATTATAGTCTTCCCAAGCAAGGAAGACATTCTTACAGGATAAGAAGATGACTCCAGCTCGGTCAATATTGGCTCAAAAATTATAAATCAGGTCTTAAATTGTAGGAAACATTCTGATCTACAATTTGAGACCAAATTCATAATTTTCGGACCAATATTCACCGAGCTGGAGTCATTTTCCCATCTTGCTAGAATGTCTTCTTTGCTTGGACAGACTTATGCCCGGTTTTTCCAAGCACACTCAAAGTTGAGGGACCCTCAAATTTTGATGAACAGCTGACATTTTCTATGATAAGTATAGGAAATGTAGTAAAGTTTAGTAAACTTTAGGGTCCCTCAAATTTGAGTGTGCTTGGAAAAACCGGGCATAATAGCTACATCAACATCAAGCTATAGAGTTGCTACCGACTCTATTATTCAGTATATCTATAATTTTAGCAATAGATTCATCAATTAATTAGAGCATGCATGGATTTAAAATGAAATAAATTAGATAAGATTAATAACAATCAAGGCCACTGCAAAAGGAAAGCTGTAGAGTTACTACCGTCTCTATAATAATCTTTTAGCAATAGATCTATCAACCAATTGAAACAAATGAATCAAAAATAATGTTCAAATAAGAAAATAAGTTGAATAAATCTATATCAGACCGATGCGAGACGACGATGACGGCCTAGGAGGTTCTTCACAGTCAACGAGGTCGTCGGTACGAAATGACGAGCTGCGTCCTTTGCCCTTCTTAAACGGCAATTTAAACCTGAAGAAACTGCGACGAGACTTTCCATCCTCATCCAACGATTCCTACAACAAACGTAACATAAATTAACATAATATTGTAATTTATTTATTTCATCACAATAATTAAGGAATGAAAAATCATATTTGAATCATAACAATTCTAATTTGATGTTGCATAATTTTTCACCGTCAGACGTCAAAATTTGTGTTCAATTCAAGTTTCAAGTGTGAACCTAACCTTCAATTTTGATAAAAAAATTGTGAATAAGTGATGTTTAGTATTTGCTTTTCAATCCGATTGTATATAAATCTCTTGAATAAATTATTAAATTATTATTATATTACAGTTGGAAAATGCGAGAATCGTTCAGCTAAATCAAATCAACGAAGAAATTGAAAATTGATTGTAATGTTTTCTATTTATTTATTTATATTATTCGTCACAAATAAGCCGCAAATAGTGAGCAACGCTCATGCAGCATATGACACGTCAATGTTTTCACTAATAAATGGAGATTTGCTCCACATTAGCCTATCTCTCAAGGAAGTTTGCCATCTTGTAAGGGCACAAGTCCACCAAAAAATTTCGGAGCCTCTCTTTAAAAATATGCAAGCTTTCAGCCTCCTTTATATGGTTGGGGAGTGCATTCAATACCTTTATACCCATATAATACGGTCCACTCTCAAGTAGACTTAGTCTATGAATCGGATAAACCAAACACCTAAATCTAGTATTATGGGTATGATTCAATTGGCAATCCTCGAATATCTCCCAAATTTTAAATACGGAAATTATATAATATAAATGCCTGAACCTTTTTTCTTTAAAGATAGGCCTACACGAGCATCTTGAATTCAATTTGAAAATAATTCTTGATGGCTTCTTTTGAATAATAAATATTCCATTATTCTCTATCGATTCCCCCATATCTCATAATCGACAAAAAATAAGCATGATAGACAGTAAGAACCATCTTTTCGCTTCCCAACCTTGATAATATTCTCAACCCTGGAGAATATTCTCAATCTTAATATTCTATCATGGAAGGTTTGTTGTTAAATAGCTGTTCACTTCTATGATTCTACTTATTCAACTCATCTACACAAACAATTCATCAAGTAATGAGCATTACGGTACCTACTTCCTATTATTCCCACACAAGGGATACCTATAGAGCTGTATGGCATTTGCCAAACTAATCCCACAATATACCCTCTATTTACTATCAAATAGTCAATTTAAAAATAGTTTTATTATTAAAATATTAATATTACTTAAAATAGTTAATTAAGAGTTACGTCAAACTAATTGCACACTATAAGTTCTGCCATATCACGTACAAAACATTCACTCAACTTTTTTACTTCAACTATAACACTTAAGATGAAGCGTTTACAATAAACTATACTCATATTGTTTCACCAGTCTGCCCCACAACTAAGTTCTAGGGTCTATTGAATACACTTATCAAATTATTTATTTAGCGTATAGCTTTCAATAGAGGGGAGACCCAAGAGTTGTTCCACTTCGCCATATAACCTACTTTTTCCTAGATGGAAACATGGAGAACCATGTAGGTTATAGTTTATATCAATCAGTCATTTAAAAACAGATTTTTTTGAATTCAAGAAATCATGAAATCATAAAACCAAATCACTTCACAAAATACCTTTCCACGGTCTAAAGTATTAAACGCAAATAACTTTAAAAAAGTCTTATTAGAATACAAAAACAATTAAAAATTCATGAAAGATATCCTTGTGAGAATACCTTATCACCCCTCTCAGCAGTCTTATCAAACGAAATACTTTTCGGAATTGCACCCGTCGACGTGGATGGCATAGGCTTTGAACTGGTGGCGCCACTGGCGGAGTCCACCATAACTACTGAGCCATTCAACACCAACGGAGTGCCCGGTAGGCTCAATTCTGAAACAAATTAGAACACAAAACAATAAGATAACAAACATTTATTCAATAAAATGAATAGTAATTAATAAAATTTAATGTAGTATAGCTGAACATACAATAAAATATATAATATATAATAGTAATTAATAAAATTTAATGTAGTATAGCTGAACATATAAGAATATAATAATTGTTGATTGATTATTGTTTTTTTTGCGTTTTAGCATACAAAGCAGCCCATAAATGGGATAAATGTAACGTGTGTTTAGAATGGATCATTATTTGTTGCTTAATTAAGTAAAATAGCTAGATTGGAACATGATATTTAGGATAGGAATAGTTAGTTATTGATAGTATTATAGCTCATTATATTAGAAAAAAGTTTTTATATTTGAGCACTATACACCTAACGAGATGTATTTGAGAGTCGACAAAAACTTTGAAATAACTCTGATAAGTTATCTTACATGATAAATGAAAATTGGCGCAAGCTCAATTTATTTGAAAAAGTTGAACTATTTGGAATATTCCTTATTAAAACCAGAATTAATAGAGTTTTTGCGTTGATAATAACAGCTTATTAGATTAACTAACATAAAAACTATTCATGTACATTACCTCATGTACAGGTTAGAATGGAGCACTCCATGGTCCTACTTGATCGACAAATTCTTTTACACGTAAACAAAACAATAAGGTTAGCTTCACCTATCAAAATTTATTCAATGCAGTGAACCATTCTTTTTATTGATGAAACTTATGTATGGCAACTGGGAAAGTGTAGAACTTGAAATTTCCATTACGTGTTTTATTTTTAACATCCAGAACACAACAAATTCTCCAGGTCATTATTTTAGGTTTAGCCCTATCTCCTCCAATGTTAATTCACTCAATGTTTCGCCAAAATGATCCGCCAATAGCGCCTCGATCGCCAAAAATATCCTTTCCACCCACTTGCACGCAGCGAATAGCTGAACATATAAGAATATAATAATTGTTGATTGATTATTGTTTTTTTTGTTTGTTTTTCAATGGCTCAACAGCCCATAAAGATAAATGTAACGTGTGTTTGGCACGGTGATCATCTCAACCATAAGCCAGTATAATTGGTATAATTAAGTAAAATAGCTAGATTGGGAAAAGGATAATGAATCGAGTAGAAAGCACGGAAATAGTCAAATGAGACTTGATACAAACGTTGCCAACTCAGTAATTATAAATAAAAGTTAATTTATATTTCACTATACACCTAACGAGCCTCATGTTTTAAAAAGTGTTCCTATAATAACATGAGATGATTATGATCCTGAGTGTTTTCATAGAGATAAATTCCAAAACATGAGGCTCATTACATAATACAATTTACCAATGTGAATGAAAGTCGGCTAACTATTTGGACAATTTATTTATGTACCTAAAACCAGGAATTGAATAAGTTTTTGGCAAATAACCTGCTTTTCGATTACTAATCTATATCTATAGAAGCGAAATGGCACTGACTGATTCATTCATCACCAGAACTAGAAATCCACTGATGCGAATGCGTTCAAATTTGGCAGGCATGTTCAGTTGGGCGTTTAGACGCGCGCTAAGAGAGGATTTTAAAAACTTTTCAAGGATACGCCAAATATTTTAGTTTTTCTAGAGTTTTTCGGCGTTTACCTCATTTTTTCAAGAACCAATCGGTAGAAAATGTTGATATTTGGTGGGCAGGTTCAAATGAGGTCTAGAAATTTTGTGTTAAAATATTTTTGCAATCCGTTCAAGATTACGCCAGTAATCAGGTTTTCAAAATTTTAGATGTGTTGCGGGTTGCATATCTTCCGCCTTGATACGACCAATCCTAACTGTAAATTGAATGGTTTAGCGAGATTATAGATGAATTAATTTGGAAGATATTGAATCAAGTTTCAAACTATGTCCGATATACTTCCCAAGGTTACGCTTAATATTAGCGTTTTACTATTTTTGAATTTTCGGAGTTTTTCTTAGATCTTTCTAGAACAAATTGGCAGGAAATGTTGCAATTAGGTAAACAGGTCCAGATTAGGTGTAGAAATGCTGTGCTCAATAAATTTCAAACCCCCACTGAACGGAATTTGCAGGCGAGCGAAGCGAGCCTGTTTGTCTCAGCTGACACTGACAGAGGTTTTGCAGGCGAGCGAAGCGAGCCTGTTTGACTCACTTACACTGCCTATACTGTCGGGGGTCCAGGGGGCGGAGCCTGCTGGTTAGGCGGCTAGCCTGCCGGCTAGTTGCTGTATATGCACTAGCTCGAATAGATGAATAATTATTGTATGTTTTCATTTATTCGAGAAGATTAAATATACTTATTGGTTATAAACATAGACAATAAAGTCCAGAACGACTTTCTCCAAATTTCGATGAATATTCAAAGTAGAGGCTATGTTCACTTGATCCAGATTCACTATTACAGTCTGTCCAAGCAAAGAAGACCATCTGACAAGATTGGAAAATTACTCCACCTCGGTCAATATTCGTTCAAAAATTATAAATTTAGTCTCATATTGTAGGAAACATTCTAATCTACAATTTGAAACCAAATTAATAATTTTTGAACCAATATTAACCGAGCTGGAGTCATTTTCCCATCTTGCCAGAATGTCTTCTTTGCGTGGACATACTATACTATTGTATTCCACGATTCAATAAACACAATTGCAATTGAGCCAATATTGACCGAGTTGGAGTCATTTTATCATCTTGCCAGAGGGTCTTCTTTGCGTGGACATACTTACTATACTATCGTATTCATCGATTTATTAAAAATTCCTCGATTCATTAACCAATTGCCAGGCACCAACCTTGTGTGGCCTTCAGTCTCGGCTCCGAACTGCTACTGCTGCTAGTCGACGCCAGGCTAGCCGTGCTCAGACACACTATTCCCCCACCACTCGCCACACCGCCCGACTCGCTCTCTTCCATTGAAACCTGGCAACAACAAAAAAGGAAATTTAAATAACCCGACGAGAAATCCCTCCCTCAACTAAACATTCCAAAATAATCCCAAGATAGATTTCCATTGCTACAAGTAGCGGACACATGTTGGGCACAAGATACAATTGAAACGCACACTGGTCAGCTGATTGATTATTTTCGTTGCTCTATTCAATCAAGTGTTTCTATTACATCTTGTCTCCGTTTTTTTGTAGTAATAAAAACCTACCTAATTCTATAGATTTGACACAAAAAACCGGGAACTTTTGAAGTAACACGTACGTGAATAAAGGAAATGTCATCATTAGTTTTATTGCTGAAAATGTGAAGTAGAATAGTTGCCATTTATAATTGTAACAAGAGAAATGTCAATTTTTGTAGATAATGTCCTTGAGATGACGACCATTCAAACGTATGTATAGATTCCAGGAAGCGAAAAGTGAGATTTTGCACGGCAAGTTGAACCACTGCAATGCGAATCTCAGCGATTTCTTCGTGAATCGTATGCTTTACTTTTTAAATGGCACCACAAGAAAAAGTTAAACACAGTGCATCGAAATTCCATGCTTGAATGGAAATCTCACTGTTTGCTTCCAGGAATGTACACGTTTGAATGGTCGTCATCTCAAAGCCATTGTCGATGAATATTGGTTTTTTTTTATTAGAACTATAAATGGCAACTATCCTACTTCACATTTTCAGTAATAAAACGAATGATTACATTTTCTTTATTCACGTACGTGTTACTTCAAAAGTTCCCGTTTTTTGTGTCACTCTGTACATTGACACCATAATAGACTTACAAACGACACAGAATTTAGATGAAATTATGGTGAGTTCATGTCGGAGCTTTGATCATCGACTATAGCATTGCTTCTATCAGCTGTATTGTAAATTGCATGCACAGCAGATATAAGCGAAGCTCAAGGTTATTACAGACATAACAATTATTATTTTTGTAATAACCTTAAGCGAAGCCAACATCGATGATCGAAGCTCTGACATGTATAGTCTGTCCAAGCAAAGAAGACCCTCTGGCAAGATGGTAAAATGACTCCAGCTTGATCAATATTGGTTCAAAAAATATTGATCTGGTTCCAATTGTAGGAAACATTCTGATCTACAATTTGAGACGAAATGTAAAATTGTTGAACCAATATTGACCGAGTTGGAGTCATTTTTCCCATCTTGGCAGAGGGTCTTCTTGGTTTGGACAGAGTATAGTTCAATTTGATATTAGGGCTACTGATGTATAAAAAATCAATAATAAAACAAAGTACCATTCAAAATAAGTTTATTTTTTTCTCACAACTAGTTTCGAGCTTCAACACATTTTCAATTGAACCACAACTGAAATAAATTCTTATTTATAATCATGTGTGCATGATAAAATTAATTTTGAGAAAAGAAATGGCTGGTTACAAAATAAATAAGAATTTATTTCAGTTCTAGTTATATTAACTTAACGTTGAAAAATAAATAAAAATCAAACAATCAAAAAAGGGTGTTTGATTTTTATTTATTTTTCAATTATTTTAAACAGCCCTAAGTTTTAAAGTTCATTATTTAACTTAACGTTTTTTATTTTGTTCAATTCAACTTGAGAAAAAAATAATCAGGAGCAACCTGAAAAATCTGGCACCAGACCTGAGCCAGCCAGGTTACACGAATATTATTATTATTATTATTTATTACTTGAAAATGACTCGAAAGTTCGAAATTAGTTGAGAAGAAATAAAATTATTTTTTCACCCATTGTAAACATTACATGCCTGTTGACAAATTATTGTAATTTAAATTTATCCTGACGGTGTATATTGCTTATTTTGTAAGTTCAGTGACAATAAATCACAACATGAGTGAAGAGCAAAAATAAGAAATAATTTATTGATGAACTCACTTCTTGACTGGAAGTTTGCTGAGACAGTTTTGGCGTGTTGAGACTGGACGAGGAGGGAGCCAGCGATGATTTCAGGTCGGGCGCTCTCTCGCGCTCCTCAGACAAACTAAGAGATCCGCCCGCTACACAGACAATAATTACGGCATCACGTTAATTGTTAACCACTATTTTTTATTAATACAACTTGAAAACTACCTAAACTTAGTTTATGTTTAATCATTGTGAAATAGAATCAGATTATTTTCATGAGCATTGCTAATGTCTCGTATAGTCTGGCCAAGCAAAGTAGAGCCTCTGGCAAGATGAGAAAATGACTCCAGCTCGGTCATTATTTGTTCAAAAATTATTGATTTGGTCTCAAATTGTAGATCAAAATGTTTCCTAAAATTGAGACCAAATCAATAATTTTCGAACCAATATTGACCGAGCTGGAGTCATTTTCTCATCTTGCCAGAGGCTCTTCTTTGCTTGGCCAGACTATATCAACGAGCTTCCTTCTTCACTATATCACTACAGTCTGTCCAAGCAAAGAAGACCCTCTGGCAAGATGAGGAAATGACTCCAGGTCGGTCAATATTGAATAAAAAATATAGTTGATTTGGTCTCAATCTTAGGAAACATTCTTATCTACAATTTGAGACCAAAACAATATTTTTTGAACCAATATTGACCGAGCTGGAGTCATTTTCTCATCTTGCCAGAGGGTCTTCTGAGTAAAACATTCTTGATTTGGTCTCAATCTTAGGAAACATTCTTATCTACAATTTGAGACCAAAACAATATTTTTTGAACCAATATTGACCGAGCTGGAGTCATTTGCTCATCTTGCCAGAGGGTCTTCTGAGTAAAACATTCTTGATTTGGTCTCAATCTTAGGATACATTCTTATCTACTATTCGAGACCAAATCAATATTTTTTGAACCAATATTGACCGAGCTGGAGTCATTTTCTCATTTTTCCAGAGGGTCTTCTTCGCTTGGACAGACTATACCGCCCAACAGAAATTCGTCTGGTAAAGGGTGCTTTACAATATGTAATTTGATAGGATAGTAGAATAATATTGACGTTATACCTACATGTACATGTGCAACTTCATTTCTGAACTTAGTTCCCAACAAGTTTCATCTATACTCTATTCACGATCACTTGAGACGGAATAAACAAACTTTTTGAGTGTGTGTACGTGTAATGGAAGGTCTTCTTCTATGCAAAACATTCGGCCACAGACCAACAGCTGTAGCCAATCAAAGCTCAAGACAATACTGTTTTTATTTTAAATAATTATTATCAAGTAACCTTTTTGAATTATTTTTCAACGCACAATGTTTAACTAATTATAGTCATTTTCAAGTGCGAAAATGACTATAATTAGTTCAAACATGTTGTGCATTGAAAAAATTGCATGGTTGCCTGTAAAGTCGGTATACGGGCGAAAGTTTTACAACGATAACGACTTTGAGTGGTTTTAAAATTATTTTTATAATAAAACATATGATTTTTTGTCAACATGATGGTTATGGCCAAACACTAACATGTGTTTGCCTATCTCTCTCACTCTCTCTCTCTCTCTCTCGCTCTTCCACTTCCGGGTAATCACTTCCGTAACGCAGTTTCTTGAAGTATCACCCAGCAAACCAATTTATAAGACGTTGTCACGTCAAAATAATTCAAAAAGGGTACTTGATAATTATTTAAAATAAAAACTGTGATAAAAGTAGACCTAAGATTAAGGAAACACTCAAGACAATAGTCTTGAGACAAGACAAGTCGGACTGTATCCAATCACAGCTCCAGACAAGAGTCAGCTGCTCGACTGCAGCTGACTGTTTCGCATAGAAGAAGACCTTCCATTACACGCACGCACACACACGCAAAAGGTTTGTTCATTTCGTCTCAAGTGATCGTGAATGGACTAGAGAGCTATGTGTCCACGAATCTGTAGGAAGATTGCAAGCTATTTTGTTTATTTCGTCTCAAGTGAACGTGAATGGACTATAGAGCTATGTGACCACGAATCTGTAGGAAGATTGCAAGCTATGTGTTCATTGCAGGAAGTTAAACAAAGCATGATGATTTGATGCATTTAGTAAATGAAACAAGTTTGATGAGACTATAATTCATTTCCTCGAAAGGAAACTGAAAGTGAGGGAAAAAGGAAAGATAAAATGCTATTGCTTATATGTTGTACCGTAGACACAGTTTGGGCAGCTACAATATCAATTCAATGAGTTTGTCCACACATTTAAAGCTATGGCTCAGAGAAGAATGAAAAGAATTAGAATTGATTGATTTTTATCACATGCATAGTGAGTAAAGTGAGAAAGTGAGCAAGCCATAGTCTGTCCAAGCAAAGAAGACCCTCTGGCAAGATGGGAAAATGACTCAAGCTCGGTCAATATTGGTTCAAGAATTATAAATGTGGTCTAAATAGTAGATCACATTGTTTCCTACAATTTGTGAGGAAATTGATAATTTTTGAACCAAAATTGACTGAGCTTGAATAATTTTCCCATCCTGCCAGAGGGTCTTCTTTGCTTGACAGACTATTTAAATAAGAAATTTTTGAATAATCTGACCTCTTTCGAACAGACTATACTAACCTGATCGCGAGGGCACACTGGCGCAGTCTAGCGTGCGTCGACGGAACGAGCCGCCCCTCAGTCCGCTTACACCTGCCACTCCAACGCCGCCCCCACCACCTCCTCCTGCTTCAGCCTTGGTCGGCGACAGTGGCACCGATAGTCTTTCGTTCTCTTCGCGGATCGACCGGCATCCGAAACCACCTACAAATAATGAAAAAAATATATATATATTCGAAATCACAGTAAAAACCATACAGTGAGTGAGTATTTGAAAATTGAAAGAATGACAAATTCAGCATTATCAAAATGAGCAGATGCACATCATGTGTTTTGCCAAGCTCTGTTCAATCCTGTGAAATGCATCATGACACATAGACTCTATAGTTTGTTTGTTTGTTTATGAGGGTGAAGCCCACATGAGCTCATAGGCTTGTGCGTGGGTAATGAAATGGATGATGAATGACGACTACTTTTTTTATGTAGTCGGGACCGACGGCTTATCGTCTCCTCCGAAAGACGGGGTGGCCGTATTTATGTGATTGTGCTGTGGTCAAAAATTGTGTCCCTGCTTGGGACTTGAACCAGGGTCCACCTGTTCAAAAATTATCAATTTGATCTCAAATTGTAGGAAACAATTTAATCTACTTTCAAGACCAAATTTATAATATCAATATTGACCAAGCTGGAGTCTCTTACCAAAGGGTCTTCTTTGCTACAGACTATACCAGAGATTGATAAAGGCGTAGCAACCGAAACCCGTACCTCGATTTTTAATAAATCTGGTTTGAACATACCTTGTATTTTATTCAAAATGCTTGTAACAGTTGCCAGCATTCTCCTCAGAACGTTCTTAAAGTTTCTTGGTCACTAACTAGGTTTAATAGAACACTTTTATATTAATTTTAGGTAGGTATATTTAGTTTCAAGTTAGAAATCAAATGACATAGGGTACCGATAGCTTACTGATAGTACAACTCACTGATGTAATTATATTTGTATTTTGTATAAAATGTTGAATATAATAGGGTGTACAATTTAAAAGAGGCCCCGTTACTTGGTTGAACTAATTGACGGTGCCTCTTTCAAGTTGAACACCCTATATATGACGCTAGTATTGTATCTAAATTGCAGCTACAATAAAGTTTTTCTTTTCCTCTCAACTAATAGAGGGAGGAGTTGTTATAGCCTGTCCAAGCGAAGAAGAACCTCTGGCAAGATGGGGAAAATGACTACAGCTTGTTCAATATTGGGTCAAGGATTATAAATATGGTCTCGAGAGTAAATCAAATTGTTTCCTACAATTTGAGATCAAATTGATTGATAATTTTTGAACCAATATTGACCGAATTTGAGTCATTTTGCCATCTTGCCAGAGGGCCTTCTTTGCTTGGACAGACTTATACCTAGTCAATTTACTGATGTAATATCTTTGTATTTTGTATGAAATCTTGAATTTATTTGACGCTTGTATTGCATCTAAATTTTAGCTAGAAAAAGTTTCTATTCTATTCCTTTCTAACAATAGAGAGAGAAGTTGTTACATGCTTCAATTACAATTTCTTTTCAAATTCTCCACTAACCAGCACTTCCGGCAGCTCCCCCGCCACCCCCATCCTCACCGCCGTCTCCCACCTCGGACCTGGCCGTGTCGTCCGACCTCGCCACACTGGCCGTGTCGTCTGTGTCAACCTCGGTGAGTCGCTCCGAGTCCGACGCCATCACACACGTGCTCCACGCATCCGACGCCGTTTCAGACACGTCTAACAGCTGAGAAACAACGGAGAACATAATTATTGAAAATGTAATTACCCAATCAATGAAAGCTATAATAGTGAGCCCACTGGGCTGAAGAATTGGCGTACAAACTTTATTCATGTTGAAAATGGCTATTAATAGTCGAAACATGTTATGCATGAATACAAATAATTGAAAAAGGGTACTGTGATTAACATTTGAAACAGTAAAAAAGTAGCCCTAAGATAAAGGAAACATAAGCTTTATTCATTAGTTTTATTTATGCATTCCAACTCTTGATTCTCAATTTCAACTCTTGGTTCGGGGACTTGACTGTGGATTCTGTGAGAGAGTTCATGAATTTTGGGCCGGTATTGGCCGGGCTGGGGTCGTTTTCCCGTCTTGCCGGGGTGTCTTCTCTACTTGGACGGACGGTATAGTGGAGTGAATATGAAACTGGCAACCAGCTGGTAGGCCTAGCTAGGCCCTTTATGGGCTGTTGAGTCAGTCATTAACAAACAAACAAAGACAAAACAAGTCTTGAGGTTAAGCCTCCTGTACACGGTGTTAGTAGTGGCGGCCAGTCAAATATCTGTAGCCAATCACAGCTCTTGTTGTTCAACTCAAGACAAAGGCTGTAATTGGCTCCCGATATTCGACTGGCCGCTAATACTAACCCCGTGTGAAGGAAGGGGTTAGAAAAAACTATACTTTACAAAAAACTATGACTATAACTATGGTTATGGCTTTGAATAAATAAAAATTTGATAAAATTCTGCAGTCTAGTCCACTGAATTAAGTTTTTTCAAAGTCTGAAGTTTGTTTGGTAATAGTCAAGATGGAGACCACAGTTATAGCAGTATGCTACTCCTATATTGATACAATACCAAATATTGATAGATATAAACATTATAGTCTGTCCAAGCAGAGAAGACATTCTGGCAAGATAGGAAAATAACTCCAGCTCGGTCAATATTGGTTCAAAAACTATAAATTTGGTCTCAAATTATAGATCAGAATGTTTCCTATAATTTGAGACCAAATTATTAATTTTTGAACCAATATTGACCGAGCTGGTGTTATTTTCCCATGTTGCCGAAATAATTTGTTACAATTCTCTTTATCCGTAAATACGTTGCAACCACCTCGTCAATGAAAACCTTTTGTTCCACACGACTTGACTGCAAAAATTTACGGGGAATAATAATCATGGAACTCTTTCAACAAAATTCTCATGTATTATGTATCTTTTTTCATTTATAAATGAAATGAGTAATACAGTATTTTACCTTCTGAATCTACTTTTGCACTCCTTCAACAGCTGATTAGAGTTTTGTCATTTAGCTATGCCTAGATGATGTTTTTAAAATCAAAAGAAACTATAAATACTTCACATCAGCTGATGTTAGTAGGTTACATCACTTACAAGAGACAAACGAGACCCACCTAACTTTTTGTCGTTTTCTGTACAGCATGGATTATTTTCAGAAGTTTCAAGTTTCGAGTATGACCTTCATTTTTATTACAACTAATCAAAATTAGGAAGAAGAGACCTTTTGGACTTAGTCTATGTTTCGATCATATTGTGTTTAACCTTGTAAATGAATTATAATAATTACTTCAAATATTCAATAAAATCCCAGCTTACCTGTGGTGTATTAGGAAGGGACTGTTGCATTGGAGGTACCGCCTCAATGATCTCACTATCGCTAGCTAAGACATCTGTGCTCCATGTATCGCTCACCATTGATATTGTCTCATCTGCAGCGCCTATCAACATTAAATAATACAATCATTAATACACAGAAACATAACACAGTAACAGGTATAGAAAATTATTAACAAAAAACCATCACTCGATAATTACCTTTTTCGTTTTTCCCATACACCCGTTATACAAAGACAACGGATCGGACCTATGCCATTCATTTTCATACAAATTTAGAAGCAATAACAGAATTAATCTATTTTTAGAAAGATCTCATCAATGTAAATGTGGCAGTATCTGTAGGCGAAAGTGATAAAGCGTTGGTCTGATAATCAAAGTCTGTTCCTGGGTTCGATTCCAGTTGGAGACACCGATGTTTGACAGCAAACAGCCACTCCCGTCTTTCGGAGGGAGGAGACGTAAAGCCGTCGGTCCGAAAGTAGTCGTCATCTCTCATTATCAACCCTCTTATTACACACGCACATGCTTAAAGCACATAATCCTCAAAAAAGTACTGTACATTGAAATTTTCTGAAAATTCCATTAAGAAAGTTAATCTGCATTATACAGCAGATTCCTACAATAGTAACATTGTCATTTCTATAATTGATTTACGTTTAACGTTATTGTTCATCATGTTTGTATAGAATTTTCTTGCATTGAATATTGATTAGTAAATTTACAATGTTCCGTTAAAATTTGTATGTAGGTTGTTTATTGTATTTTTATACATCAGTTCTACTTCAACTCATGCGTGTGAAGACGCAATAAAACGTTTGGTATTGTATCGCGAGTGAAATAAACAGATTTTAATTAACAATCTAGGACTACTTAATGAATCCCTAGAATACGCTTACCTTCCATGAGCTTTTTGATCTGGAACTTGCCAAACTTCTCATCAATATCAAACCGGCACTGCTGCTTGTTGCCGCCTCCGCCTGCCTGCGACACAGCACCGCCCCCGACTCTACCGCCCCCACCACCACCGCCTCCACCGCCCCCCTCGTCGCCCTCGGTCATCTGCGACGACGGTGTGTCGCGACCTGAACACAAAAATTTTATTATATTAAATTACAGCAACTGTGTATAGGATAAATAAGTAGAAAAATATGAACAAATGGTTTTAATTTGTGAATATTTGAGATTGATTTATTAATTTACTGTATTTGTTGTTGTACTAAGTCTGGAAAGACACATTGCACAAAAAATCATACAAAATGGAAGAGTTTTACAATAATTTTCGAACAACACAGAACATGATAAAATTTATATTCTTTAGAAAGATTTGAATTTAGAATTTTATATTATTGAGTAGGCTATAGCTTAAAGACTGATATAAAGGTGAAAGTTGGTAAGCTGGGATACGAGATCAATAATTGAAAACTATTAATACCCGTACAATAAAGCCGAACAATATTTCCTTTTTCTTGGGGCTGCTGTACTTATCAAAGTTTTCAATTAATGTAGACATCAGTAACTTACACTTTTAAAATAATTTTAAATGCAATTTAAAATTAATTGCAATACATTTGAGAATGGCTAAAAAGCCGAAACATGTCAAGTGAAATAAAAATCATTTCAAAAGGGTACTGAGATCAACAGTACATTAATTGAAAACTGATAAAAAAGAAAAATTTTTCTTAAAAATGTATATTTATCAATACATCAATATATAGAAATATTTCTATTCCAAATTAATATCTATTCGATCAAGTCGACTTCACTTATTCTCAGTTATTTATACAAACAAATGTATCGACTCGAAATTAATCTCGTTTGGTTAAGCCATATAACCTCCTGTAATCTATTACATTGTTCACAAACAAATTGGTATCCAATAGAACAGCTTTCAATTTCAACGAGTCATGTCAAGTCGTTTCAAAACTATTCAAGACAAAAGAAAAATAATTTGAAGAGATTTGACCCAAGATTCATTTTGATGACCATCAGGCAAGAAGAGCCTTTAAAATGAAGAAGTCTTTAAAATAAATAGATAAACCGACCTGACACGTTGGCCGATATCATATCGCTCAAGTTGTCGTTGTGGTCTTCGGCGGTGTCGCTGATCGATGACGTCACACTGTGGTTGGAGGCTGCCTCGCTCACCGCCAACTCCAGCACATCGCTCGAGTTGTCCGCCTCCGGCACCGCCCCCGTACTGCCTCCGCCCCCAACACTTACCACTGCAATCAACACAGAACAAGTTGAAGAGTTAATGTTCGAACAAGTTAAAGAGTTGATGTTATAAACAAGTTAAAACACAAAAATAAGACAAAATAAGAGTCCTTTAAAACCTGAGAATGTTCCATCAATTCTTATCGCAATGCAATTTCTTATGTGAATAGGAGAGCACTGTTCTTGTTGATTACAAATTTCTTTCAAGCTCTCTCAATTAGCACGTTATATTTAGCAGTAATAAATCTTTGAATAAAAATTGAGAACGGAATAGTAAGGTCTCAAGCCTATTTTCTCATTCATATATTATTTGTTTATGTTAATTGTTTATAATGTCTAATAATGTTTTGATACTGAAAATTTTGTTTTAAAATAACTATAACCTACATGGTTATCCATGCTTCCATCTGTGGAAAATGAGGTTATATGGCGAAGTGGAACAACGCTTGGGTCTCCCCACTATCAAAAGCCATAAGCTAGATAAAATAATAATGTAAATTTTGAATAAATAGATGAATATTGATGTCGAATTCAAAGAGAACATACATAATATCTC
Source organism: Sogatella furcifera (assembly GCA_017141385.1). Taxonomy (NCBI): domain Eukaryota; kingdom Metazoa; phylum Arthropoda; class Insecta; order Hemiptera; family Delphacidae; genus Sogatella; species Sogatella furcifera. The sequence continues at coordinate 36,877,389 of CM029552.1, read as the reverse complement.
TTTTAGTATTGCTTTTTTACTATTTATCATAATTTTTGAGCGTCAGGACACGCTCGAGAGGGTAGGCCAAGCTCATTTCATTGATAAATGGATACAGCTGAATTATTAGTTTGAATACAATAATGACTTTGATGTTATTTTTAATCCAAACTACTTCGAAGATAACATAGAATACTTTCTAGTATTGATTTCTTACTATTTATGTTGATTAGTGAGTTTTAGGAGACACAGTCTGATTCAATGTAAAAATTAATAATATCCCTTGTAGTTTTTTCTCGCCCATATCTTTTCATGAGTCTGCATCAATTAGTACAATAAACAAATAACTAATTGCCTATTTAGTGCACTCACCCTCTGGTTCGTGGTCGAGTCCGTTGGCGGCGCCACCTGTCGCGGCCACCACCACTCCCCCTCCCTCGATGCCAACTCGCACCAAATCGTCAACCAGGATGCCCTTCCTCTGCATTTCAAGCACCTGAAAACATCAAAATAAACACGCATTAGCACAAATTAATATTTGAAATAGAGGTCATGTTCAGAAGATCCTTAAGCACTATCACAATTCACAAATTTCTACACTTAAAAATTGGAAAATATGATTTAGAAGTCAAAATAGCACCAGAAAAAAAGATTTTATTGGATTAGAATATCAAATTTCCAAGCCAAAAATTTTTGTTGAATGCGTTAAATAGGAGTTAGCATATGATTTAATGAACTTCATCTTCCAACCCACTATGAAAGCACCCAAAAGCTGAATGATGACTGTTTTAACTTGAAAGATATTGGAGCAGAGCTACCACAAGGTACCTAGTGTTCTGGGACTCTTTTTAGTACATAAAAGAGTCGAAATCATCGAAAATAAACTTCACAAGTAGTATTGAAGATACAGGCTGTTATGAGAAATTTCAAGTTGTTTTATGAATACTCCCAAGAGGAAAATAGAGGAAAATTTTGCGAAAATCAACCACTTGTACTGTAGAATGCATTCTTTATTTATTATCAATATCCTTCATAGATAGGAAGATATCAATCCTCAGTTCTCATTTCATAGAGATTCACAATAATTACAAAACTTGACAAGACAGTCTGGAAGCGTCCACACTAGCGAAGCATATTATAGTCTGTCCATGCAAAGAATACCCTCTGGCAAGACGAGAAAATGACTCCAGCTCGGTCAATATTGGTTCAAAAAATATTGATTTGGTCTCAAATTGTAGATCAGAATGTTTCCTACAATTTGAGACCAAATCAATAATTTTTGAACCAATATTGACCGAGCTGCAGTCATTTTTCCATCTTGCCAGAGGGTCTTCTCTGCTTGGACAGACTATAGTAACAGTCATCCGCCACTTTAATTGGCGTCTGCTGTAGAAATGCAATGTGATTACCTTTTGTTCGGACAGGAATCCGACGGATGGATTGGCGTTTGTGTCGAACGGTATGACCAGCACTGGCTTATTCACTTCCTCCTCGCCGCCCAGGCCTTCGTCCAGCGCGTCGCTCTTATAGCTCGAGCCTTTTGCTGACGCTGCAACATCAAAATAAAACAATTATTATCTATTGGGATAAATAATAGGAATACAATACTGAATAAAATGAAATAATGTTCACGAACGACAACAAAATAGACCTAGCATTCCTTCACTGAAAACAATAAACCTCAATGTATAGTCTGTCCAAGCAAAGAAGACCCTCTGGCAAGACGAGAAAATGACTCCAGCTCGGTCAATATTGCTTCAAAAATTATCAATTTCATCTCAAATTGTAGATCAGAATGTTTCCTACAATTTGAGACCAAATCAATAATTTTTGAACCAATATTGACCGAGCTGGAGTCATTTTCTCATCTTGCCAGAGGATCTTCTTTGCTTGGATAGACTATAGTTGGAGCTAACGCCTAAAAATAGGCGGTTCGCTTGCTCCTTCCTATAATATTATTCATTATTTTATTAATTAGTGTCACAAGACTTGTAGATGAAGAATCTGCTTGAAGCTGTGTCTACGATTCAATTTCCTCCCAAAAAGATAAAATACATTCAATAATGATATGATACGTGTAAACAGTCAAATCAAATCAATTTCCTCTCCAGTTATACATTACAAATGTTTAGCAAAAATTATTAGAAATATCTATAGATCTATTATGAAGAAAAATATTAGAGTTTGTAATTAATCATTATTGAAGCGACTTGTATCATTTTGTTAACGTTCGTTTCTTCTTGAAAGGAAATATGGAATATGGGAAGCGGTTTGTCTCAGTGGTAGAGAGCGTCTAATCGGTGAGATTAGATAAGCGACGTGCCTCTACCACCACTGTTGTAACGGTGACCGGTTCCTCTGAATTCAATTCATGAGCCTCAAAAATCGTTTCCCGGTGGTTCGGAACCCACCTAAAGCAGTAGGTCCATTCATCTCTCATCATCATCCTTCCCATTACCCACGCACAGGCCCAAGAGCCCATGTGGGCATCACCCTCAAAAAATATATATATATAAAAAATAATAAAACCATGGATGTGAATCTTCAAGCCAGGAATGCCATCAGTATAGAAATGTATTGAGTAATAATAATAATAATCATCAACTGACGTGCTGAGTAGTTGTGAATGTGATATTGGGGTAGTTATCCTTATTAAATGAAAAGACAAGATATTGTCAAACCACATATTTATTAAAAACCAGAGATACCGGTTTCAGTTGCTACACCATTATAAATATGTGGTGAACCAAGAGACTCTGGGTTCAGTTTATGTAGGCCTACTTAACGTCTATCTATATGGTAATATTCATGGAATGTTTTCTTTGCTTGGAGAGACTAAAGTTATCTATATTAGATGGAAGATTTATTAGATATTGCAGTTAACCAACTGCTGGATAATTATAATAATAATTAATCCGAATCTCAAATTATTGCTATATAAATAGACTGATGCCCGGTTTTTCCAAGCACACTCAAATTTGAGGGACCCTCAAGTTTACTACACTTTACTACATTTCCTATACTTATCATAGAAAATGTCAGCTGTTCATCAAAATTTGAGGGTCCCTCAACTTTGAGTGTGCTTGGAAAAACCGGGCATAAGGACTTCTGCACTGCAAATATTGACCAATGTACTAAATAGCAGGCGAGATCCATTGAATGAAACTGATCAAAAAACTCTGCCCGGACCGGGAATCGAACCCGGTACCCCTCGGTTGCCGGCCGAGTGGCTTAACCTCTTGCCTACCAGGCAGCTCTCTGAACAGCTTCATTCAATTATGATGTTAGCCTTTTTGGATAATTATAATAATAATATTTATACAATATCTAATAATTCTTCCATCTTTGATACCTGGCCAAAAAGGCTAACATCATAATTGAATGAAACTGTTCAGAGAGCTGCCTGGTGGGCAAGTGGTTAAGTCACTCGGCCGGCAACCGAGGGGTACCGGGTTCGATTCCCGGTCCGGGCGGAATTTTTTGAACAGTTTCATTCAATGGATCTCGCCTGCTATTTAGTACATTGGTCGATATTTACAGTGCAGAAGTCCTTTGTCTAATTATATAGCAATAATTTGAGATTCGAATCAATTATTATCATTATCTATATTAAATGAAAAGACAATGTATTACCAAACCACAGATTCATCAAAAATCGAGATACCAGTTTCAGTTGCTACACCATTACCAGGAGTTTACCAGATATTGATAATGGTGTGGTAACCGAAACCGGTATCTCGATTTTTTATAAATCTGTGGTTTGACAATATCTTGGCTTTTCCTTTAATTATCAACTGTATTCAAGCATAAATAAAGTACTAATTTGTCACAAGTGCTTGGACGGGTTGTATAGTGAAGTGAATATGAAACTGGCAACCAGCTGGTAGGCCTAGGCCCTTCATAGGGCTGTTGCGCCATTGACAAACAAACAAATTTGTCACAAGAATCGAATCGGCAGCGCTCTTACCTTGACTCTTCTTAGCCTGTCCGTTGGTGGTGTGATGGGTTGGAGTGGGGGTGGGAGAGGGATTCCTCGGCAACAGAGACAGAAGGTTCATCAGCGCCTTCTTGTCTACGTCCACATCGGTACTGTTGCCGGCCACCGATTGCAGAAAACCAACCTGAAACAAATCGGCAATTGCGATTTAAAATTAATATATTCAAAAACATAATTAATAAAATTCCTAATCGTTATTGCAATATTACATATAACCTACATCTTAAACCTTCATCATCATCATTCATAATCACTCATTCATCCTTTGCTTAAAATACTTGAAAACCAAGTCGCAATTATTGTAAAGAAAGAATAAAGAAAAGAATATTCTTTTCTTTCCATATTCAATTCTGATTTCATTCATAACATAAATATTATTCATAACAAACATAAAACTTTATGTAGGTAGTTTATGAAATTAAAAAAAAAAAATTTAACAAAATTTCAAATTTTTATTGAATATTTTCAACTTTTTAATGTTTATTCGGCTTTTACACCAACTTTTTTGGTTTTCAATTGATATTTTCAACATTCTTGTAATTTTTTGGACGTGACAATATTGTTCGTGTGATTTTTTTTTGTTGGTGACATAATTTGACATTTACTTTGGACATTTTTATCTGAATTGGAATTAACAAAGTGAGCTTTTCGCGAACCGTACGTAAGCGAGTAAACATTAGGTGGCCAACATAGCCACGACAAAACATAACCAATAAACGACATAGCTTCGACACGACATATAATTGGGAATTATCAGCATTGGGAATAAATCAGCATTTTTCTGTCGGGAATGTGTCGTGTCGTTGCTACGGTTTGTCATCGCAACAGTAGCCACCCTTATGACGTTGGCATGAGTTTGTTTACTTTATTCAAGTTATTAGGTGAAAAATAATAGCAGAATAACTGACCAGCGCGAATAGTTCGGCCTCGGTGAATAGGGCGGCATTCCTAGACAGGCCGTTCAGCTTTGAATTGTCGGGCGGTGCTGGCTCACTGCCTTCGGCTCCCCCCTCCAGCATTGACTCCACTATGCTCGACACACAATCCTGGTTGACACAACAGAATTAACAATAAATAATGGCAAATAATTTTTTCAAGTTAATGGTGTTAAAGTCTGTCCAAGCAAAGAAGACATTCTGGCAAGATGGGAAAACTACTCCAGCTCGGTCAGTATTGGTTCAACAATTATAAATTTGCTCTCAAATAAATTGTAGATTAGAATGTTACCTACAATTTAAGACCAAATTAATTATTTTTATCTATATCTTTAAAATATATTAATTAATTAATTTTTGAACCAATATTAAACGAGCTGCAGTCATTATCCCATCTGGCCAGAATGTCTTCTTTGCTTGGACGTTCTGGCAGATGAACGTTAAATAAATATAATATTATTGCCATCAATTCATTGAACAAGGTCAAATTTAAAATAAGTTACACAAATCATAAATAAAATAAGGTGACATAGAAGTCTGAAAATAGAGTAGGCCTACATGTACAAATAAAGTAGCAAACATTTGTAAAAAGAGAGGTAGCCTATAAATTAGAGTAGCCTATATTTCAAAGTTCAAAATGTATACATAAATCGAATAAGTACCTATCTAAACAATAACTGCCCTTTCAAGGAAAGTTCTTGGACATTCTGGCAAGATGGGAGAATTACTCCAGCTCGGTCAATATTAGTTCTCAAACTATAAATTTGGTCTCAAGTTGTAGATTAGAATGTTACCTACAATTTGACACGGAATTCATCGTTTCTGAACCAATATTGAACGAGCTGGAGTCATTTTCCCATCTGGCGAGAATGTCTTCTTTGCTTGGACAGGCTATATCAATGCACTCTTTGGGATGAATTGTCTTTCATCCTGATATGTTTTCATTATTATAATTATCTCATTAAAAGTTATTTCCCCAGCAATTGAATGATAGAAATGATTTTTTCTTTCATCCTGAGATGTTTTCATTATTATAATTATCTCATTGAAAGTTCTTTTCCCAGCAATTGAATGATAGAAATAATTTTTTCCAACTTTTTGAGAGGCTGCATACCAACCTTATCGAACTGCGAGTACAAATCCTGCAGCCTTGGATCAATTGGCTCGTGCTTGCTGAGTGCCAGCATCTGCAGAATTTGTGCCACCTGTATTAGATTGGAGCGTGCCACATAGGAGATGGCGCCCACATCGGTGATGCCCCACGGCTCGGGATTCACCACCGCCAAACAGATGAAATAGGTCAACACCAGGTCGCAGCACATCACAAACACCTAAAACAATTGGAGAAATCCATTAATCTATCAAGTTATCAATTGATAAAATATATCATGATATAATATGTCTCCCATCTTTAAAATAAACTTTTTAAAATAACTATAACTCATATCTCCGTTTGTGGAAAATGAGGTTATCTGGCGAAGTGGAACAACCCTTGGGTCTCCCCACTATTAAAAGCCATACGCTAAATAAATAAATAGATGATATAATATTCTAATTTAAGAAAAAACTATGAAAGTGTTGTTCAATTTGATGCTTAATGCAAGTGGTAAGAGGGACTTTCTAGCCCAAACTCAATTTTTTGAGTAGTTGTGAAGGTGATATTGTGGTAGATATTCATTTTAAATGAAAATACAAGATGTTGTCAAAACGCTGATTTATTAAAAAATCTAGATAACGGTTTCGGTTGTTACAACATTAGTGAACTAAAACTTGAGTACCGCCGCTCTGTACTTTGAGTTTTAGTTTACCAGAGATTGATAATGGTGTAACAACCGAAACCGGTATCTAGATTTTTTAATAAATCAGCGTTATGACAAGATCTTGCCTTTTCATTTAACAAACTCCTAACCAAATAGAAGTTGGTTTCCATTACAAAAGAATCACACGGGCACATGTACTCAAAATGCAATAGAAACACGAAGTTGTATCATAGCCCCCTTTAATAGAAGGCCAAGGCCTGATAAAATGGCAACATTGCACCATAGGTACAATCTAATCCCACCAGATATTAGAAATCTAAATTGCTTAAAACAAAGATATAAGTTAGCTGCTAACTCTTGGTTGGTCGATATAGGTATAGAAAATGCTGAAAGACTTATTCATATAGAATACAACAGGTAGGTTTTAATAAAAATTTTAATGCAAAGCTATTACAATAAAAATTAATTTAGCATTGTATCAAATGACATCATCATTCCGCTTTGAGCATATTTCTATTCATTAATTCAATATACAGTAAATTAACAAGTTACTGTCAATTCCAACTCTATACTGTTCATTTTTTATAATATCACATAGCAGATTTTTGCATTCTTCAACTGCAATTGTTATACTTGAATATTTTTATTTTTGTTACTAAGTCTCATTATTCATGAAGAGCTACAACAAAGTTTATTTATAATGATATTATTAGTTACTGTCCTTCAGCAATTGAGGTATTTCTAAAAAGTAATATAGCGTAAGTTATGTCAGAATGTATTTATTCTATAATGATGAGAACTCGGTGTCACGCACTCATGTGACACCAAATCCAATTTTATTGTAATTTTTGTTCTATGTAATTTTGCAAATAAAAAATTCTGATTTCTACTAATATGACAGCATTGAGTACAGTTACAAATCATGTATGTTGAACTAGTTTTTCTCTCTTGAAGCATAATTTTCAAGAAATATGGTCATAAAACTTTTCTTACTATCATTATTTTTTCAAGTTCAAGGGTGACTGCACAGTGATTTCGAAGTCAAATCACGAGCACTATGGACTTATCTTGGAAGGGTGAACAGTATTTGGCCAAGTAAAGAAGACCCTCTGGCAAGATGGGAAAATGACTCTAGCTCGGTCAATATTGATTCAAAAATTATAAATTTGGTCTCAAATTTTAGGTTACAAACTGATCTACAATTTGAGACCAAATTTATACATTTTGTACCAATATTGACCGAGCTGGAGTTATTTTTCCATCTTGCCAGAATGTCTTCTTTGCTTGGACAGACTATAATTATTATCACATAACGTGATTTATGTTTTGTTGTGTTAGTTTAGCAGAACGATTTCAGAGGGTCTTCTTTGCTTGAACAGACTGAACAAGACATTGGCAAGGTGGAATCTACCTGTAGGGGACTTTCCACCATTGAAAGCATATTTTCAAAGTTCAATTTAAACTATCATCATTTTTTCATACCTCTTTAGGAGGTACAGTAGCCGTACTAGCGATATGCCTAATCAGCCAGCAGATGGACGAGGGAAAGCAGTGCTGGTTATCGCGCAGGCTACGTATAAAACGCTGCGTCAGCTGCACTAGCGACTGTACCGTCCATGCGCGATAACGGCGCACGTTAGCGTCGTACTCGGCGGTGCCTTCGACGCCAAACTTCTTCAGGCGTTCCTCAGGCGGAAACCTGGCGACAAAATTGAAAAATATATTATTTAACAGTGGGAAATAAGTGATATGAATCAATCTATAAGGTCCCCTACACACCTACACATCTAGGCAGGTCCCCTACACACACAAAGAACAATCTATCTCATCATCACCTGAGAAGGAATATACACTCTCACAACACTAGGAGTAATGGAACTATTGATACACCTTTTTGCAGGCTGGGTAGATCGCGGAATAGCTATGATGTTGTTGGTGTAAGAATGTTCAATAAATTGCCACCAGAATTGATGACAGCCCCAATTCCAGTTTTTAAAAAAAGTTGTACAGTTGGCTTATTAAAAATCCATTTTACTGTGTTAATGAGTTTTTTGAATCTCAAAATATTATTCTATGAGTTATATGAGAATATTAAACCCTGATTATTGATACAAATGGTTCAAGTATTATAAGTACATATTTTTATATTATTATTTTTGTTGCTGTTATTATTATTATTATAATAATTATGACTACATTTTTATGGCTGTGATAATGTTTGACTTGTAGCTTAACTGATTGACGTTGTCTGTAACTGTAAAGTTGAATGGCAATAAAATTCTATTTATTTATTTATTTATAACCTGTAAATAACACACCTCTATTGAAATAAAACGAAAATGATTATTATAAAAAATAAGACATTTATATCCAACTATTCCTCATCCAGTAAGCCGACTTTCACATTCAAATTCAAATAAATTTTATTCAAGACTATAATATTATACATTCAAATCAAATATTTCTTCATTTTGACACAACAACTTAACAAATAATGAAACAAGCTTAATCAGAAAAAGAATATATCATGAAAAGGTTCATCAATAATGTTTCACATACAGAGCGAATGCTGAAAAAATTTTGAAATAAAAAATACTACTAGCTAAATTATAAAATTTCCTCGCAAGTAGGAGCATTACATAATATATTAATAAAACAATTGGAGGCGAAGAATAAAAATGTAATATCAATATGAACACAAATGTGAAGTGTAAATGAAAAACACCCTGCTTGGACTATAAGTCCGTGTGCATGATGGAGTCCTTTTAGACAGATGAAAAGAGAGATAAGATCCTTTACAAAGATAAAATTATCAAATAATTCTATTTTCTCACTGTTAATTCAATAACACAAACAATATTACCAAAAAAGTAATTATATTCACTTCACTATACAGCAGAGGTGAATACTGAATAATCAACCAGCAAGTTGATCCTATCAACCATAAGCTAGTTTCCGTAACCAAGTGACGGCGCAGAACATCTCTGAATAACATCCAGTTAAGGTGTAATGCAACAATTACTATTCCTCCAGAAACGGGAAACGACTGACTGTCATTACTAATTACACCCAATCTCCCTAAACGAGAGATCTAGAGCTTTCAGTAGTTAACTATTTAGAATTCAGAGAAAGGCTATCAGACTGATGAGCGGGCTTCCCAGGCGAGACCTCAAATTAACAGTTTCTTGGCAACTAACATTTTGTACAAAATTGAAGACTTTTAAATTTTAGCTAGGATAATGATAGCTTACTAATAAAGCAACTCAAAATGTTGAATATATTTGACGTGAGTATTGTATCTGAAGGCCTCAATGAATATATTTATTTATTTATGTCAAATTACATCTTATTTTGAGCTCAACTCATTTGATTGGTGACTTGTCAAATTGCTACAACTACATACAATTATGGATATTTCCAGAAATTACACACCAACTATTATGTAACTTAGATTTGGTACAATCTAAAAATCGATATTTATGGAACACTTTGAATTGATGATGAAATTTTGTTTTTTTATTTAATAAAATTACGAGATTGTAAACACGCTTTTCTCTATCAACATATTTTTTGAATGGAATGACTGAGTCTAAATTTCGAATGGTTGTTGGCAGCCTATTAAAAAGCCTCATTCCTGAGTAAAATTGTGTTTTTTCAAATGCTAAATTTTTATGTATTGGGTATTGAATTATGCTCATATTTCGAGTATTATGTTGATGGTTATCTGTGCAAAATTGGAATTTATTGATTTTAACTTTAACAAATACTGATAAATGTAAATGGAAGGAAGTGTAAGGATGATGAGGTTTTTGAAATGTGCTTTACATGAGTCTCTAGATCGCAATCTACAAATTACTCTTTCATTTTATTCTTTTGCATGATGAAGATTTTTTGGCTATCCACAGAATTACCCCAAAATATAGTAGAGAATAGGAGTAAACATATATATGCATAGTAGATAGTACACTAGTAAAGTTTCTATTCTATTCCTTACCGAACAGCCAGTTTGTCGGGATCGATGTCGAGGAACTTTTTGTCGTCGGTGAGCACGTGTGTGATGGGCCCATGCAGTGCGGCGGTGAGAAACAGTTTGGCCGAGAACAGGCCCTCGTGGAACACCGAGTACAACCTCGCAAACGCACACGAGCCGTGCCGCAGCAGCCTACAACGCAAAACAAACTTTTCATCAACTTTCACAACCAACTTGCACTGATAGATAACCTACTGCAAAATTCGTCTGGATTGCTTCAACATGGTTTCAGTACGGTTTTATCCAACACAGAACATGTTCAGTTTTATAAGGGTCCACACTCCACATTCACTATCAGTTAGAACTGACAGTTCGATCTTCCACAGCTGATCGTCACAGCTGACTGCCGGTTTACACAGCTATAGTCTGTCCAAGCAAAGAAGACATTCTGGCAGGATTGGAAAACTACTCCAGCTCGACCAGTATTGATTCAAAAATCATAAATTTGCTCTCAAACTGTAGATCAGAATGTTTCCCACAATTTTATACAAAGTTCGTAATTTTTGAATGAATATTGACCGAGCTGCAGTCATTTTCCCATCTTGCCAGAGCGTCTTCTTTGCTTGGACAGACTATAGCTTGTAAAACTCACCTATGTACATGATTGGATGAATAATTATGAAATTATCATTATTTCAAGTGGAATTCTAAACTTTAAATAATTCGTATTTTTGGTTCTTTTTTATCAAAACGTTTTTTTGTCATAACCTAAATATTGGGACTTATTATGGAAAAAATTGGTAAATGGACAGTTTTGGGAGTAATCCTGTTGAACCTTCCATTAAGTACTCGCATGTTGTAACTCAATAATGAATAAATCAATAAATAACTTTGCAATTTCTAAATTGATGAAACATAATATTTTTCACCTTCAGAAGTCGAAATTTGTGTATAATTCGAATTTCAAGTGTGGACATAACCTCTATTTATACATATTTTTATCAAAATTGGGAAGAAGAGACGTTTTGGACTTTGTCTGTGTTTCAATCCTATTGTATTTTAAGAATAAAATATTGTCTTGTAGAATAAATAAATGAGTGAATAAAAAATGATGTAAGACCACCTAAATACAACCACCTATAGTCTGTATACAGGGTGTTTCAGGAGGAATGTGCAATACTTCTCAGGCTGATTCCTTACACCAAGTAGACAGAAAAGTTCCATGGGACCAACCCCCCAAAAACGCTTTGTTGACGAGATAACAATGGCGGAAAATTGAGATTTTTCAAAATATATCAATTTTTATAATTTTTTAAAGGCCTTAGAGAAGTTCTAAAATAATCAATTCCTATGTAAAATTAGCTGAGGAATTCAATGAAACCAGTTCCAAGTTTGTAACTTGAACGGTTATTGAGATAATTGGAAAAATATGCTAAAAACCGCCATTTTTCAACAATAACGGTTATAACTGGGTAAGGAATCATAAAATTGTATTTTTTATTGATAGAAGTAGAAGAGAGTCGGATTCTTAACAAAAAGTTAAATGGCGGCGATTGTGTAAATCTTACCCAAATCTCAGAAATGGCGATCAGAAATCGCAAAATTGACAAAACATAGCACAAGTGATGAATTTCTGTTTAGTAACGATTTCACGATTTTTGATCGTTATTTCTGATATTTGGGTAGGATTTACAAAATCGCCGCCATTTAACTTTTTGTTTAGAATTCGACTCTCTTAAACTTCCATTAATAAAAAATACAATTTTATGATTCCTTACCCAGTTATAACCGTTATTGTTGAAAAATGGCGGTTTTCAGCACATTTTTCCAATTATCTCAATAACCGTTCAAGTTACAAACTTGGAACTGGTTTCATTGAATTCCTCAGCTAATTTTACATAGGAATTGATCATTTTAGAACTTCACTAAGGCCTCTAAAAATTATAAAAATTAATGTTTCTTGAAAAATCTCAATTTTCCGCCATTGTTATCTTGTTAACAAAGCGTTTTTGGGGGTTGGTCCCATGGAACTTTTTTGTCTACTTGGTGTAAGGAATCAGCCTGAGAAGTATTGCACATTCCTCCTGAAACACCCTGTATAATCATAGTGTGGACATTGACTTTGTCACTTTTGATTGATCATCCACAATACTTTTGCCAACTCTCATAAGATTAACATTGAAATCATATGTTTTTTCTGAGATACTCACTTCTAACCCAGAACTGCCTCTGCCAGATTTATGTTCAACATTTAAGAGCTTTCAAAGCAAAATTAAAAGTGGAAAAACTATTTTAAATGCTAGAAGTGTCATTTATTATGATATTACTATTAAAAAAAAGTTGGAAAATCAAGTGAAATACTTCATATTTGCCTGTAATGTACATTCTAAACCAAAATTCAAGAGCTTGGTGAAAATATGGTTGCTGGCCGGAAAAAAATTAATTCAACAAACTGTTATGAATCACTTCACCCTATGATTATACATACTCCATTCGATAAATAACGAGACTGGTTCGCTGTAGCCTGAACGGTGAAGAACCCCTCTACTGAGCCCAACCAGTTGAGCCCCCCTCCACGTTTCTGTTGAGACTACAGAGAACCAGTCTCGATACTTATTGAATGGACCTTGTACACTATTATACAGTATACAACCATCTACCTCCTGGGATCATCTGACGTGACCAGCTGCAGCTGTGACAGCGCTTTCAGCAGACGCAACACCAGCGCACGATCCGACGGCAGCAGACAGCTGCCGTACAGGCCGGCCACCATCGACTGAATGACACCGGCTGTCGACTCAGCTGGCATCAGCCGATCACCGGCTGCCAAACAGCTGGCAACCAGCTCGGGCGAATTGCGCACACGCTCCAGGAACTGGCCGAACATGGCTGCGTCCTGGTGAAATGGGAAAGTAGATTAGATTTCTTTATTCATAGACAATAACAAAACATTCACACTTAGATTCTAGATTGCAATTAGATATTGTGAGTAATAATATACAAGAGTAAGAAAACCTCTATACAGGAACAGGTATATACGTTGTAACTATCACGTTTTGTATAAATGACACTAGCTTAAAAGATAGTAATTATTCATATTTAATATGTATAATATTATATATAACAAACACGGGTATACATGAACACGGAGTTATAGAAATTATATATTTAGGAAAACTATATAGGCTACTATAATTAATTGGCAATCTTATTCATTACGATTGAATTATCCAAATGAAAAGGCGAAGTTTGGACATAAAGATGTCCATTCTTGGGAAAGAATAACAAAGGTATCCTTTCCATTAACATTTGGCCTTGCCAAGATTATTAGTTGCGAGATTGTAGGATCAAATCAACTAAGTGGTTCAAAATACCACTGCAGTTTGAAAAAAAATAAATTAATTCAAATAAATAGGTTTTTCACTTTATCACTGATTTAGTTTTGTTCGTATAGTCTGTCCAAGCAAAGAAGACACTCTGGCAAAATGGGAAAATGACTCCAGTTCGGTCAATATTGGTTCAAAAATTATCAATTTGATCTCAAATTGTAGAAAACATTCTGATCTACAATTTGAGACCAAGGTAATTATTTTTGAACCAACATTGACAGAGCTGGAGTCATTTTACCTTCTTGCCAGAGGGTCTTCTCTGCTTGGACAGACTAAACACAAGATGCTATCCGGATCAGTAGATGAGCTGACATGACTCACAACTTCTCACAGTTGGGGTAATGCTACAAAGCAAGGAATAAACTAGAAATAAGAGAACTAATGCATATTTTCTCATTCAATTGGGAAGAAATATTGTTGAAAATGCCGAATAAATTATAATTTTATTGTTAGAGACGATGCTCATAATTAGATGAGCTGACACAACAGTCATACTGACATGTTATCAATGACAGTGATTATGCTATACATAACAAGGAATAACCTGGAAATAGGAGAACTGATGCGTGTTTTCTAATACGATTGGGTAGGGATATAGTTGAAAATACCATAAACATGATCATTCTATTGTTACAGAGGATGCTATGCTCATAATTAGATGAGCTGACACGGCTGACAGGTTGACATGTGCCTCTCACAACTGGGATAATGCTACATAGCAACAAGATATAAACTGGAAATAGAAGGACTAATGCATGTTCTCTTATTCAATTGTGTAGGAATATTGTTGAAAATGCCAAACACATTCTATAGTTTCTGAGGTTACTATGCTCATCATTAGATGAGCTGACACCACTGTCAGATTGACATTTGCCTCTCACAGTAGGAATAACTCTACATAGCTGGGAATAAACTGGAAATAGGAGGAATAATGCGTGTTTTCTCATTCAATTTAGTAGAAATTCATTGAAAATACTAAAAAAATCATTATTTTATAGACACAGAGGATGCTATGCTCATAATTAGAAGAGCTGACACGACTGTTAGATTGACACGTGCCTCTCACAGTAGGGATAACTCTACATAGCTGCGTTTTTTCTCATTCAATTTAGTAGAAATTTATTGAAAATGCTAAAAAATTATTATTTTATAGTCACAGAGGATGCTGTGCTCATAATTAGAAGAGCTGACACGGCTGTCAGGTTGACGTGAACCTCTCACAGGTGGGGTAATGCTTTATATCAAGGAATAAACTGGAAATAGAAGGACTAATGCGTGTTTTCTTATCCAATTATGTAGGAATATTGTTGAAAATTCAAAAAAAAATTTCATTTTATTGTTTCAGAGTAGATGTAGATTTGTAGACAACGACTATTTCATCATGTCGAATTTTTTGTCGTATGGTCAAGCCCTAATTTGAAATAATTGCTGGACCTCAGCATTTCCCAGTAACTGACCTGATACCCGAGCACCTTGTAAGCATCGATGAATTCGGTTGAGTCCAAGGAGTCGGCCCGCTGACAGCAAGCGGCTGGAGAACAGTCTGGTCTGGACAAAACCAGCCGATTCAGGTTTAGACGATGCTGCGCTGACACCCATGCCAGCTGGGCCAGCTTACTGCTGGCGCATACCACCTGGTAAAAACAACAATCTATTAATAAGCTTACCGGCATGTATTACAAAACTTTAATTATACAATAATTACTATTATTTACACTGGAAAATAGCTCTAAGGAACAGAAACATGATGTGTTGGAATAAAAAATTATCTGAAGGTTACTGTGGTGAACAATTATCAAACGTGATGTGTTGGAATAAAAAATTATGTAAAGGGTACTGTGATGAAATTTTTATTAAATAATATACACTGATAAGTAGCCCTAGTCAAAAAGGAAATAGGTATGGATATAATTATAAATGAAGAGACAAGATGTTGATTTAAATCAGTGGTTTAACAACATCTTGTCTTTTAATTTATTTTGGATAACTACCACAATATCAATTTCACAACTACTCAAAGATGGATATAATTATATGCGAGTTACAATCAGTAATGAAAACCAGGCAGATTCATAGACAGAAACTTTCATCATTCAACTACAATCGAAATTAGAAAAAAAAGATCCCACTCGATAATATTCACCAAATTGTGCAAAATTAAGTTAATGGACTGGCAAAAACTACAAAAACTTAACCACTAAACAGTGAGTATTTTTAAAAGTAGAAGATATTATTTATCGTAGTGATAGGGCAGAATAGAGATAAGACTCTCCATTCCCTGAGTGATTGTTATGAATCATAACTATGTTAAAAAATCTCAAGTAATATATTTATCAATATTGATTTAACAAAACACTGAAATTCGAAGATAGGGTAATCCCCCCCCCCCCCCCAAATAAAAATATTAAAATAGCTCTGAATGATAACTAAATGGTTTGGTTTAACCCATACATAAATAGGCCTTATTTATACTTGGCATCATTTGTAATAAGCTTATGAGATGTACCTGATACATTTTTCCTGCAATTTATTGTTACATACGGTATGTAAAAAATAGGTCAAAAACAATTTTTTACTTGACTATTTTTTAGGATTCAAAAAACAAATACATTTCAATGAAGGAGTTAAGTTTTGATCAAGAATTCTACACATCTCTGAATTGCAATGTTTTGCTGAGTAAATTTATTAAGTTACTTGACATTTTCATCATTACTTTTAAATTATTCATTATCATAACTATCAGAGAATGAAGAGTCTCTTATCAGTCTCAATGTGATATTGAATTAAATCTATTGTTATTTACTTTGATATTATGGGGACATTATTATCATATTATGCTATTAGGAATCTATAAGCTTTTTGACGTGATTTCAAGAGAAGTTTAAACCGATCAACTCAAAATTGCCATCCTCATTATCACCTTTATTTTAAATAAAGAGGATTTTTCAAATATCGAACGTCAATAGACCTTCATTACTATTCCCTTTACTCTTATTCTTTTGAATGGATGCATTAATAAAATATATGCATTTGCCAGGTATTCTACAAACTATTGTTAAGAGAGAAACTTCCCCACTATGTGCTTTTTGTATTTCTGCAATTACTATTTACTTTGAATAAATGATTTTTATTATTATTATTTACTTTAAAATTTGATTTTATTTATTCACTTTAAAATTTCGTCGTAAATTATAGTCTGTTCAAGCAAAGAAGACACTCTGGCAAGATGAGAAAATTACACAAGCTCGGTCAATTTTGGTTCAGAAAATATTAATTTGGTCTCAAATTGTTGATCGGAATATTTCCTACGTTTCAGGCCAAATCAATTATTTTTTAATCAATATTGACCTAGCTGGAGTCATTTTCTCATCTTGCCAGAGGGTCTTCTTTGCTTGGAAAGACTATGCTATTCATTATCGTAATTATATCATTTTATTTAAGCCAATTAGATTTCAAAAAATCCAAACATAAGTTTATACAAATTCAAGTCGCATACTTGGACTACTGGATTATTTGTTGCCAACCTGAAGGTCAGCCCTATGTTTGGCACATAGTGAAGATCTGAGAAGACACTCCGTTCCAGTATACTTTACATAGAAACGGCGTATCTTCTCAGCTTGCACAAACTACAGCAGCCAATTAGGAAGCTGCACAGGAAGCCATTCATAAAAGACTCACTTTTCATTTCAATCAAATGTCACCACACATGCTATTGCACTGTGTGACAATCAAATGGAGATTAACTACTGCTGTTCGCGCAAGATGAGAAGAGACGCCGCACAATACACTTTACATTGCGACGGCGTGCCTTCTCAGCGTACGCGAACCATACACAGCTCAAGGCCCCACAACATCGTTTCTGAATACTGAATGGGCACAAAAAAAATTGTCTCATTTCTGTGTATCTGATTTACATCTTGCTGCTTAGTGCAGTATACTGAATTTCTATTACATCAAGTTGTAGGATTAAAATGAATATAGCGTTTTAAGATTATTCTATTTTTGTACAATAATTATAATGATTTAAGAATTTGAATGATTTACAACGCATGGTATAGTCTGGTCGAGCAAAGAAGACATTCTGGCAAGATGAAAAAAATCACTCCAGCTTGGTCAATATTGATATGGTCTAAAACTATAGATTTGGTCTCAAATTGTGCTTTACAAGTAGAGACCGAATTTATAATTTTTCATCTAATATTGACAGAGCTGGTGTCATTTTTTCATCCTGCCAGAATGTCTTCTTTGCTCGACCAGTCTATACATTGTATTTCTATAAACTGGACATCTCTATTGAAAAAAAAACAATTTTCAAATAATTTACAATCTCAACATTGAGAAAAAATCTGTAATGAGGACATGTTGCCCTTTTCGTGTAGGGCCTATAAGTATTTTGTTTCAATCTAAGTTATATTAAAAATAGAAGGAGAATCTAGGTAAGATATCACTCAAATTGTGCCTGACTTTAGGCCGAGCCTTCTTGATTTATCCTAATTCGATTTAGGCCGAGGCCCTTCATAGGGCTATTGCGCCATTGACAAACAAATAAAATCAACATGATGTATACTTCAAAGCTCTAACAATATTTTTAAACTTATCAGTAGAAAACGCCCACTTGGTATTGTTGGTGACAGGCCAGGCAGTTCTCCATTTTACAAATGGATGTATTCCCCTCTGTGATGAAATAGAACTTCAGACAGGATATAGAATACACCTACACTAACCAACAGTAAAACTTTATCCAGTTTCCATTTGAGACATTTTTTTTACTAATAACAGCAACCACTAATATATATCTATTAATTGAAATCTTTTTCACGGTAATTATAAAGATGTCCCGACTTGAATTTAAGAATGTTTCTTGTAAAAAATGTTTAACCAATTTACAAATCATCAAGTTATATTTTATAAAAATAGGCCAATAGATGAACAAAATTGGTAAAGTAATTTGCCAAGAGTTCTTGTCGACATTGAATCGCATGATTAGCAGAAACGCACACCTATTTCTTCGATTGTAAGACTTTTTCCGCTCATAAGTTTTGAAATTGCTTCCCGGTTTCAGAACACACCAACATTTAAAGGTTCATTTATCTTTCATTGCCATCTTTTTCATCATCTTTCCTATTTCCCATACACAAGTCAAAGAGCTCATTTATGGTAATCATCAAAGAAAAAATAGGCAGATTACTTGCTTACTAGAAGATAAGTAGCATCATTTCGACATCGATAGAATATTATTAAATTGAAATCAATATTAATTGACATAAACAACTCGAGAATAATATAACCTCAAACAAATTTTAGAAACAAATAAGCCTACTATGAAATTTGCCCAAGCATCACAAGTAGGCTATTGTATTTGTAACTCTTGAAAAGAAAAACTTTTACAGAGAGGTGTTGCTTTCCAGTGTTGCTGGAACGAATCAATAGTTGCTGCTAGTTGAATATTAGGTAATCTGAAAGTCGGAAGACAGCAAAATGACACAAGATTTCACCAAAACAGTCTGGCAAATCTTACCTTTTCGTTCAATTCATGAAGTCGAGATTGTTCAGACAGCACAAACAATCTTTCTTGACGAAGATGATCTGCAAGCTCAATAAGATCCCGCAACGCTAGCGAGATATTATCCATTTTATTTGTTGCAATAATCTAAACGATTACGAGATCAAAATAAAAAAGTAACCTGACATGAATACAATGTGAAAAGTCAATGCGTGCGGAACGAATTCACCAGTGAAACATGAAAGACAATCACTTGAATCTAATAAAATTTATATTCTTATTCAGTAGAAAGTAAAGAACAATATTCTTTAAAAAATAAAACCAAATACACTTGAAGTTATCACTATTTCTTGAAAAACTTGACCTATCTGAGAGATTTGATCTACTCCATAGATGCCCTAAGAAATGTTGAAAATGAAAAATCACTTCACTCTGATGTGAAATATTGCTCTAAAAATAATTGACACATTTCAATCCATTAATAAACCACTAGAGATACAAATGAATGACCGAAGAATTCGGAAACATCTTCGACATCAAAATTAGAATAATTCTTGCACTTGCACTCCATGACAGCGACAGATCACAGACAGAAAGAAAACAGAAATGATATAGGTGGCGGTGGGTGGTTATCTGAGTAACTGGTACTTTGTAGCAGTTACATGCTTCTGTCAAATGTAACTGGTACAGAATTTGAAAAGTAACAGTTATATTGTAGCTGAAAGGACTCGATATTTGGCTGCGATCTCACCGGCGAGGTCTGTTTGCGTTTCTTTCGGCTTCACATAATTATAATATATCCAAGTAGATGTAAATATTTCTTTGTAATGGGTATATTCAATAGAATGAAGTAGAGTCTGTCCAAGCAAAGAAGACCCTCTGGCAAGATAAGAAAATTAATCCAGCTCGCCAATATTGGTTCAAAAATTCTAATGTTGTTCTGAAATTGTAGGGCAGAATGTTATCTACAATTTGAGAACACATTTATTATTTTTTAACTAATATTGACCGAGCTGGAGTCATTTCCCTATTATGCCAGCATGTCTTCTTTGCTTGGACGGACTATAACTATACCGGTGACGGTAACTGCTATACCCTGTCCAAGCAAAGAAGAAATTCTGGCCAGAATTCGATTTCTCGATTTCTCTCTTGTCTCCAAGTCGACTCTTCATTAAGTATCGATATATTCAAGACATCGATATTCGACTGATTGGAAAATTCATTTTTGACTGGGAAATCGATTAGTGAATTTCCACCTTCAGCATTGATGAATTTCT
This sequence comes from Sogatella furcifera, assembly GCA_017141385.1. Classification (NCBI taxonomy): domain Eukaryota; kingdom Metazoa; phylum Arthropoda; class Insecta; order Hemiptera; family Delphacidae; genus Sogatella; species Sogatella furcifera. The sequence goes on along the minus strand of CM029552.1, from coordinate 36,856,579 downwards.
TGGAATGAGGGTGTTTCATCTTGATAATGTGGTGAAAATTTGACTCTGGTTTTGGAGAATCAAGATGGCAGTATTTGAGGCGATCGATACCCTGGGTTTCCCGGGCAGTTCAATATACCCTACCCCTACTCATATATTCCACCCCTACCCAATCATCCCCCCTATTTGCACAGGTGTTTGTATGTCCTAAATACAGTGCAAGACCGCAAATAATGCTTGGATCGGTTTAGGGACTTCATTTGAAATTATTGAATTGAGTGAAAAGAGGACAAATTTTTCAAAATGTGAGAACAAGTGATGGATATCAGATTATTTAAGGTAATAACATTTTCATGAATTTCGAAGCCTCACATAAGTTACGGTATCTCAGTATTCCAAATTATTAATTTTCTAAATTTCCCTTTTAAATATTAATATTATTTTTTTTTAACTATGACCTTGCTTTATATTGTGAATGTCCTTGCCCCTATGTGTGAAGGAATAGAGAAAAATTTAATTTGATTTTATTTATCCAATATAATCAACCAATAAATTAGAAAACCCATATTCCTATTACAATGAAGAAGTGTTCTAATATTGAGTAGTAACTTACATATTGCATACAAATAATTAAATTTTTGAATAATACAGTTGAAGATTAAATAATTATACAATGTTATGAGTAGGTATAATATTATAACAACTATTATTTTCTAAAACATCCGTTTATGTTCCAGTTTATGGAAACAACTCATATAACTTACCGTAAGGTATTTTCAACTCATTATTCATATTATATGGATTAGGTAACTTAATTACTTTAAATTAAAATTACAAATCATCAACAAAATTTGATGGATTTTGAAATGAATATCTTGAGATTATTGTTTGAAATATTGAATGAAAAGACAAGATTGTCAAACCACTGAATAGTTACGGTATTGAAAATCTAGATAGGTACTAGTTTATGTTGCCACGCCATTATTAATCTCTGGTAAACTTGAGTTCCCTAGTTGTGAGGGCGGTGATATTGTGGTAGTTATCCATATTGATTAAAATGACTATAAATATTGTCAAACCACAGTTTTATTAAAAATTCGAGATACCTGTTTTGGACACAATTAGCCTATCAATCTTTGATAAACTAAAAGTTTACTGAGAATTTGCCAGAGATTAATAGTTGTGTAGCAACCGAAACCGGTATCTCGTTTTACAATAAATCCTTGGTTTGACAATATATATCTTGTCTTTTCATTCAATATATTATTTATGGATAACTACCACAATGTCACCCTCACAACTACTCAACAATTGCTTGAAATAGGTCGTTACTTTTGCCCATCAAAATAAAATGCTCGTCAACATATTATATAAACTCATTTATTGTCTTGGAGTAAAACGCATGAAATCAATCCAATGGAAACTGGAACAGCAGACTCCCTTTCCTCACCTTCTCACCTCACCCATAGACGTTTCCATTTTGTCAGGTGTATTATGAAGATGTGAATGAAATTTTTATTCATAATTAGCTGAATTGGAGAGTTGCATCAACTATCTGGACTATTTTTATGCGTTCTTTTTTAGAAGTTGGAATTTATACACAATTTACATGAATCAGTGGTAGCTGGTGGTTTTGATAAGTAGTGGCCTGCAATGATAATTATCTAATGATTAATACTTGAAGTTAGGCCCGCCCTAAACGAAAAGAGTTCATTTGTATGATAGGTTTAATTCTTGTGCCAAGAGCAGTGAATATAAAGTATATTCTATTATATGGAGAGTACTCTCCATATTCTTTGGTAAAGAGTGAGATTATTCATCTTGACTGTAAAAAATGTCCCAAAAATTGCACTGTATACAAACTTCTGTATACCAACTATAAATTATTATACAGGGTGTTTCAGGAGGAATGTGCAATACTTCTCAGGCTGATTCCTCACACCAAGTAGACAAAAAAGTTCCATGGGACCATCCCCCAAAAACGCTTTGTTACCGAGATAACAATGACGGAAAATTGAGATTTTTCAAAATATATAAATTTTTCTAATTTTTTAGAGGGTTTAGTAAGGTTCTAAAATAATCAATTCCTATGTAAAATTAGCTGAGGAATTCAATGAAACCAGTTCCAAGTTTGTAACTTTAACGGTTATTGAGATAATTGGAAAAATATGCTAGAAAACGCCATTTTTCAACAATAAGAGTTATAACTGGATAAGGAATCAAAAAATTGTATTTTTTATTAATGGAAGTTGAAGAGAGTCGGATTCTAAAGAAAAAGTTAAATGGCGGCGATTGTGTAAATCTTACCCAAATCTCAGAAATGGCGATCAAAAATAGCAGAATTGACAAAACATAGCACAAGTGATAAACTTGTGTTAACCCATCCTCTGTCCACTGAATGTGGATATTCAAAGCATAATAAAAACTAACTAATACTATAATAACCTAATACCTAATAAAAAATACAGTACTAATAATATAACTGATATCCCAGATATGAATACACAATTTTCCATTTTTTTCCAGCCCAACATCAACCACCTATCATGCCACAAGAAAAACCGCAAATCCCGCCATCGTGTATGGTAGGCGTCGAAGTGAAAAAGCACGGCACACACCATCATCATCCGGATGCGCCGAAAAAACGCATCTGCTGTTTCTGCATGTGCGGAGAAAAGGCCGATGACACGCTGGCCAGCCGGCAGCGGCGTCGCAAGTTCGTCAACGGCTGTCTGTACAGTTTGGCAGTGTGCGTGGGTCTTATCGGCTACACCTTCCTCGGAGCCGTGCTGTTTGTGCAGATCGAAGGTGATGGCGAGTTTGTGCTGTCCAGAGCGCATCCGCCGAAGGTAATTGTGAATTCTCATTAAAATCTTTCAAATTGCAAATTCTATTAATCTTTGTTATGATTGAATGTATATAACGGTGTTCTTTTGTGCTGGCTAAATTCAAACCTTTTGTATCGTGCACCATAGATAGATAGATAGATAGATAGATAGAATGATAGATAGATAAGTGTCTTTATTTTCCACTTTGAACAACACAAGTGATTTGGGTGAAGTTGAGGCACAAGAGCCCCCTCTTCCACTTAACCCATAACAGTGTTATGGCAATTCATTTTCTTATTGGAATAAGAGTTAGGCCCATTGTTGCCAGCTGTAATAAATTGGTCAGTAGCCTAATCACTCACATCAAATTGACCTCTCACAAACACAAATCTGGTAACACAGTTCTCCATAAGTGTTTTTATACATTTCAATTTCAATTTATTTATTCACACTCACAAGATACATCAATATTGGAAAACAATTGATTACATCAATAAAAAAACATTACAATATGAAATAGATAACTTTAAATATGAGAACACATTACAATATTAGAAGGCAATTCATACATGTTATGTGGTGAAGAAGGGTGGAGGATCAAAAGTTCTCCCAACTATGGCTATCCATATCATAGGAGGCTTTTGATCCTTGGAAGTTTTGGGAAGGATTGGGAAAGGGTGTGATAGAGCACGAGTAGGGAAAGTAAGCGCACCAATCAGAAAGTTCTCTGCTAACTTATTTTAGTTCTCAAAGATTTTGTGAATTGTTTTGTGAATGAGAATACAACAATTTTACAGTAACTTACGGTATTAGAATAAATTTTTACCTTGGTCATTGAATATAATTGCGATTTTTACTCCGCAGGCAGCCGAAAAAACGCACGAATGGCCCGCGGACTTCGGCGACAGCCTACGCAACAAAGCCGTCGAAAACATTTGGGAAATAACCGTCAACCTGAACATCCTCTACCGCGAAAACTGGACAAGGTTGGCGGCCCTGGAAATCGCCCGCTTCCAGGAGCAGTTGGCACACGAATTGGCGCGCGAACTGGAGGATGAAAGCGCGGCAAACGAGTCACAAGACAAAATGGCGGCGTCACAGTGGGATCTTGCATCGGGGCTGTTGTACTCCATTACTATACTCACCACTACAGGCAAGTTACAATTTCTGTTCTAATTCTTTTTATACTATATTTATGATAAATTTGATTAATTGTCAGTATAATGTATAACTTTCACTTGTAAAGATTGACTTTAAGTATGCTGATGCACGTATAGTCTGGTCGAGCTCAGAAGACTTTCCTGCATAACGGCCAGTTTAAGGTGTAAGGAGTGTAACTATGTAGAATATAGGCCTACACAAGACTTGAAAATTCAAGTGTAACATGCATCACTCCTTTCAATATTACCTAGTTATATAAATTATATTCCATATCCTCTCCAAACACTAGATGATTCAATTCAATTTGAATTGTAAAGATGAATATTTATAGTTTTCATTAAGGCTCTAGGTAAACGTTTTCATAGATCATTATAGTATTTTTATAACTTATATGGCCGCGCATTGAGTAGGAGTAAATAAAAATGTTGGAGCAGGCTATTCTTAGATTATTAATTGTTTAGCACAATGAGAGCTTTTTGTAGATAGTAATCTAAGAGTACTATACTAAGATTTAAAATAATTTAAACTTACAATATTATTAACATTTATAATTTTTTGTACACCTAGGCTACGGCAAACTAGGCCCGAAAACCGTTTTGGGCAAGACAGCTACCATGCTCTATGCTGCTGTAGGCATCCCGCTGATGCTTGTCTACCTATCCAGCATAGGACAGCTGTTGTCCACCTGCGCCATGGCACTGTTCAGACGCCAAGGGCGACCGCCGAACAAGGGCGCCGCCAAGTCGACATCCGCCACCCGGCTGGAGCCCTTCTACATTAGGGCGCCGCCTGAGGGCGATCCGCGCCAGGGAGGGGACCCTAGGTGCGTTTTGAATTTTAGATTTTTCAAATTTTATCAGTAGGTAACTAATACAGACAGATATTCGAAGCAACCGGTTCCAATCAATCAATTCGAAACATAGGCCTAAATAAAAATGTAAGTTACATGAATGCGTCTTCAATATTATTTTCAACAAAATAATGGAATATAAAATACCGGTAACTTAAATATAAGTACCTACAATGAAAAAATATCAACATTGGTCGTCTAAATACAAATACTACAACCCTACTCTACTCTTAATATAGTTTTACCCACATATCAACGGCAACGGTATATTTTATGTAATTATAACAGTAGTAGGCCTACTTCCTACCCAAGGGTATTAAAAAACCTTGTCTTTAATAACCTTGCTTCCTACCTAACCTACCATATACTAAGGCTTCTCAACTTCATGAGCAATGATAAGATATTGTTTTTCATGTACGACAATTTTAACTGTGTAAGTTATAATGCGGTTCATTTGATACAGTATATATTTATTCGAAGAAGAACAAGGGTAAAAACACATACCGGTACATTGAGTTGAATGAATAAATATTCTATTCCAATTTCAATTCTGTAATATTCTAATCTTTTCTAATTCCAATTCTCTATAATATATTGTTCTAACTTCAATTCTATAATATTCTATTCTTGTTCTAATTTCAATTCTATAGTATTCTATTCTTGTTCTAATTTCAATTCTATAGTATTCTATTCTTGTTCTAATTTCAATTCTATAGTATTCTATTCTTGTTCTAATTTCAATTCTATAGTATTCTATTCTTGTTCTAATTTCAATTCTATAGTATTCTATTCTTGTTCTAATTTCAATTCTATAGTATTCTATTCTTGTTCTAATTTCAATTCTATAGTATTCTATTCTTGTTCTAATTTCAATTCTCTAGTATTCTATTCTTATTCTAATTTTAATTCTAATTCTGATTGTATTTTTTTGAAAGGCACACACACTGCTCGGACACTCTGCACAAGTCTCCGTCCATTTCAATAAATAGCAGCCACTATGCCGGCACGCCGACGGGGAGTCTAGTGCAGCCTCACAGCAAAGGCACTTTCAGTACGGTCAGTATATCTATACAGGGTGTTTCAGGAGGAATGTGTAATACTTCTCAGGCTGATTCCTTACACCAAGTAGACAAAAAAGTTCCATGGGACCAACCCCCAAAAACGCTTTGTTACCGAGATAACAATGGCTGAAAATTGAGATTTTTCAAAATATATCAATTTTTCTAATTTTTTAGAGGCTTTAATGAGGTTCTAAAATAATCAATTCCTATGTGAAATTAGCTGAGGAATTCAATGAAACCAGTTCCGAGTTTGTAACTTTAACGGTTATTGAGATAATTGGGAAAAATATACTAGAAAATGCCATTTTTCAACAATAAGGGTTATAACTGGATGAGGAATAATAAAATTGTATTTTTCATTAATGGAAGTTGAAGAGAGTTTTGATCAATATTGATTTTTGATCGCCATGACTGAGATTTGGGTAAGATTTACACAATCGCCGCCATTTAACTTTTTCTTCAGAATCCGACTCTCTTCAACTTCCATAAATGGAAAATACAATTTTATTAGCCTATACCTTATTGTTGAAAAATGGCGTTTTAACCAACAAAAAGCCGGTGGGCTCTACCCACCGGCAGTGCGGCCTCAGCCTCAGTGTCGGCTGAGACAAACAGGCTCGCTTTGCTCGCTTTGCTCGCCTGCAATTTCCATTTCGAAGGATTTGCTTTGATCATAATATCACTAAACTGTTGAGAAACTGTTGAGAACGGTTCTGTTGAGAAATTGTTCTGAATTAGCTGTTCTATTACCTGTTCTAATTCAGCTATACCTAAATGATTTTTTTTGGAATCAAGAGAGACAATAGATGCTTTACATCAGCTGTTAGTAGGTTACATCAGCTAGAAAACCGCCCAACTATTTTTGCCTCTGCTACACCATTGTTATCACTCTAAAATGAAAATTTCTTCAAGAGTAATATTGATTCAACTAATCAGGCTATAAATCATCGTCTCCTGTTGTTGTAAAATTGAGTTTTAAAAGTTACTTCCCTATTAACTTATCAACCATCCAAGATACAAACTTCTACCTGATTTTATTGAATTTTTGAGCTAATTTTACATAGAAATCTATTATTTAAGTAGCCCCTATGTAGATAGCAAGACAGATATCGATTTTTTAATGAAATAATTACAGCGTTCCGAGTTGTGTATCATCCTCAACTTAGAAGCTTCTGAAAGGCCGGCGAAATAGCATTGTGAAGATAGGGACGTTGCGGAAAGAGCTGCTCCCATAGTACACTTCAAGTTTAAGCGTGTCATTTACACAGCAGCCGCTTGGAAATCTTCTCGATTTAACATGCATTCAAAGGGAGCCAGCAATCTCAACAGGCTCAGATAGACCAGGCGAAATAACATTGGAAAGATAGGAGATTCTACAGCGTTGCGCGAAGAGCTGCTCGCTTGATACAGAAAATTTCATTTTGTTGCTTTCTCAACCTACTAAGCTTTAAAATACTTAAATTAGAAATCTTTCAACTTTATTTAGATATATAGCAAACGCTAAAGAAACTGGCTGTAAGGTACTGTTATGCAATCAATTCTCAGCTCTGTCAGGACAGTCGACGAGCTGTCTTTGAGTGCGCATCAAAATGAGAGTGAATTTTCACTAAACAATCAATTTCAAACTTTCTTAACTTAACCATAACTTCATCTATCAGATAACTTACGGTATTTTATTACCTAGAAAAAATTTTTTGTTTGTTGTTTTTACCATTAAATTTTTACCTACTGTTTATAAGATCGTTACTCAATGTCTGGCATAAGTCGTTTTGTTTCAATTCAGAACTATTATAAGTTGGGCGGTTTTGTCTGCTTCTTGTGCGCTCCAACAGCTGATGCTGTCAATTAGAGTTGACATTTTCAATTCAAATTCAAATTTTCTATTCAAACAAAATACAAGACAATGTACATAAATAAAGAAAATATGATGAATAGGCTCTTCGCTTGGATGACAGGTCCGTGTATGTGCGGGGAGGAGTCACATGTAGCAAACAAGAGTTTATTTCTTAATATTATATGTATCAAAATATAACAATGGTAGAGAGAAAAATCTAGTTATGAAATAAATTCATTATAAAATTGAAAATGTAACAAAATTTCTTCAGGATAAGTTTTAGATTCATCAAGTCTATTTCAACAAAACCGTATCAGCAGTAAGACAGTATCAGCAGTGTCAGTGAGTCAAACAGGCTCGCTTCGCTCGCCTGTAAAACCTCTGTCAGTGTCAGCTGAGACAAACAGGCTCGCTTCGCTCGCCTGCAAATTCCGTTCAGAAGGGATTTTTATTGAGCACAGCATTATTCTACACCTAATCTGGACCTGTTTACCTAATTTCAACATTTTCTGCCAATTTGTACTAGAGAAATCAAAGGCGGGTATTACACGATAATAGTTCTCTGACATATTTCTATTATCAAACATCTATGATGATGAAATATTACCGTGTAATGAACCAAATATTATAAATGATCATATTCTATGTCATATGTTTTCCTATAGAGAACATATTATAATATCTTTGATAATAGATGTATGACATAGAACTATTATCGTGTAATAGCGGCCTAAGAAAATCTCCAATAATTCCAAAAAAATAGTAAAACTCTATAATATTGAGCGTAACCTTGGGAAGTATATCGGACATAGTTTGAAACTTGATTCAATATCTTTTTTTTTTTGCTTCTTCCAAATTAGTTCATCTATAATCTCACTGAACCATTGAATTTACAGTTAGGATTGGTCGTATCAAGGCGGAAGATATGCATTCCGCAACACATCTACAATTTTGAAAACCTCATTACTGGCGTAATCTTAAACGGATTGCAAAAATATTTCAACACAACATTTCTAGACCTTATCTGAACCTGCCCACCAAATATCAACATTTTCTACCGATTGGTTCTCGAAAAAATGAGGAAAACGCCGAAAAAGTAAAATATTTGGCGTATCCTTGAAAATTTTTTAAAATCCGTTCTTAGCACGCGTCTAAACGTCCAACTGAACATGCCTGCCAAATTTGAACGCATTTGGTTCAATGGATTTTTATTTCTGGTGATGAATGAATGAATGGATGCCATTTCACTTTCATACATAGAGATAAATTAAAATACATAATTTTTCAGGTGCTATGTTTTGGCGTAATGATAGCCTACATCTGTTGCGGGGCGCTGATTGTCTGTCTGCTGGAGAAAAACTGGTCCTACTTGGACGGGGTGTTCTTCTGCTTTATGACGCTGAGCACCATCAACTTTGTCGACGGCGGCGGCGGCGGAGATGGAAAAGTGATGACGTCATCGCCCACGCCCTCTCTGCCCCCCACGGCGGCCCCCCACCACTCACGGGGTGCCGGAGACCCCACCACGGTGTGGTTCTTTTCGCTCTACATACTGTGGGGAATGGCACTGACTGCTATGTGCTTCAACATATTTCATCGTGAGGTAAGAAGGGATGAGAAGGTCTTTGGTTTCCAATTTTAAAACTTTGTATAATACCGTATTATCATATTACCATATTATTGTGTTATAATATAATATTATATACCTTTAATAGATCAAGGCCCAGACCTGATAAAATATTGCAACACATTGTATAGCAAAGCAAAGAAGACCCTCTGGCTAAACGGGAAAAAGACTCCGGCTTGGTCAATATTTGTTTAAGAATTATAAATTTTATCTCAAATTGTAGGAAACAATTTGATCTACGATTAAGACCACATTTATAATAATTCTTGAACAACTATTGACTAAGCTGGAGTCATTTTCCTATCTTGCCAGAGGGTCTTCTTTGCTTGGAGAGACTAGGCTACAATCTACCCATATGATAGAATTTAGCACAGTTATAAATCATACATGTTGTCTTAGTTTTTCGCTAATCTAAGCATAATTTTCATTAAAATATTATCGTGATGAACTTATTCTATAGAATTCCTTTTGTGTTTTCTACTGTACTGGGTCATTGTGATAGAGGTTGACTGAAAAATAGACAATTATTATGTCTTAGCTATATTTATAGCAATATTCAAATGTGAGAACGCACGTAAGAAACGCTGAAACAGCTGACTTAAAAATTATTTCAATGCTTTTAAATGGACCGTCTTTCCTACTCTACATAGTTGCCAGTTTTAAGACCATGGCCTTATATTAAAGGAAGCTATAATATTATTCGTAACTATTAAGAACTATTATTAAAATATTATTTGTAAAGTGTAACAAAAATGTATAATTTGAAGGTGGTGTATCGACTGGACTATTCGACCGCCTACACTTGTCACCAGAGGCCGCTACCAGGCTCCGCTTCTTGACACGCTACCAGGCGACAGTCAGGCTATGATACGGAGAAGCGACGCCGTAGGAGGTACGCATTGAAATAATTTACTTTCAAGAAGATACATATAAGATGAAACAACACGTTTTAAACAGATGATACACAGCATTTATCAAATAATGGAAGAATCGAGTAGAAAGTTTTTTGTCACTATATATGTACAGTATTAATAATAAATTGATTGTAAAAGCTATATGTTATGTTTAAAGCTATATGTATAAAAGCTATATGTTTCAAATAACATAATTTCAAGAAGGAGATACAGATATAGTAATAGACAGAGAGATAGATAGGGAAAGATATAGAGATCAAACAGCTTAGTTGTTTATTGTGAGTATAGTCTGTCCAAGTAAAGAAGGCCCTCTGACAAGTAGGAAAAATGACTCAAGCTCGGTCAATATTGGTTCAAAAATTATAAATTTGATCTCAAATCGTAGGAAACAATTTGATCTACTATTTAAGACCACATTTATAATTCTTGAACAAATGTTGAGCAAGCTGGAGTCATTTTCCCATCTTGCCAGAGGGTCTTCTTTGCTTGGACAGATACGTGTCAAACATACACGCAATTAACATTTCGATTGTCTGCGCCTTCAACTTTAATGTAATATCAAAAGTGGAAAAATAAACGCATTTATCCATTTGTTACTATTATATTCACTTGCTATCAAAGGAATATACTTGAACTATTTGGTACTACATGAACTATGTAATGGCAATACTGTAAATAAAACGGTTTTCAATGAGAATCTCTGTTTTCAAATGGAAAATACGGGCTATTATGACAATAAATGGATTTGAGAAACAGAGTATTGTTGTTCTAGTTATATTGTGTATGTGTTTTTTATGATTAATTATTTTCCAGGTCAAGTGGAAGTGTGAGCCATCAGACCCAGCAGACTGGAGCGGATAGTCCTGGAGAGACTGGAATCGACTATTTAAACATAAAATTTACTGGAGTGGCCGTGGATGGACCAGACACCGACGAAGCTGAGCCTGAAGAGAACACCAAGATGTAACGGAAAAATTGAAATTTCAGCTAAAAATTACTCAAATAAAGAATGTGTGGTCTCCAGTAGGTATTAGAGAAAGCAGTTTGAGGTGAAAAAGTTATACTCAGACATTGGGAGGCGCAATTTTAAGTAGAAAATTGCTCAAATATTGGGTCAGAGCAATATAGTATCCAATAAATGTAACAGAAAAATTAAAATTTCAACTGAAAAATTATTCGAATGGAGAATGGATGGTATCCAATACATTGGAAAAAGCAATGCGAGGTGACAAGGTTACGGTACTGAAATATCAGGAGACGCAATTACATCCAAAAAATTACTCACAAATAGCTTGTCCAAGCAAAGAAGGGCCTCTAGCAAGATGAGAAAATGACTTCAGCTCGGTCAATATTGGTTCAAAGATTGTTGATTTGGTCTTAAATTGTAGATTAGAATGTTTCTTACAATTAAGATGATCGAATCAATAATTTTTGAACCAATATTGACCGAGAGCTGGAGGTGGAGTCATTTTATCATCTTGCCAGAGGGTCTTCTTTGCTTGGTCGTGCTTTACCGGTTTCAGATCAGAAGAATAGATTCTCCAACAAATTAAAGATCGAAAATTGAGCAAAAAAAAATAGTCTCAAAAAATGGATAACTCATATAGAAATTTTAGCTCACAAATTATTTATTCAATCATTATTCCAATAGGCTAGAAGATCGGACAACAAAACTTATGCCACTGAGAAGGTAAACCTCATATAATGTTATACATTCTCTGTAATTATGCCAAACAAAAAATTGCACATTATACTGCTGATAAATTTCACTTGTTCAAGGAGATCGTGGTAGTCTGTCCAAGCAAAGAAGACCCTCTGGCAAGATGGGAAAATGACTCAAGCTCGGTCAATATTGGTTCAAAAATTAATTATTTGGTCTCGAATTGTAGAGTACAATGTTTCCTACAATTTGTGATCAAATCAATATTTTTTGAACCAATATTGACCAAGCTGGAGTCATTTTCCCATCTTGCCAGAGGCTCTTCTTTGTTTGGATAGACTATGGTTACCCATATTAAATGAGAAGAAAAGATTTTGTCAAACCAAAGATTTATTTGATACGAATCTAAACCACAGATCTCTGGTTTACCCCAAAGGTTTACCCGAGATTGAAAATGGGGAGCAAGCGAAACCGGTTGCATATTGAACAACTTTTTCAGAAATGTGTTGGCCTACAAATCAAAACTCTTTGAGTAGTTGTGAAATTGATATTGTGGTAGTTATCCATAATAAATTATAATAAATCAGTGGTTTGACAACATCTTGTCTTTTCATTTAATACAAATCAAAATATGAGGTTGTAACAATTTTTTGTCTTTTTATCCAATGGAGAAACAAGGATTTTAGTCGAAAAGTGTACGGTATACTTACACTATTTGGTATATCTCTGTATACGTTTAATCTCAACTATAGAGATGAGTACCTATAATCACAGTATATACAGTATACACAGGTATATACAGTCTCTGTAATCTGGACTAGGGCTCGCTATGAAGACCTTTTTATAGAGTCTCAATCTGGACTATTCTGGTTCCAAACCATCAACATTTGAATGGAAACTATCCTAATCTTAAGTCAAGTATTGGTGCTCTTGAAAATTAATAAACACTTTTGAAATATTAAATGGTTTGTTTTTCATCTATTGTAGAAGGTATTCAAAATGAGACTCGCAAATTATTACGGATTACAATTTAAACAGTTTGAAAAAATATTGGAAGCTACTTCAATAAAACTAACAACGATAAAAGTCTCGAATAAGGAATAATAGTTTGAAAAATAACTCAAAATGCTATCTTAGCTGAAACCCCAATTTATCTAAAAAATTGAAGAATGTAAGTTATCTGGAATTCGGAATAAAATAAGAATACGTCGTTTAGGTATATTTGAAAATTTTAGATGAAACATTTAAAACCTTGTCAATTCCTATTGAACGGTAAATCATTTAGTGTTCAATTATTCAATCATAATATGATAAGAAGTAGAGCTTGAGAGTAAAAGTAGGTAGTGTTCTTTTCAAAATAAATTATTATAATAATTCCTACATTATTATTAGTTCCTACAAACGATTTATATATGCAGAGATATACGATATATATGTCTTTCCAAGCAGAGAAGACATTTTGGTAAAATGTAAGAATGACATTTAAGGATGAATGTAAGATTATAATTCTTGAATCAATATTGACCGAGCTAGAGTCATTTTCCCATCTTGCCAGAGGGTCTTTTTTGCGTCAACAGACTGTACCGCGAGGCATGCATGGCACATGCCTCAGACTGTCGATACGCGGCTTAAGATGACTCATTGTAAGATGCAAATTGTAATTCAGAATGGGTTTTACTGTTTGAGACCACATTTATAACTTTTGAATCAATACTGACCTAGCTGAAGTCATCTTAAACCGCGTATCGACAGTCTGAGGCATGTGCCACGCATGCCTCGCGGTACAGTCTGGTGACGCAAAAAGACCCTCTGGCAAGCTGGGAAAATGACTAGCTCGGTCAATATTGATTCAAGAATTATAAATGTGGTCTCAAATTGTAGAACAGATTGTTTAAACTTTTTAACAAATAGTGACTGAGCTAGAGTCATTTCCCATCTTGCCAGAGGGTCTTTTTTGCGTCAACCGACTGTACCGCTAGGCATTCGTGGCACATGCCTCAGACTGTCGATACGCGGCTTTACATCTTGCTAGAAGGTCTTCTTTGCCTGACTATACCTATATAAGAAAATAGATATAATAGAATCGAGAAAAGCACATTTAAAACTGAAGCGATTTACAAGTTCAACATTTATTTCAACTATTTTAGTTAGAGCTATAAAAATAATTATGGTACCGAATTATTTTTTTGTTGATGAACCCAGCTAGTACGATAATTGTAGTTGTATTGATGTTCTCTGAACAAGCTCTTCCAAGTATATTATACAATGTATTATGTATTATACAATTGTATTATTCAATGTTGAAAAATTATAATTAGTAATATTAAATATTGTATACTTGAATAAATTGTTTTTAATTTACTAATGTTATATTTACTTCTCCTCTCACTGTTTTAATCTATGCTGTGATGATGTAAGCCCTTGTATTATATCTAATGGTTATTTCTATATAGCTTTCATCATTTTAGGGATAGAAGATTGGTAAGAATGTGACAAAAAATTGAGAGTAATATTTTATTGAAAAAATAACAACATGGTTTATCAAATTATTCCAGAAAATTGGGAAATACAGTAATTGTGCAAATTTCTTTGAATTTGACAGCATTTATTCAAGAACAGTAGAAAGTGAAGGTAATACATTAGAAGCCATTTGCAAAAAATCAGGTAACTTACTAATCGAAAAAAACAGATAAAAAAATAATAAAATAAAAATATATCTTTGGAAATTTAAAGGAATGTGAAAGCTACTTGAGAATACATGTAGCGTAATGTATTGTGTAAAATAATATAAATATATTTTTGGAAATTTAAAGGAATGTGAAAGCTACTTGAGAATACATGTTGCGTAATGTATTGTGTAAAATAATAGTAATAATAATAATAATAATAAAGTAAAATAATTCCTGTACCATAAAAATATCGCAACACAACATTTTATTCGAATAAATTGGGATTGAACCCTCCTACAAAAATAAAATTATAATCATTCAAATATATAATGTCAACAGTATAGGCTACCTTATATAAGAGAAATGATCATAAGTGAATTAAATATGAAAGTTCAAACGATACTTTGAATATTTGATTGTTTTGAAGTTGATTTATTAGCATATTTCTCGACTGTATGTATTCTTATGCCGTATTCGGTGGGGAGTTCCAAAAGGAAGTTCCACCGGCACCATAACCTTAATTTCCATCGAAGGGAAATCATGGTATTTCTTCATATGATACACAGAAATTTGAATTATTAAAAGTTCTACCGAATCAAGACTAATAGAATAAAATATGTATTCTTATGCCGTATTCGGTGGGGAGTTCCAAAAGGAAGTTCCACCGGCACCATAACCTTAATTTCCATCGAAGGGAAATCATGGTATTTCTTCATATGATACACAGAAATTTGAATTATTAAAAGTTCTACCGAATCAAGACTAATAGAATAAAATTGATTGAGCTGCCAACAGAATAGCTTTAATATGAGCAATGATATAGGACAGTTTTTAATAATTTCCTCATATTTCACAACTTGAAATATAATTATTTTAATATTAGAAATAGAAGACGATTTGGACTCAATATGTTTTCACCCTTACATTCATTATTCATAAATACGATAAATAATATTCAAGTTTGTTACCAAATATCCAAAGTTGAAGAAATTTAACAAATCTCACCCTCTAAAATTAAACATTATTAAAAATTAACAACAAATTTTTCAAGTAGAATATGTAACGAGAACTAAAACCACACCGGAACTATGAAACTAAACAAAATCTTGGGAAATCAAAACTATCAATACAGTATTCGGAATCTTCAACACTGGCGGCTGGTGCCCACGAAACAGGTGAAGTGCTGTACAGTAAAAGATACGGGCACTTCACCTATTTCGTGGGTACGAGCCGCCAGTGTCTGATTCTAAGCTGACCT
Source organism: Sogatella furcifera (assembly GCA_017141385.1). Classification (NCBI taxonomy): domain Eukaryota; kingdom Metazoa; phylum Arthropoda; class Insecta; order Hemiptera; family Delphacidae; genus Sogatella; species Sogatella furcifera. Next base: position 36,840,738 of record CM029552.1, on the reverse strand, counting down.
AATAGCGAATGACATTTGAGGTTGAAATAGGAATTATCAAGATAGCCTATAGAATTATACATAATTGATCTAAACTTTACACCAATAATTACGATTAGGTCTATCTTGTGGTAACCAACATAGAATCATTAGTTATGACTTAATAAAAGCAATAGACATTTGGTAACGTTATCAATAGTCTCGTATCGTTTTTCACTTTGATACATGTATCTTTTTTGTGTATCTTCTTTAATATTAAAGCTTTCTCATGCAAAGTAAGTTGGATACACAACCCGTAACAAAAAAGTTTTGAAAAAACTATCTTTTGGTGTGAAAAAATTCATAGTATAATCAACACTAGTACATCACACAGTAACTAGTAATCAACACAATAGTATAATACATGTATTAGTAGGTGTTGGTATAATTCGTTCAAGCTTAAAAGACCCTTCTATAATAATAATTGTAAGGATCGACATCCATATCAGTTTGGACTAAGGCTGCTTTAACATAGATTTATTGTATCATGAAAAAATAAGCCTCATGTTTTGTAATTCATCTTTATAATAAAAATGTTCATGAATAAATGAATAAATGAATAAATGAATTTTATTTCCTCTGTGCAAAACATTATGAAAAACAAAATTACAAAAACTTGGAAATTGACTGATCACTTCTTCCAGTAAATGATCCAAGATCATAATCAATTAACGTATATAAACCCGGCTTATAGGTTGATTAAAAGCGGACAAAACACAGCTGATTTTAGTTATAAAAGTTACAGATTTTATAGAACTTTGGGAGCAATGAGACCAGACATTATGTCGAACGAATTTCCGTCAGGATGCACCGAGAACTGGCGACTGTTTTTGTCAAGCACTTTCAAAAATCCACAATTGTCAATACCCACAATGGTCACCTGTTGATCACAACCGTCTTCCGTTCGTACCGTCACATTTGCCCCACTGAAAAAAAATAGTTATTGACAAAAACACGCAAACGTGAAAAAAAGTTTATAGGAATTTCTTTCTTCTTTTAATTACCACTAAGACAAGTTGATATTGCGGAATCTATCACACTAAAGCGTGCTGTACACGGGGACAGTAGTGTCGGACACTTGAATATCTGTAGCCAATTACAGCCTTTGTCTTGTCATTGAGTCAAACAACAACAGCTGTGATTGGCTACAGCTATTTCACTGTCAGCTACTACTGTCCCCGTGTACAGCACGCTTCAAGGTAAAGGATTCCCAAGCGGCAACTCGAGCCGCGCGGGTCTAGCTGCGCTGCTGGAGCTGCCCGGCTCTAGCTGCGCTGCTCTAGCCATCATATCACATTATTATAACATTTGTTTATTATAAATGTTCACTTTGTTATTAGGACTACCAATGTATATTTTTTGTGAAGGTGATGCCCACATGGGCTCTTGGGCCTGTGCGTGGGTAATGGGAAGGATGATGATGAGAGATGAATGGACCTATTGCTTTAGGTGGGTTCCGAACCACCGGGAAGCGATTTTTGAGGCTCATAAATTGAATTCAGAGGAACCGGTCACCATTACAACAGTGGTGGTAGAGGCACGTCGCTTATCTAATCTCACCGATTAGACACTCTCTACCACTGGGACAAACTAAATCGATAATAAAATAATAGTGAAATTCATTTAGCATGACTTGAAAGTGTGAATTTCACAAAGTTAGCCGGTTGGCAGTTATCAATTCTCAGCTCTGTCAGGACAGTCTGAAGCTGTCTTCAAGAACGAATTTGCATAGCTCTTGTTCCAATGTACTCTCGCAGACAGCTCGCCGACTGTTCTAACAGAGCTGAGAATCTCGAATCAATAAAAGTCATTCTCCAAAGCGCCTAACTTTGTGGCGTCAAGTATAAATGCTGGAAACACCACTCTAGACATATCTCACCAAGTGTATAGTTTGTCCAAGTAAATACACCTACTGTATATTAATGAACTATACAGAGTGTTTCTGACATTTAGACCAATAAACTTAGTGATGTGTTTCCTCACATGAAAATAAAGAAAAACGTTCTGATAATAGTACATTACGCCACAAGCCTTGGAAGTGAACGGTTATGGTATAAGGATAGTTTCCTGGACAAGGCTTGCCGAGCCTGGGAATAATTCTGAATAATGTAAACAACTTCCTGGGCGAGTTGCGTATAATTTTTTTTGGAACACTTCAAATGAATATTATCAATCTAATTTCATGAATAAACAATAAAAATATGATTAACCAGATAGACCAGACCAGTTAACTCACTATGCTAGTGTTGCCAAACCGAATCTGGAGTAAGCCAGAAGCTGCTAGGTAGGCCTATTGAACTCAGGACTACAGGACTCATCCACTGCAGAGTGCAAGAATGGCAGCCAAGATGCTATAAGTGCTGGAATATTGGCCATCATTCCAACAACTGCATGGGACCAGATAGGTGAGACATGTGCCACAGATGTCATCAAAGTGGCCACAAAATTGCTAAGTGTACTGCAGAAAAGTGTGACAACTGCCAGCAGGAGGGGCTCCACAAGCACACAAGATTGTGAGAGTAATACAAGCTAACCTCAACAGGAGCCGGGTTTGCCACGACCTACTCTTTAAAGAGGCAGAAGATAGAGAGGTAGAAATATTAATAGTTAGTGAGCCAAATAAAACATTAATGCTCCAATCAAGCTGGCTGACAGATCAACGCCTGGATGCAGCCCTTCACATCCAGAAGGGATGTCTATCCAGTGGTAAAGGAGGAGGACATGTATGGGCTGAGGTGCAGCCTGGACTTATAATAGTCAGTTGCTACTATTCCCCTAATGCTGAAGTGCAAAATTTCGAGAATGATCTGAAGGAGCTGGGACAAATCATACTCCAAAACTGTCACACTCAATTTATAATTGGGGGTGACTTCAATGCCAAAGCACCAGCCTGGGGAAGCACCTTTCACAATCAAAGAGGACAAATCCTAGAGGACTGGCAAGCCTCTTTACAGCTACAACTCCTAAATGAAGGTGATACTCCAACATTTGTGAGACATGGAAGCCAGTCAATATTAGACCTCACTTTTGCCATTGAGAGGGTCTCCCAGCTAATCTCCCAGTGGAGAGAAATTGAAAGGGATATCCTCAGTGACCATCAGCCAATATTCTTTGAAGTTGGGAACCAGGACCACCAGGATCAGGCACAAATTGATTTCAATCATCCCAGACCACACCATGGATGGCACTTTGTAAGATCTACGGCTGGTTGTAAGTTGCAAGTTTCCAGGAGAAGAATAAAGAGGAAACCTTTTCCTTCAGAATTGGAATAATTGTATTGAAATCTATCACACAACATTACCTCTTGCACTTTGACATATTTTCTTCAAAAGTAAGTAGTTTTTCTATTTGCAGGTATTCAAAAACAAGCAATTAATGTAGCTACATGCATTTGAATTTAACCGCACTTAGGATATAGACATTAAGTACATTTTTTGTACACGGTGTAGTATGTAGGTCGCGCTGGTCTCCTTGCTGCAGCTTGAGGTCTATAGACCTTGCCGCAGCTTGTCAATAGTTGGGCCGTTGTATGCTGAGACGCGCACGTGACGCAGCCCACGCAAAGTAGCCAATCACAGCTCATATTGATGACAAGAAAAGAGCTGTGATTGGCTAGTTCACGTGGAATGCGTTACGTGCATCCCAGCATATGCTCGGCCATGGGACGCACTTGAAGCAGCCCACGCGAACTAGCCAATCACAGCTTATATTGACAATAAGAAAAGAGCTGTGATTGGCTAATTCGCGTGGAATGCGTTATGCGCCATAGGCCAGGCATATGCTGGGACGCATTCATACACACGCACGCAAGCCAGCCAATCACAGCTCTTGTTGAGGACAAGAAAAGAACTGTGATTGGCTGGCTTGCGTGCGTGTGCCAGTATGCATCCCAGCATACGCCCGGCCAATGTCTTGCCCGAAATATCGATGCCCATCGGCCATCCAAGACGAACTATATCCTCTAGTTGGTCTGGTCGTCTAAAGGTACGATTTGGTTGGTGCGGAACGTAACGACCGTCAGCCGCAATGTACGCATACGGCTGCGGCTGAACCATTTTCGTTGGCACGACCCAGTCGCAATGATCTGCCTTCATGATATCCAGATCTACTATTGCAAAATGAAAATTACTTTATTTTATTACTTATTGAATGAAAATTTCATCAACTTTGATATAAACATCCCTCATAATTACCAATATTTCCCTCCTGGTCATCTCAATCATAACTTATTACATTTTCTTCAAGTCTCCAAAATATTTGAGGTTAGAATCCACTGCGACTGGTCGCCGCAACACTGCTTCTGGAGGAGTACGGTCGTCATCGGATGCGGCTGTTGGTCGTGGTCGTTGGTGATACGCATGAACGAAATCGGTCCTATAATTTTACACAGAAGCAGTCCGCCATTTTTTACGCAACGACCGACGGTCGTTACGTTTCGCACCAACCAAATCCTAGCTTAAGTCGTCTTATTTTTATAAATAAAAATAAAGTTATAGGTTATAGCCTACGTGAGTGTGACTTACTGCCTTGAGACTTGATTTTGTCATTTAGTTAGTGAAGAAACTGAGATAAAACGAATTAACATACGGTACTTATTTTAGCAATCAATTTTAGCACTTCAGTTTGATGATGATAAGTAGTTCATAAGTCTCATTCCACTTCAAGCCCTGTCATCCAAACTTTAATTTCCTACTAAGAATACAAATAAGAGAATGATGATAATTTAGTGATTGAAGGAGTATTTACTTTACGGTAATCGTCTTTTAATTCTCCAGTCATACTCCCATTCTTTAAACTTATTACTTATAGAATAATTTACAACAATACGGAACTAAAACATAGTACAGTGTCCTGTGAACCTCTAAGAATAAAATTTAAACAGATAATAGGCTAAGTGGCATTGGTAATATGTCTTCAGACACTGGAAATCTGAAGTTATCTAATTTCGAGAAAAGACTCCTTAAATCATCAGAAATTAATTGTGATTGCGAATTTATTGTCGGTTCTGAGAAGATTGTTATCAAAGGGCACAAACATTTTTTCTCAACAGCCAGTGAAGTTTTTCAAGCTATGTTTTTTGGGGAGCTTAAAGAGGAAAATGCTGTTATTATTCCAGATCTGAACCCGGAAGGATTTCAAGGTATGAAGTTTTTCATTTACACGGGTAAAGTGAATTTTACATCAGTTCTCAACGCGATAGAAACATTAACTGCTGCTCGAAAGTACTTGATTTCTGAACTAACCAATGAATGCATTGAATATATAACAAAAAAACTTTTGCCTTCGGAAGTACTTGAATTCTATGAATATAGCAAGGTTCATCAAATACCTGAATTAGAGGAAGTGTGCTGTGACATTATTCAAAAAAGAACTAGACAAGTGGTAGAAAGTGATTATTTTAATATTGCCAAAATGGAAACAATTGAAACTCTTCTCAAAATTCCGTCTTTAAACTTGTCATCAGAGATAGATTTAATCAACTATTTGAAAAAATGGGTTAAAGCTGAAGTTGATCGGGAGGGAATAAGCCTTGAGGATATGACAACATACTTCAACAGTCTAAAAATACACATACGGTTTCTAACTTTAAGCTCAGAAGATTTTGTCTCGACATGCTCAGATTTTTGTATTCTCACAGAAAAAGAAAAATTGGCTATAGCTTTCAATTTGATGAAACCTGGCTCTCACCCAATGCCAGAAACGCTTTCTTCTGAACATAAATGTCGTGATTTTACTAATTTTATTGAATTAGGCCAATCATGTTATGATCTGCAAGCAACAATATCACGGCGCCCTCGACGCAAATATAACACATGTAAAATCACTGAACTGATTTACACCTACCAGCACAATTCATTGCTAAATTCATGATTTGTATACTCTTCCATCTGAGCCATTTCAAATTGCCACGCTTTGGGTGACGGAATTTATATTCGTATGTTACCCTTTAAAGATGATGTAGATTATTGTAGGCTTGATTAAATTAAGATCAAAACTTCGATTAGAAGCCGAGAAAAAGATGACGATCTGTTTTTTGCGAGTGAGTCACACGTGGAAGTAGGCTGGAAACTCTAACAACACAATATTATTGATATTGCAAAGATCCCCAAGGACACATTGAAAAAGGTATTCAATGTTACTGTTGAATGTTTCTTCGCTATTAATGGTTTCTGAAAGGGACAAACACATTATAAAAATCCGTATGGATATGCATATTCTGAAGGAAGGCAATATTGTTCAATTCTTCTAGCTTGTCTTTCAATTATTCCTTTTTGAATGTGATGTGCATTAATAATATTGTTACTTGTAGGTAGGTAGCATTCTTGAAAACAGGAACCTTATTATAAGGAACCTTCGAAAAGGATATAAGTTGAATTATCAAATATCATATTTAATTATTTATTACATTGAAATATTTTCTACTTTCAAACAAAAAAACATTTAATACACAATTTGATTAAATTAGAGCACTTAATGTATATAATAGTTCTCACCCAAAACAGGTCTGTGTGTGCGGAAAAGAGCTGTACATAAAACTTTACAAATTATGTCATAATCAATAGGTCAAGAGACCATTATTTTCCCTTTGAAGATATGAAGTAAGAATAAAATAGGCTACATTTCAAGGGTAGCCTAACTATAGATTTTCTTATCACTTGTCAAATTGAGCGATCATGTTTGTTAATGTAATAAAAATTGGCAATATCAAAAAGCAAAAAGTTTTATTCAAGTCCGCCATTTCCCAAGGTATTCTCTATAATAACAGAACCTCCAAAATAAGGTATTCATTAGGTCCTGATAATAATTAATCTGTGTTCAGAAGAGTAAAAAAGCAGAAAGGCTACATAAGGGTAAGAATATGTCAAAAAGGAGAGGCTTGGGGTTTTTACTATACGGTACTATGATATACAAATCATATGATGTAATGTATGGTATAGATGTAGAGCTATGTATTTCTCCTACTTGCGAGCAAATTTTATAAATTAGCAAATATAGTATTTTGTTATTTTGGCATATTTTTAGCTATCGTTCTGTATATAAAACATTATTTATAGACCTTTTCATGATAAATCATTTTTATGATTATACTTGTTTCTTTATTTGCTAAATTGTATTGTTGTGTCAAAATAAAGAAATATTTGATTCGATTTTGATAATGTATATACTATACTAGCCGGCAGTATCAAGGCGGAAGATATGCAACCCGCAATACATCTACAATTTAAAAAACTGATAACTGGCGTAATCTTAAACGGAATTCAAATATATTTTAACACAACATTTCTAGACCTTATCTGAACCTGCCTACCAAATATCAACATTTTCTACCGATTGGTTCTCGAAAAAATTGAGAAAACGCCGAAAACCTATAGAAAAACTTAAATATTTGGCGTATCCTTGAAAAGTTTTCAAAATCCGTTCTTAGCGAGCGTCTAAACGTTCAACTGAACATGCATGCCAAATTTGAACGCATTCGGTTCAGTGGATTTTTAGTTCTGGTGATGAATGAATCAGTCAGTGAGTGAGTCAGTCAGTGCCATTTCGCTTTTATAGATATAGATAGCACCCGCAGCCTCACCTTATATTTAACATGTTCTTACCCTAAGGCAAAGGGCTACAACCAAGTACCAACACCAACTAATACAGTCATCATGTATTAGTATAGTCTATCCAAGCAAAGAAGACATTCTGGAAAGATGGAAAAATGACTCCAGATCTATCATCAGTTTAGTTCGAAATAGCCGCATTTTTCTACAATTTGAGACCAAATTTATAATTTTCAAACCGATATTGACTGAGCTGGAGTTATTTTCTAATCTTGCAAGAATGTCTTCTTTGCTTGGACAGTTTATAGATGTAGCTGCACTGCTGGAGCTGCCCGGCTCTAGTTGCGCTGTTCTAGCCCTCACATAACTATATTATGAGTTTTCAACATGTTATTAAGGCTACGAATATATAATAAATCGATAAAAGTCATTTTCAAATGAATTTCACTATTATTTTATTGATTTATTATCAATTAGTAGCCCTAATAAAATAGTGGACATTTATAATATAGTTGTGTAAATATACATTTGATGGCTCCAGCTAGAGCGGCTCGAGCTGCCGCTTGGGAATCGTAACTTCACGTAAAGTTCGGCCAAGAACAGAGGAGCCTTTGGCAACATGGCTGCCATTCACTGCTGCCACTAGTCAGAATGAAAATTGTTCCAACATAACCAAATTTAGGAAGAAATAGTAGGCTCAGGCGATTTTTTTCTGTCCTAGTTCATAATTTATACTATTATGATTTGTGCTATCATATGTCAATAATTGAACAAATAAATTATATATATATATATATATATATATATATATATATATATAAATGGTAAATAATAATATAATATAATAATAATAATATATATATATATAATGATAAATATATATATATATATATATATATATATATATATATATATATATATATATATATATATTCGAAAATTAATTGTTTTTGATGAGATATTGTGGTATTTTTCCATAATGAGAAATAATAAGTCATAGATATTGTCAATACCACAAATTTACAAATTATTTACAATAGTAATAGTAAATAAATAGCAAATAAATTACAATAGTGAATAAATTAGTGGTATTGACAACATCTATGTCTTATTATTTCTCAATATATATTTTCATTCTTGAAATCAATATGATTATGATTAGTGTAAAAACGGTAGGTTGGCTGAACTGTTTTCACCCTGAAAATATCAGTTCTGCGCATGCGTAGTTACATTCTCATTTCCCTCCGCCATCTTTCAAGAGGCTCTTCTGTTCTTGGCCCTACTATACTACTATGAAAAAAATATTTTCAAGAATTATTTATAGTCTGTCCAAGCAAAGAAGACATTCTGTCAAGACGGGGAAACGACTCCAACTCGGTCAATATTGGTTAAAAAATTATAAATTTGGTCTCAAATTGTAGGAAACATTCTTCTCTACAATTTGAGACTAAACTTTTAATAATTGAACAAATATTAACCGAGCTGAAATCATTTTCGCATCTTGCCAGAATGTCTTCTTTGCTCGGACAGACTGCACCCACCTGTGCAACCAGTGCTTGTAGTAGAGTTCAATGACCTCTTGTATCCTGCCTGCCTCCACCATATCGATCAGCTGTTCGAACTGATTCAACAGGTTGGCCACAAACCTCTCCAAGGTCACGTGTTGCACCTTGCTGCCAGTCCTTGCATTCAGAGCGTCTATCATGTCGTTGATACAAGTGGTTGGCAACCTGTTTGAAACATAAAATGTTCAATCAAATTATTTATTTATTTATTAATAATGAAGACAATGGGTTTCCCCATATATTATGTCTCCTACACATTACATATTCTGTCCAAGCAAAGAAGAGCCTCTGGCAAGATGGGAAAATGACTCCAGCTTGGTCAATATCTGTTCAAGAATTATAAATGTTGTCTCAATATTAGATCAAATTGTTTCCTACAATTTGAGATTAAATTGATAATTTTTCAACCAAAATTGACCGAGCTTGAGTCATTCTCCCATCATGCCAGAGGCTCTTCTTTGCTTGGACAGACTATAGAAAAAATAAGTGGTATAATTGTATTGTACTGAAATATGATTTGGTCTCAATTGTAGATCATTCTGCTGTACGATTTGAGACCAAATTTATAATTTTGAACCAATATTGACCGAGCTGGAGTCATTTTCCCATCTTGCCAGAGGGTCTTCTTTCCTTGGACAAACTATATTTTACCTTGTTTCCTTAATCTCAGGGCTACTTTTATCACTGTTTTACAATTTAAATAATTATCAAAGTTACCTTTTTAAATTATTTTTTCAATGCATTACATGTTTCAACTAATTACATAAAATAAATTATAAAATTTGCATTTGAAAATGACTATAATCAATTGAAACATGTAATGCATTGAAAAAATAATTCAAAAAGGGTAATAATTGATAATTATTTACCTTATTATAATTAGGTACTTAGGTAATTAGGTACTTATTATAATTATTGATAGTTATTTTGAATGAGGCACAGAACAGTTCCAATACAAACCTATTGAACAAATTTACTCCAACGCCCAAATTGCAGATGGCACCTCGTGAGCCAACAATACTGCTAGCAATAGCGCCGCCGATCTTCAGCCGTTTTTCGGCGTATATGTCGTTCGGCCATTTCAGGTTGACGGGCAACTGCTGGCACCCCGGCAAAGCCCTCACACACAGAACAGCGGCCAGCGTTACACAGTGCTGCAGGAAACCAAGTCTTCCCCAGAACTGTAATCAATTAATGGATTTTACTGTCAATGAAACACAAATAAAACGGCAAGTTATTGTATAAGTAATTATTGTAAATAAAATTTGTTGATTGAATATTGATTTAATGGAATTTTTCTTTAATGAACTTCTTATAGTTCTTTCATAAGTTATTTGGTAAGTATTTATTTATTTATTTGATTGAAAAGAATACAATAAAAGGAATAAAAATACAGGCGATAGTCCCAAACTTCCTCTATTCCAATTTATATTAAAATGTCCAAATTTAGGTTAGTTAAATTCACCCTTTTGAAGCCATTTCACTATTAATTTATTGATTAAGTATAAATTGGTAGCATACATAGTAGTATACATTATTATTAGAGTAAGGTATACATTAATTCACCCTTTTGAAGCGAATTTCACTATTTATTGATTAATGTCCAAAATAATTTTTATTTGTGTTCAAATAATTTATACATTATTTGAGTTGCTATGATCATTTGGACACTTTTCAATATTCACTTAACACAATTTTCACTCATAAAGAAACATCACAGAATGTATTGTAGGCCTATAATAGTGAAACTTTGACGCCAGAAAGTTGGGCACTTTTGTCTGTTCCTTGTGTGCCCCAACAGCTGATGTTGTCAATTAGAGTTGTCATTTAGCTATGCCTATGAGCCTGACAGCGGTTTGAAGGGTCGCTGCCACCACCAAGTTCAAGGGTCCTGGGCCCTGTTAATTAGGATTGTTGATTAGAAAATCGAATCTACTGGTACTATTAAAACACTGTCACATTACACCACTCTCTCTCAAACAACCTCACTGTTAAGGAACAATTCTCAAGCGGCATCTTGAGCCGCGCGTATCGAAATTTGCTGCTAAAGCTGCCCAGCTCTAGCAATCACAACTCTATTCACATAACTGTATTGTAGATGTTTACTCTGTTATTAGGGCAAATAATGTATAATAAATCAATAAATTATAGTTATTATTAATATTTTATAGTGAAATTCACCCTTTTGAAGCCATTTCACTATTTATTGATTATTAAGTATACATTATTATTTGAGTATGGTATAAATTACATTAATTCACCCTTTTGAAGAGAATTTCACTATTTATTGATTAAGTATACATTAGTAGCCCTAATAACAGAGTAAACATCTATAATATAGTTATGTGAATTGAGTTGTGACGGCTAGAGCAGCGCAGCTAGAGCTGTGCAGCTCTAGCAGCGAATTTTGATACGCGCAGCTTGAGCTGCCACTTGGGAATTGTACCTTAAGAGTGGGACTATTTTCATTTTGCTGAGCTGTCATTTTGAGGAATGTCTTCTTTGCTCGACAAGACTATACTAGAGAAACTGTATGATCGGACTGTAATACTACAGTCTACAGTGTCTACAATTATTGATAATATTGCAATTTTGACCAACCTGTGATCCGGAATCCACGTGAATCTGCAAGGAGAACAGCGCACACCCCTCGGGGCTCAGCCACACGTTCTCCCCCCTCCCCACGCCCCGTGTCAGCGTGCGCGGCACAACAATGAAGCCGTCCACCAATCGCGTGTCGACCACGTGCATCGATGACGTCATCACTCCACAGGACACGCCCACTCGGCCCAAACGCCGGGTGCGCAATGCGTCCATAAACCACTTCTCCGAAAATCCATCACAAGTGGGTGTGACACGTTCACCCAATACCACTTCACCCAAACCATCACAAGTGGTGGCAATTTGACCCAATACCTCTTCACAATTGATGACCATTTCATCCAATACCTCTTCACAATTGCCGACCATTTCACCCACTATCACCGGCAAAAGCATGGGGCTCGGTTTCGGAACATCCACACCATTCTCACAAAATTTCAAACTGATTTTCCTCAATTTCAAGACACCACTGTCGCTTAATCGACTTCTAATCTCTTGTAAAAACCGCATTTTACAAACGGGATCACCGAAAAGATGGCCTACAGTGTAGTCAGGTTCAACATTGCTGCATTCTACCGCACATAGTATGCCAAAATGTTTTTGTAACAAATTGGCAAAAATATCTAAACGTGTTTTGTTGTACAATTTAAATTCATCGCTTTGGTTTTTTATTGTCTCTCTTTGGTTTTCACTAGATAAATATGTATGAATTTGATTTACATTTTCACTAGATGAATGTGTACGAATTTGGTTTTCATTTTCACTAGATATATCACTAACTCTAATCGGTTTGTCGGTTCTGTGCGTTTCAGGAGACAAATCACTGTTGAAAGTTTCTGGTGGATTTCGTCTGAGATGTAAATCTTCAAATCCAATTTCTAAATGCACATTGGAGAACAGTATTTTTCCGCCATTGTTGGACGTTAGTAGAATAAAGCTGGGAGTTTGAGAGGTTTCTTCCCGGCCGGAAGTTGTCACTTCAAACTCGGTGACTTGGTTTTTCGAGTTGGATGGTGAGATTGTGTTTGGTATGTGATTGGTGATACTGAAACAAAAGAATTTAGTCTTTTTAGAAACAAAATTGATGAGTAAAACTCAATAGGGGTATCAACACTAAATGTACGCTACTCTCTAGTGACTATTCAGATTACTTTCTAGATTATTCTGTGTAGTCTTTATACTGAAACTAGTCAACTTCTAGTTATCTAAATAACTTATAAGCTTTTTAGATAAAGCTGTCATAAAGAAGTCGTCGTTCTTTTTTGTAAGTTACGTTATGTTACCTATAAGTTACTAATAGCTCTGTAAACCATCTATTGTCTTTTCTGATGATCTGATATGCCTAGACGATGATTTTGAAATCAGAAGAGACATCAGATGCCTTACATCAGCTGTAAGTTGGTTACATCACGTACAAGAGACAGACGAGACCGTCTAACTTTTCGCGTCAGCTATCTACATATACAGGGTGCGGCAGCTACGATTAAGCATTTTTTAGGAGTAATAAAAAGTGACTCAGGATATATAATGGAAACATGTTTTTATTTTCTGAAGCGGTTCAATATACCATTTTATATTACTTAGTTTTTGAAAATTATGTCCTGAAGATGGCGACCGTTAGCATCAATACATTGTTGAAGGCGATCTCTGAAGTTTTCAGCAGCTCTTGCACACATATCGCGGGGAATGGCATTCACTTCGTCAATAATCCGCTGTTTCAACATTGCTAGAGTGTGAGGGCGGCCTTTGAAAACCCTTTCCTTCAGATATCCCCAAAGAAAAAAGTCGCAAATGCTCAGATCTGGTGACCGCGCAGGCCACCCAACATCACCTCTCAAAGAGACTAGGCGTCCCGGAAACATCTCTCTCAAAACGTCTAGTGAAATTCGAGCTGTGTGAGCAGTAGCTCCATCTTGTTGGAACCACAAATCCGCCAGCCCGTGTTCTTCAACCATCTCTTCTAATTTGGGTTGCAGAAAGTTTCTCAACATCGAAACATAACGTTGGGAATTCACTGTCACGGTCACTTCTTCCTCCTCAAAAAAGTAGGGGCCAACCACGCCAAATTGTGATATGGCACACCACACCGTCACTTTAGGAGAATGTTGAGGTCTTTCATGAATAATTCGAGGGTTTTCTTCAGCCCAGTAGCGAAAATTTTGCTTATTCACGCACCCACTAAGATGAAAATGTGCCTCGTCACTACTAAAAAAAGCTGCATGTGGAGGGATTTGAGCAAGCATTTGCTCACACAAATTTTGTCGGTTGGCGTAGTCTACTGGGCGTAATTCTTGAGCAATCATTATTTTAAAAGGATGAAACTTTAAATCGAAATGTAAAATCCTTCTTAAACTGCGGTCTGAAATCCACAATGCAAGAGAATGTCGTCGAGCAGAGCGTTCCGGTGATTGTTCGAATGCTGTTCTTACCCTCTGCACATTTTCTGGCGTTCTAATGGACTTGCGACGACAATGTGTATTTGTTTTCAGTGTACTACCAGTTTCCTCCATCTGCCGAATCCATGACCGAATTGTGTTTGCATTCGGAACGGCGTTGTTGCGTGGAATGTTGAACTGTCGTCGAAAAGCTCGTTGTGTAGCGATCACAGATTTATTGTTCTCATAATAAGCGCGAACGGCAAAACCACGATGAGCACCGGTCCAAATCATGTTGGCTACTGAAATGGGGTTAACTAAGAAACAAAAACAGACCATGTGGAAATTTGTAACTTTATCACAGCTGATGTGACAATGGAAACAAACTGCTTAATCGTTCCTGCCGCACCTTGTACAATATTGATCCAATTGAGTAAAAACATGAATTCAATTTTAAACATAACTTATTGAACAAACCGCAAGTTTTTGAGAGCATATCAATCCAGCTGAAAACTGCATTCTATTTAAAAACATCACAATGTATATTGTAGCTGGCTAATGTTATTGTAGAGTTCTCCATAATGCTATAGAAACATAAATGTTTTCTTTTTAGACTGTTTTATTTGTAAAGAGTTGAAGTTTCGATGCTCATGGCATCATCTTCAGCTGAATGCTGAGTTTAAAACTGAACATTCAACTGAAGATGTGCCATGAGCATGAAACCTTCAGTTCTGTATAAATAAAACTATCTAAGAAGAGGAAGACAAAATTTGTGTTTGTATTGGCTAATAAAGTTTCCTGTAACAGTAGTCAGTTTCCAACAGTTTTTCCTAGTAGGCCTAGTTATTTTTTAAAGAAGACCATTTTGAGAAATTTTTGATAATTTTAATGGGACCAACCCTCTATTTTTTTGAAACCAGAGATGATGTGATTATGTGAATAGATAGCTAGTGGAAACTCCTCATTTGAATTTAAAATTGAATCACTCAGGATTAGGATCTAGTTCAAACAAAAGTTTCAAAAACCACACTTGTCCAATTACCTACCATATGAAACTAATAACTGAACTGAGAAATTAATATGAAGATTGAAAAATAATATGAAGGAGCTGAATGGGTATATCTAACTCCTTTCTAAGTTTTTCATGGATGTATAAAATTTTTGATGTTTTAAATTTTTATAACATTTTTGTATTCTTTATAACATTTTTTTTTAAATTAATAGAAAAAACAGTTTTTAACAATTTTCTCTTTAATTTGTAACCTGTGACAAATATAATTATTATTTTGTTCATGAATTGTCTATTATTGAATTTATATCCAGCTTGTTTCAAAGTTTCTCATGATTGTAGTGTATTATTTTTGTAGCAATACCGGTATTCTTTTCCTTTAAAAAAAATAATATAAATAGAAAATATGGAATAAAAATAAACAATTTTCTTGAAATATTTCTCTTCAATTTTTTAACAGTGCTATTATTAATTATTATTTTCATTTTCTTCATGAATTGCCTATTATTGAAAAGATTGCTGGTAATGAGAGCTCATTATTACATAGTAAAAATCAAGATCAAAAAGAGATAAGTCATAAATATTTTGATACAAAGGGTTTAAGTAGTACACATTTTCATTTACATCTGTATATAAAATGTCAATATGTGGGAAACCATTATTGTACACAGTAAAAGTGTAAAGAAATATGTAGGGCAGTGATTAGCGTTTTCATACTTTCAATAATGATTCATATATTTTATACAGACTTTTTTAAACTTTGTTTTTGCTCTCATGAAAAATCATGAAAACTGACTTAACACCTTTTTACTTATCAGTACAGATATTTTCCCAAGGATGTATGTCAATGGCTTAACAGCCCATGAAGGGCTTTGGCCTACCAGCTGGTTGCCAGTTTCATATTCACTCCACTATACAGCAGAGGTGAATAATCAACAAACAGGATAGAGGTAAAGTGTGATGAGCACCTTGATCCTCTCAACTGTAAGCTAGCTTCCGTGAAAATAGAACACCTCTGAATAACATCCAGTTAATCAATTAGAGTGTAATGGAACAATTACTATTCCTCCAGAGACGGCAAACGACTGACTGTCTTTACTAACGACAAGCCAATCTCCCAAATTGCAGAGACGCAATTTTTTGAAAGCATCACAGCTGAAAACTGCATTCTATTTGGATACATAGCAGAATATTTCCCCAAGTATAAAGCCATAATTGTTTTCAAGTATAATAAACTTGTCTGCAAAAACAAGTACTTTCCCCCTACCTATATATGTTTCAATTTATTTCATCTGTCAAATTGAAAGTATTCTACTTTGAGTCTAAAGCTTTTATCAGTCTATAAAAATATATTTCCAATTAATTACCTGTTCAATACAGTCTCTTTACTAGGTGAACTCAATTTCAGAACTCGATGGAACATTTCAACACGTTCCCATTTCGAATAAGTGAACGTTCCCAGTTCATCTTCAACTTCAGAACCAGAAATCTCAGGAACAAATTCTCCCAGTACATTAGAGCCGATACACAATAAACGTGCATTTCCTTCTAAAACGTACGATTTCAGAAGGTTTGTTATATCCGTCGTGACGTCTCCGGCTATAACGAGGAGACAGACGTTGTTGAGCCAAGGGGCTGTCAGCATTTGAGTGGCATTCAGGATGTAGACTGTATATCTGCAAAAAATAGAATAAATTTCAAATCAAAATCTAATTTAATTCCTATCCAATACACAGTTCATTAACTTTTTAAACTTACAATTTACACTTATTTTGTCGTTGAATTATGTTTACTGTAATATCACTGTTTACTGTTAATATGGGCTTGGCCGAGTGGACTGGGGCGTTACAACCTTCAGGCAGCTAGTGCTACCCGGTCGTGGGTTCGAATCCCACCAGAGGTATGATCGTTTAACTGCTCCATAAATAACCCTCGCACTTTCCATTACCCACGCACAAAAGAAATTAGATACTTTTGTGGGCATCATCCGCAAAAAAATATTAAATTGATTTAGATTCAGACTATACCCTATTCACGATTACTTGAGACGGGATAAACAAACTTTTTGCGTGTAAAGGTAGGTTTTCCTTTATGCGTGACGATCCGACGATCGGCCGCAGTCGAAGCTAAGTCGCAGTCGGCCGCAGCTGTAGCTAATTGTTGTTCAAGCTCAAGGACAAGGCAAGAGCTGTGATTGTCGACAGCTGTTCGACTGCAGCCGACCGTCGGACCATTACGCATAAAGGAAAACCTATCTTTAAATTAAAACACACGTGAAACGTTTATTTATTTCGTTTCAAGTGATCGTGAATAGGGTGTAAATCCAAGCTATTGAAGCTTCAATAAGGCCGATAATAGTTCTATGCCATACATCTATTATCAAAGATATTAGAATATGTTCTCTATAGGAGAACATGTGACATAGAATATGATCATTTATAATATTTGGTTCATTAGGCCGGTATTATACGATAATAGTTCTATGATCATAGTTGATCACATGGAAGGAGATGAAAATACGAAATCATATTTTTGTCTCTTTCAATATGATCAACTATGATCATAGAAATATTATCGTGTAATAAGACAGGTATTACACGATAATATTTCTATGAGCATAGTTGATCATATGGAAAGAGACAAAAATATGATTTCGTATTTTCATCTCTTTCCATATGATCAACTATGATCATAGAACTATTATCGTGTAATACCGGCCTAACTGTCTTACACGGTACCTAATATTTCATCATCACAGATGTTTGATAATATAAATATGTCATAGAACTATTATCGTGTAATATCCGCCTTAGTGGAGGCAACAATGAAGAATGGGAAAATTTGTCCAATTAACAGCGTTGAAATCATTTCCAAATCAGCTGTTCCAACGTTATCGTTTCTTGTGTGCGTTTTCACATTTGACATGCTACAAATCATAGCTATAGCTCCTCCAAGCAAAGAAGACGCTCTGGCAAGATGGGAAAATGACTCAAGATCGGTCAGTATTGGTTCAAAAATGTTCAATTTGATTTCAAATTGTAGGAAACAATTTGATCTAATATTAAGACCATATTCATAATTCTTACCATCATTAATTAAAAGTTATCAGTATTTAATAGTAAAAAGTGAGTACCTTTTTAAAAGTAAAAAGATTTACCTTTGCTTCTCCAAAACCAACAACAAAGTCTCTTTTAAACAGAGAGCCGATGTCTGACATTTAGAGTATACAACTATATTTGGTGGCTTGCCAGAGTGTGATGGTTTAGAAGACGTGGCGAAGGTGATATTGTTCAATTTCGAAGTTATTTCCTCCATTTTTCACATCAACTAGTCAACTAGGGCTGAGACTGAGTTCATGAGACTTGAAAGTGACGCCTGCGAAAAAAAGAGTTTCATTTAGACTGTGGAATAAAATACACATGAAATGCATACGGTAATAATTAATGTATGACAATTCACGCAGCGCCGCAGGCTGCTGGCTAAGACTACAAAAGCACGGGCGGCTCGTACCCACGAAACAGGTGAAGTGCCCGTATCTTTTACTGTACAGCACTTCACCTGTATTGTGGGCGCCAGTGTATCAGAAGTGAAGGAAGTGAGCATAATGGTTCGAAGATGAATCGAGAAAGCATGCGGTATAGCTGGCACTGAAAACTTAGGCGTTTTTCTGTTCTACAACAGCTGATGTTGTCAGAGTTGTCATTTAGCTATGTCTAGATGAATCTTATATTTATGAAATAAGAAGATACAATAGACTTGAGCTATTAGTGGGTTACATTACGCACAAGTTAAAGACGAAACCTGTCTATGTCCGAGTTGTCACCTGTAACTGTTTATAGCTAATGCCAGAAAGTTAGGCGGTTTCGTCAGTCTCTTGTGTGTGATGTAACCTACTAACAGCTCATGTAAAGCATCTATTGTCTCTTCTGATTTCAAGAAAATTATCTAAATGACAACATCAGCTGTTGGAGCGCAAAAGGAGCAGTCGAAACCATCTAATATTTTGACGTCAGCTGTACTTCAAAGAGAGTTCATATTTCTTGAGCTTCTGATGTTTCCAACCTTGACTTTATACTTATATATAGACCTAATAGTATATATATAATAATTATATGGCTCACTACCAATATTTATTTTACTTCTTTCAAGTATGGTAGTTCGTGCAAGCTGAGAAGACACGCCGTTACAATGTAAGGTGTATTGTAGTGGTGTGTCTTCTCAGCTTGTGCGGCCTAATATTGTCTGGTCGAGCAAAGAAGAAATTGGGGCAAGATGAGGAAATAAGTCCAGCTCGGTCAATATTGGTTTAAAAATTATAAATTTGATCTCAAATTGTAAAAAAATTCTGCTCAATCAAATTGACCATTTTCCTATCTTGCCAGAATGTCTTCTTTACTCGACCACACTAAATTCATCCCATGTGGGGGAATGTGCAGTTTCGACCATGTGGAATCCAAAGCAGCCCACTTCTCTATTACTATGGATCTCCAGGTTCAATCGATCATGGCTGTATTTGGTAAAAGCGATAAGCTTTGCCATCCAATGGCTAAAACAATCTGTTTCTAAGGTATGTTGTCTATCATCATGACATGTTTAAGATTGATGGGTCCAATAATCACCCTTTCTTCTCTGACAGCATCCTTATTTCATCTATTTTTGCACCTTTGCAGAAAGGGTGATTATTGGGATCATGTGTATAATAATTTAGATATTTATAAAAATTTTCGCACTATTGTAACTTATCTTCATGATTAAGTTAGTAGAGCACTTTTGTGGTACTGTAATCTAAAAAAATAAAATATTTATGTAACTTACTGGCTTTTGATTTGATTAAATCACCCACTTGCAAGTGAGCAGAAAGTTCTTGAAACATTGAATAAATTTTAATGATAACTTACTGAAAATTAGACGTTGATAAGAATATTAAGAAGATAGTGTTGAATATTAAAACCATTTTCACTCAGATAGGAGTCAAGTATTTTCAGTATACATCAAAAGTATTGCAATTCGAAGCCTTCATTGAAAAACAATAATATAATAACCAGTTTTGTAACTTCTCAATAATATCACCTTATCATTCACCTTCAAAACAAGAAAGTTTTTAGGTTATGTTGCTTTGTTGTTTGATTTGACTATCGATTTTCGTCGATCTTAGCTATCGATGTGATTATAGTCGATTTGCTTCTGAATAAAAGTTACAAAGTAGCAGTTAAATTTGCATGTGAGTACTGATATTTCCTGTCAAATTTTAACTGCTAAGAGGTTAGGTTGGAAGTTGAAAGCAGAGCTCAGGATATAATACTATTTTGTTTGATCTCAAATAAGTTTTTTGGTTTTAACAAACTGAGAAAATATAAGTCGTTGATATAAATGGTAGACAAATTTAAACAGTAATCCTTTTAAGATTTTAGACAATCTAAAATGTGTAAGCTTAATCATAGGTTATCATAATGTTGTTTGTTTTTTGTTGAAGTTGAATCTTTGAATACCTCATAAAATGGCTCATCAAAGGAATTTTCCACAATCCAAGGAGGCCTTGTTGAAATCGTACACAAGCAGACTCAAAGATGATGTCAGGTCCATGCTTGAAAACTTTGAAGGTAGGTAAAGTACACCGGTATTTTACGTATGTTGGCTATGCCTATTGAGTACCTACTGGTACTACTCAGTGTTGTAGGCTATATGATATTGAAATTGATTTATTTTCTTCTTGATGATTACAGTACAGAATACAAAAATACAGAATACAATTAGATGAAGGCTCCTCATATGGGCAAATGCCTTTGATTGAGGAGCGAGTATTGTACCTATATTATATACAATGATTGGATTGGTCACTTACTAACCCCCACAGTTATTGAAATCTCAGTCGGAATAGAAATATTACGGTCAAGCCAAAAAGTTAAATGAGAACAATTTCCGAATTGGATGGAATTACTCAAACGACTCATTAACAACGTCAAGCGAATCTCCCAAAGGAGGGTATACATTCCATATAGGGGGTTCCATATATTGAGTGTTAAGTGTAAGAGAGGGCCGGCTGTGCCCTGACTTCGCCCTCCCAGAAAAAAATAAAGGCAGCTGTTCTATTTTAAAGTCTTTCTAATAAAAGAAGACATTCTGGCAAGATAGAAAAACGACTCCAACTCGGTCAATATTGGTTCAAAAATATAAATTTAATCTCTCAACTTATAGGAAACATTCTGATCTACAATTTGAGATCAAATTTATAATGTTTGAATTAATATTGACCGAGCTGGGGTCATTTTCCCATCCTACCAGAATGTCTACTTTGATTGGACATACTACATTGATGCTATTCTACTATTCTACTCTCTACTTAATCAAAGTAGTACTTTATTCCACTCTCTATTATGCCCAAAGACACTTATACGTTTATACCATAGAGAAATGATAGTTGAAGCTTGAACTTCATCTATTAATCTCTATACTAAACGCTTGTTGCCAGCGCTCAAACTTTTTTAATTAAGTTATAAATTTCAGTTTTTCTAGATACGAAACTTTTCTGTTTTCACATTATTGGCGAATTTGTTTTGTTGGACCAATTTGGCAAAATCTTTCTAATAATATGTCTTGATGCTGGTGCAATATTCTGCATAAATAGTGTATGGTAGAGTTTGACCAAGCAAAGAAGACCCTCTGACAAGATGAGAAAATGACTCCAGCTCGGTCAATATTGGTTCAAAATAATTAATTTGATCTCAAACTGTAGGAAACAATTTTATCTACTATTAAAACTAAGTTGATAAATTTTGACCAAGCTGGAGTCATTTTCTCATCTTGCCAGAGGATCTTCTTTGCTTGGACAGACTATAGCATCCATGATAAAATTTCTTGATACTGTGGGTTTCTTTTTCTGAATTCAATTTATGAGCCTCAAAAATCGCTTCCCGGTGTTTCGGAACCCACCTAAAGCAGTAGGTCCATTCTACATCTCTCATCATCATCCTTCCCATTGCCCACGCACAGGCCCAAGAGCCCTTATGGGCATCACCCTAATAAAAATAATATTGTAGAGTATCATTCTAATATCTGATACTCTAATAAATATTGTCCCGGTTTTAACTTTATTGTAAATATAGATTAAAATATTGTAATAATTATTTTATTAATATTACGGTTTTAAATATTGTAACTGACAATATTGTCCCGATTTCTTTCTGTTGCAGAAATAGTGAAACTTGCACGTGGCGACGCTGATACCCAGCTGTCCCGTTTGGCTCAAAGCGAACAGGACACTTACGAGATGCACGTACGTGCGGCCAACATTGTACGTGCCGGCGAGTCCCTTATGAAGCTCGTGTCCGACATTAAACAGTACCTGATACTCAACGACTTTCCCTCGGTCAACGAGACTATTGCGCAAAATTCGAAACTTTTCCGGCAGAAGCAGACGGAGTGCGATCAGAAACTGATGAGTTTACGGGATGACATGGCCGCTGATCTGTACGATTTGGAGGAGGAGTATTATACGTCGATTTATAAGTAAAATTGATAAAAATTAAAGACTTTGTGGTGTACTTTTTATGTATATGATTTATAAGTAGATTTGATACAAGTTGAAGACTCGGGGAATTAATGCAGATTCAAGAGTTAAATGGGACTACAATCATTTAAAAGTGTGTGTAAAGATAGGCTTCCATTACTAAAAGCATAGCTTCATTCAATTATAGCTTCCTAATGTTAAAGGTAGCTATGCTAATGCCGGGTTTTCCCAAGCTCACTTAAAGTTGAGGGACCCTCAAATTTTGATGAACAGCTGACATTTCCTATTATAAGTATAGTAAATGTAGTAAACTTGAGGGTCCCTCAAATTTGAGTATGCTTGGAAAAACCGGGCATTAAAGTCACGGGCACAAAAGATGCAATAGAAACACATTGCCGGGTTTTTCCAAGCACACTCAGAGTTGAGTGACCCTCAAATTTTGATGAACAGCTGAAATTTTCTATGATAAGTATAGGGAATGTAGTAAAGTGTAGTAAACTTGAGGGTCCCTCAAATTTCAGTGTGCTTGGAATAACCGAGCAATAGCCTACGGTAGTTGTATGGAGCAACATATATAGAAAAAAATGAGCTAAAATCAGCTGAACAGTATGCGTTGCTTTATACAACTCTGTGTTTCTATTGTATCTTAAGAACATGTACCCGTGCGAATTTTGTAGTAAATAATGGAAATCTACCTTCAGAGAGTGTAGATGGAGTTGATGCAATTCCTATTGAATTACACTACGATTTATAAGATAAAATTAATGTAAATGGAAAGTTGAATGAGACTACAATAATTTTGAAAATGTATATTTGAGATGGTCCAATAAACCATTTTCTAAATTTGTGTTTGTAATTTGTATGTTCTGTATTCATCGTCTTAATTTATTCACAGTTTATTCCCCAAGAACAGAAGAGCGCAATATGATATGTAAACCCATGTTGACATCTATTCATTGAAGTAGTCCATAATAATTTTACTGGAGTTTTTTGTTCCTAATGATAATTATTCAGTTTTCAAAGTTTTCGTAAAAATATTTATGCCCCATTAAGAAATTAAAAATGAAATTCATTAGAAATTTTATTTTTGATCTATTGATTTTTCTATTTTGTAATGCACAAGGAATTTTGAATTTTGCATAATTAATTCACTCCTCTTATGAGAGGAAAATTGTATACTTTCTTAGTATACATGTACATGTATTGTACTTTCTTAGTATACTTAGTTGTACATGTGGTCGTTGCCAAGGACTGGGGTTTCCAGATGGGCAGAATCGTAATGATGGAACTACAGATTGTACTGTAAGTATAGTAAGTGTGTTTTGGAGGTGCATCAACCCCATAGAGAAGCTCCTCATTCCACTCGTGTCGTGAATATAGACCTAGCCAGCAGCCTTTTTCTCACCTTTTCACTGAATTTTGCATACCGTACCGTACTGCAATACTTGTATACTTCACTTTGGCAGAGTGTTGAATAATCCTAAGGCCTGGGCAGGAAATCTATTGAAGATCCCAACTAGTCTGCTCTGAGGCATCTCCAGTCTGGATGCGACGGGTGCGGTGGTCGCGATCATTCCTCATTATTTGTAGATGTTATGTAGTATTTTTGTTGTACAGCAGCGAGCTAAGTAACAAGTATGTACGGTAGCCTATTGGCTTTTTGCCGTGAGGATACAAAGACTCCTGAACAGAGGACGACAGTGATCTCTGTAGCCCAAGATGATCATCAGCCTCAGACCCTCAGTGCTAGCTCTCTTCTACAGAAACAGTAGTATGGCTATCATGGACATCTAGAGCATACCTCCACAAGAGTATATACTCCATACATCAAAGTGGATAAAAAAGAGTGTGCTATGGTAAAGTATTACATTATCAGACATTTCAGATCGACCACATGTCTCAGTCCTCTTAGAAGGTCCTCTACGTCTATTTATGGTCTATGTCTATATTACTCTAGAATAATCTCCTAGAACACTTGGTGTACATAGTGGTTCCAGGAAGGCATAAAACCTAAATCTTTCCATATCTAGAAACTAAGCATCTTTTGACTGGCTCCCTTTCAGCTACTACTGTATCTACCTCTTCGCATCGAACATAAGAGAATGGTCGTCTGGGACTGGGATTCAAATTATTTGCTGTAAACCATAGCTTTGCCTCCTTGATGAGTTCAGCACATCTCATCTCCAACCGATCCATAGAGGAACCCATGGAAATCAGTGTGGTGTTGTCCGCAATAAGTACTGCGCCCTCTGACTGCTTTATTATGATGTTGATAGTTACTGTAATAGATATATTACTTTTTAGAAAGGACAAGTCCTATCGTTTCTTTTAAATACAATAATAATTATTGTTTTAATAGGTTTATTTCAAGTGTTTTCCTGCATAATTTGATTAAATTAATCCAACGAAAGCGCTCTATATCACTACACTTCAAATGTCGCGCGCTGACAATCACATGATGCTCCTGGTAGACCTTAATATAAATTTCTTCAATTATTAAGAAATTGATATTTTATAAAATATTCACACCAATGAAGGATTATTTCACCAATCGATATTGAAGTTTTAGAACAATAAGACTATAATGATATTAATTTCATTATCGATTTTCACATGTTGGCCTTGAAGGTGCAAAAGTGAGCAAAACTAACCTCAATTTTCTGTTCAGCTGACTCCTTGTTGAACATTCACGTTCAATTGCTGAATTGAACAAAATTTGTTATTATAAACTAAGCTATTCAAGGAATATGTTCAATTAAACAAGTATTAAATTCAGATTTATTGGGATTGAAGAATTGGCTGTGCTGTAAACAATGGCCAGTCGTATCTCGCTGAACGGTGCCAGTGTTTTTAGTAAGCAATGGTGAGTAAAGACTTCTTGTTAACTTATTGCATGTTCTCTTGTAATATTACTGCTTTAAATATATTTAACTCAAATAATTAAATTTAATATTCAATAATTCCCCACTATTATTTGTTCGCATTTATGTCAATTTACGAAAACATTACGTCATCCTACCATAGTCCTATACAACTACTATGCTTGTTCCCACCGTTTATTATCGGTGACTTATTCACTCAAAACATTATTATATATCTACTCTTTCAAAAGTATACAATCGCACGCCAATATGTAACTTAGTGAAATGATTAGAATTCATTAAACAATTGTGAGTCAATCAATTCAATCCATAAGAACCAGCCACACCTTCATCAAATCTACCACCACGGGTAACTTTTAAGTTTGAAGTTTTAAGTTTATCAATCAATAGATCCATCTGTCAGTAATAACTGGACGGTTTCTGATTCTATCCGGCCTCAGCTATGACATGAGTATAGCCTACTTATCAATAATTGATAATTCACATCCCACGACTGGTGTAAACAAGTCATTAGTGGATTAATGTCGTTAATTTATTGAAACAATATTAAAATTTGGGCCGAATGCTAATTTTTTTTTCTTTCTCCTAGTTTAAAACAACAATGGAAGAACTTCTCATCACAATCTTCAGCGAATAGCAGCGGTGGAGCGGTCAGCGGCAGTTGTTTTAGCCAGCCGCCGCTGAGCAAGCCGCTAGCGGGTCTACCGCGGCCCGTGTTCTCCTCGGCGAAAGATGAAGGCGAGGCGACCAGGGTTACCACCCTGCCCAGCGGGTTGCGAGTGGCGTCCGAGAACCGGTTCGGACAGTTTTGCACGGTTGGAGGTTAGTTGATTGTTGGAAAGTTTACTAATTGATTCATTCATTGTAGACTTGTAGTATCCTATAAAAATAAAATAATCAGTTATATAGTTGTCCAAGCAAAGAAGACATTCTGGCAAGATGGGGAAATAACTCTAGTTCGGTCAATATTGTTTCAAAAATTATAAATTTAGTCTAAAATTGTATAAAACATTCTGCTCTATACAATTTGAGAACAAATTTATAATTTTTAAATCAATATTGACCGAGCTGAAATTATTTTTCCATCTTGCCAGAATGTCTTCTTTGCTTGGACAGACTATAACATAGTCCATTTTAATAGAAGGCCCAGGCCTAGTAAGTGGCAATAATGCACGTTAAGTACAATCTAACCACATGATATGTTTGAGCTCTGTTACAAATCATGCATGTTGTCTTAGTTTTTCTCTCTTTAAGCATAATTTTCTTAAAATGTGATTATGAAACTTGTTTTATAGAATTTCTCTTGTGTTTCCTGTACTAGATTATAGTAGAAATCATCATAAAAAATTTAAAATGGAAAATTACGTCTTGATATAGCTATGATTTGTAGCAAGTCAAATGTGAGAACGCACACACGAAACGCATCTCTTGAAACAGCCGCGTTGAAAATAATTTCAATGCTTTTAAATTGACCTATTTTCCGACTCTACATAGTTGCCACTTTTCAGGTCTTTGCCTTCTATTGAAGGTGGCTATGGTTCTACTCGTTGAATGAAATTCTGTCTGACTGAATTGGCATGTAAGCTAGCATGACTTGTTTAAATTATGTATAATTATTGAGAACCTTTCAATTGTACCCTCAAAATATCTCATTTCCAGTTGTCATTGATTCCGGATCAAGATTTGAAGTGTCCTATCCAAGCGGAATCTCACACTTTTTAGAGAAATTAGCTTTCAACGTAAGTATTATTCTTTTATTAATTGAAAAATATAAAGAATTTACTTACTAATAATTGGAAGAAATAGAAAATGAAACCTTCTGAATGCAGAATTGAATAGAAATTTGAAACATTGTTATTAGATTAATACATTGTTACACAACTTAATACATTGAAATTGTAGAGCAGAGTGTTTTCTACATGTTGAGACCTTATTAATAAACTTTGACCAAAAATATTGGTTGAGCTGGAGTCATTTTCCCATCTTGCAAGAATAATTTTAGTAATCCCATCTTGCTTACCAGACTAAAATTTATTTTTTATTTATGACAGGATAATTCTACTGATTTATCTCACATATAATATGATTTATATCTTATTATATCATAATATAAGATCTTATGAATAATATAGTAACTTACTGGATAATCTTTCTTTGCTACAGAATTCATCTCAGTATTATAAATAAATGTAATTTTTCTTGAAAATTTGCTCTATTTTCAGTCCACAAAACAGTATGATAGCAAGGAAATATTCCAAGTTCTGGAGAAGCATGGTGGAATTTGTGACTGCCAATCTTCGAGGTCAGTATTCTAACTAATTACAGAAATCAGAAATTTTCATTTGAAAAATTACATAGAACAAAAATTACAATAAAATTGGATTTGGTGTCACATGGGTTTGCAAAAACCTGTGCGTGACACCGAGTTCTCATCATTATAGAATAAATACATTTAGACATAACTTACGCTATATTACTTCTTAGAAATACCTCAATTGCTGAAGGACAGTAACTAATAATATCATTACAAATAAACTTTTTTGTAGCTATTCATGAATAATGAGACTTAGTAACAAAAATAAAAATATTCAAGTACTAGCCGGCAGGCTCGCTTCGCTCGCCTTCTCCGCCTAGCCAGGGGGCTCCGCCCCCTGGACCCCCAACAGTATAGGCAGTGTAAGTGAGTCAAACAGGCTCGCTTCGCTCGCCTGCAAAACCTCTGTCAGTGACAGCTGAGACAAACAGACTCGCTTCGCTCGCCTGCAAATTCCGTTCAGGAGGGATTCGAAATTTATTTCAGCATTTCTACACCTGATCTGGACCTGTTCACCATTTCAACATTTTCTGCCAATTTGTTCTAGAAAAATCTAATAAAAACTCCGAAAATTCCAAAAAATAGTAAAACGCTAATATTAAGCGTAACCTTGAGAAGTATATCGGAAGTATATATAGTTTGAAGCTTGATTCAATGATTCAAACTTGATCTCCCAAATTAGTTCATCTAAAATCTCGCTGAACCATTGAATTTACAGTTAGGATTGGTCGTATCAAGGCGGAAGATATGCAACCCGCAACACATCTACAATTTTGAAAACCTGATTACTGGCGTAATCTTGAACGGATTGCAAAAATATTTTAACACAACATTTCTAGACCTTATCTGAACCTGCCCACCAAATATCAACATTTTTGGTTCTCGAAAAAATGAAGAAAACGTTGAAAAACTATAGAAAAACTAAAATATTTGGCGTATCCTTAAAAAGTTTTTAAAATCAGTTCTTAGCGCGCGTCTAAACGTCCAACTGAACATGCCTGCCAAATTTGAACGCATTCGGTTCAGTGGATTTTTAGTTCTGGTGATGAATGAATGAATGTATGAATCAAACAGTGCCATTTCGCTTTTATTTATAGAGATAATAACTGCAGTTGAAGAATACAAAAATCTGCTATGTGATATTATAAAAAATGAACAGTATAGAGTTGAAATTGACAGTAACTTGTTAATTTACTGTGTATTGAATAAATGAATACAAATATGCTCGAAGCGGAATGATGATGTCATTTGATATAATGCTAAATTAATTTTTATTGTAATAGCTTTGCATTAAAATTTTTATTAAAACCTACCTGTTGTATTCTATATGAATAAGTCTTTCAGCATTTTCTATACCTATATCGACCAACCAAGAGTTAGCAGTTAACTCATATCTTTGTTTTGAGCAATTAAGATTTCTAATATCTGGTGGGATATTACGATAAATAAAATTTTCAACATACCAAGAATTTGTGTATA
This sequence comes from Sogatella furcifera, assembly GCA_017141385.1. NCBI lineage: Eukaryota > Metazoa > Arthropoda > Insecta > Hemiptera > Delphacidae > Sogatella > Sogatella furcifera. The sequence goes on along the minus strand of CM029552.1, from coordinate 36,811,441 downwards.
GAATAGATTTAACGACTCTTGAAACCTGTAGGCCCAGATTCACTGAACCTCTGGTATGATGGTCATGTGCTACTGGGTTTATGAATAGGTCTTTATTAGAAAACAAAAAACCAGTGTTTCCCTAATAAATAACTGCCTTACTGATAATAGTTTTGTTTCTTTATTTACTTTGTATAGTTTATTGATGTTGTATTCTATTTTGTTTTTATAACTTAATTAATATTTATTCTATTTCAGAGACACTCTAGTGTACGCAGCATCGGCCGATAGTCGAGGATTTGATGCTGTCGTCAGCATTTTAGCCGAAGTTGTTTACAGGCCCAGAGTTACAGTAGAGGAAGTTAGTATAGCTCTTTAGCTTAGGCTATTAATAGCTCTTGATAGTTATAACTGTCTGTGTCTTATCCATTACGTATTTTGTCCTATAAATAAATGTATAATCATTTGGTATAAGTCTGTCCAAGCAAATGAGACCCTCTGTTAAGATGAGAAAATGAATCCAGCTCGGTCAATATTGGTTCAAAAATTATTGATCTGGTCTCAAATTGTAGATCAGAATGTTTCCTACAATTTGAGATTAAATCAATAATTTTTGAACCAATATTGGCCGAGCTGGAGTCATTTCCCCATCTTGCCAGAGGACCTTCTTTGCTTGGACAGACTATAGTATAACTGACGCCAGAGAGTTGAGCGGTTTTGTCTGCTTCTTGTGCGCTCCAACAGCTGATGTTGTCAATTAGAGTTGTCATTTAGTTATTCCTAGACGAAGTTTTTGAATAGATGCTTCTTATCGTCTGGCCAAACCACCTAACCTTTTATCATGTTTGAATTTTGATGGATGTTTTTATATACATGTACCAGTCAACATATAGCTTTAGAAATAGATATAATGTATTGAGAATGCACTTTATTGAAGGAAAGTTCTGTTAAAATTTACAGTAATATGTTCTCATGCATCATGAAATCTGATACAGCTGACTTCAAAAAGTGTCAGGATGGTTTCGTCCGTCTCTTGTAAGTGATGTAACCTACTAACAGCTGATGTAAAGCATTTATTGCCTCTTCTAATTTCAAAAACATCATCGAGGCCTAGCCAAACTCTAATTGACAATATCAGCTGTTGTAGCGCACAAGCAGCAGATGAAACCGCCTAGTTTTTTAGTGTCAACTATACGAATTTCAAATCATTAAAATATTGTAATAAATGTACATTATTTTGTTCTATTCAATCGTAAAATGTTGATAGATTCTCAATCAAATACAATGCCAAGTAGGCTACTGTATAAACTGGGTGAGCAAAGAAGACATTCTGGCAAGATGAGGAAATTACTCCAGATCGGTCAATATTGGTTTAAAAATTTTAATTTAGGTCTCAAATTGTGGAGTAGAATGTTTTCTTCAATTTGAGACTAGACTAATAACTTTTGAACCAAAATTTACCCAGCTAGATTCATTTCGACATCTTGCCAGAATGTCTTCTTCGCTTGGACAGACTATCACTATACTGTATAAACTGGCCGAGCAAAGAAGACATTCTGGCAAGATGGGAAATTACTCCAGATCGGTCAATATTGGCTTGAAAATTTCAATTTCGGTCTCAAATTGTGGAGTAGAATGTTTTCTTCAATTTGAGACTAGACTAATAACTTTTGAACCAAAATTGACCGAGCTGGAGTCATTTCGACATCTTGCCAGAATGTCTTCTTCGCTTGGACAGACTATCACTATACAGTATAAACTGGCCGAGCAAAGAAGACATTCTGGCAAGATGGGAAATTACTCCAGATCGGTCAATATTGGCTTGAAAATTTCAATTTCGGTCTCAAATTGTGGAGTAGAATGTTTTCTTCAACTTGAGACTAGACTAATAAGTTTTGAACCAAAATTGACCGAGCTGGAGTCATTTTCCCATCTTGGCAGAATGTCTTATTTGTCCAAACCAAACTATGTTGTTCCAACATATCTTTGTTTTTTGTTTCAGGTTGAAAATGCTCGACAAACAATTCGCTTTGAACTAGAAACTCTGATGACGCGTCCCGAACAGGAAGTCATTCTCACCGATATGATTCATGCGGTAGGTAATTTTGCCCTTGAAATTCAATTATTCTTCTTTATTTTATGTGTTTCAATCAAAACATTCAATATTATAGCTTCGTTTCAACTCTGAAATGATATTGAGGTTTGCAATTTTTATTTTGATAGTAATTTATTATATTCCATTGAGCAAGTTCCAGTAGTCTGACAAGCAAAGAAGACCCTCTGGCAAGATGAGAAAATGACTCCAGCTCGGTCAATATTGGTTCAAAAATTATTGATTTGGTCTCAATCGTAGGAAACATTCTGATCCACAATTTGAGACCAAATCAATAATTTTTGAACCAATATTGACCGAGCTGGAGTAATTTTCTCATCTTACCAGAGTGTCTTCTTTGCTTGTACAGACTATACCTATATTTCTGTCAATCAATTGAAATTTCATGTTTCTTGTGTCCATTTCTTGGTTATCTAGATAGATTAGGGCACGCTGTCTCTATCTATTATAAGTGTTCGTTGAGATCAATGTAGATGTTGCATGAAATTCCCAATTCTAATGTAAAAATTAGTAGAAATTTACTTGTAATACTTTAGTGGCATGGTTAACATGACAAGCTCAAGTGACATGACAACTAAATAGTCGCCTGTGTGAATTGCAACCCAAGGTAAGTAAATCTACCAGGTAGGCCAGCGTCCATAAGAGCCCAGCAGTCTACTTTTTTCCTGCCGGATGACGTCACTAGTTTTATTTTTTACATTATGCTTTATACCTATATTTATGATTCGACATGTATCTAGGATTCCAATTTTCCAGCTGTTCCACAGAGAATTGAAAAATAAAAAAATACCACTTAAAAAGCTCAATATCAATGAAAATAATTGTGAAAATATTTAAAAATGATGAATTAATTTATTGAATATTATTACAGTTGAATAATGATGAATAATGTTGTGATATTAGAACAATATAATGCTATTGTTGTCATAAATTGGGGCCAAAGATTCGAGAAGCTGGCGCTCTCGTTGAGAAAAAAATAAGCTTTGGTGGGTTCAAACTATGCGATTACGATTATAAAAATGAAAATGATCATATTTCACTACATAAAAACTAGGACAACTTAAAAATATTGTTTCCTTGTTAATTGTGATGTTCTCAACTCATCAGAATTAATTACAACAATACTATTATTCAACACTAACGAAAATAGGTTATGTTTACATTTTCATCAGCTGTGCTTTTCATTTTGGGCGCTAGAGTGCGACACTGTAGAAAAATAGTGACGTCAGATTTGTGAACCATAATTTCCAGGCAAATATCCCACCTGGTAAGATTTACTAGCCTTGATTGCAACCGACCTACAGAAGCGCCCATAAATAGTGTGCAAGTGGGCATCTGAATAGTTGTTCTGGCAACTAAATAGTCGTTTAAGCTGGCTTATATAACAAGGAAACTAAATAGTCGCCTGTGTGAATTGCAGGCCGCCTACAGAAGCAACACACTGGGTCTGCCGAAGATCTGTCCGGCGGAGAGTGTGCCGGTGATAGACCGAGGCACACTGTTGACCTACATGCGCAATCACCACACGCCCGCACGCACCGTCATCGCCGGAGTCGGCATCGATCACGACGCCCTAGTCGAGTCTGTGCAGAGGTTCGTATATCGATAGTCGATGTATTGATAATCAATAGTAATTAGATGGTTCTTTGCTAACTTATATTTGTGAAGTATTAGATCAATTTATTTGTAATTCATGTCAGGTTGATAGTTGTTTGATACTCGATTTATCAATGTTGATGGTTTGATGTATTGTAAGCTGTTTAGGCCGGGCACGCTGGGACGCACTTGAAGCAGCCCACGCGAACTAGCCAATCACAGCTTATATTGATGACAAGAAAAGAGCTGTGAATGGCTAATTCGCGTGGAATGCGTTACGTGCTTCCCAGCTTACGCCCGACTTTACTGATGATCAAAAATATTTTTTTGATAGTGAATGGTGATTTTGGTGATCTTCCTCGTGTTTTTGGACTCTCTTGATTCGGTGGAACTTTTAAAAATTCAAATTTCTGTGTATCATATGAAGAAATACCATAATTTCCCTTCGATGGAAATTAAGGTTATGGTGCCGGTGGAACTTCCTTTTGGAACTCCCCACCGAATACGGCATAAGAATACATACAAAAATATTGATTGATTAATTGATTATCAGTAAGCGATAATTAATTGATGGTAATTTATAATATTGTTTGAATGTAATGTAATTAATCACGACGCTATTCTTGAGTCTATAAATCTTAAGTCTGCAGAGGTAAGTCGATAAATATTGGATAATCGATGATTGGTATCTATCATTCTAACAAAAATCGATATTCAATTATTGATAATTGTTCAATTTGCTGGCGGATAAATTCACTCTGAATCAAAAAGAGCGCGGGTTTTAATATATCAATAAAGAGGTTCATTTAAACAGAAAATTGAAAATAAAAACATCAACATGTTCTTCTCACTTTCCGATTTCATGTATGAAAAATTTCAAGTCATGTGTCCTCTTCTATAGTCTGGCCAAGCAAAGAAGGCCCTCTGGCAAGATGGGGAAATGTCTCCAGCTCGATGAATATTGGTCCAAAAATTATAAAATTTATCTCAAATTGTAGATCAGAATTTTGTCCACAATTTGAAACCAAATTCATAATTTTTGAACCAATATTGACTGATCTGGAGTCATTTTCTCATCTTGCCAGAGGGTCTTCTTTGCTTGGACAGACTATACTACTGTAGCACGCGTCAACTCTGTCCATGAAATTCACTAGTACTGCACAACATGCTTCCACTGCCACTTCGCCGATAATCCGTCGAATTGTCGATTGTCGAATTGTCAAATGTCAAATTGTCGATCACCAAGGTTGAGTGACTTTGCATCCCCATGTTACAAATATTCAATTAGATTTATTTCTATAATATCATGTAACGTATTGCATCGTTTCGTGTATCTCATTGAATTTATCTTTATTTTTCTATATGATTGGGAAGGGATTCAAAAGTTGAATGAAAAGACAAGATATTGTCGAAACACTGGTTTATTTGAAAATCGAGATACCGGTTTCGATTGCTACACCATTATCAATTTCTGATAAATTTTGTCTATTTAATATGGATAACAACCATAATATCAACCTATCAACTACTAAACAAATTTGGTTCAACTGTGCTCAAACGCCTCAAATTATGAATTTTATTAATTAGTCTAATGTAATTTATTTCTAATTATTGGTGCATAGGCATTTTGAAGAGAACAAACCCATCTGGGAGACCGATGTTGATTTGAGCGAGCTGAAACTGACCGATCGTCTAAAAGCTGACAACTCAGTAGCACAGTACACCGGAGGCTTGGTCAAGGTAATTTCAATTCAATTTTTATTTTCTAAAAAAGACATTACAAAAAATGATTTTAAGGCTTTTCAGCAGGTGCCTAATTATACAATAAAATAGAAAATTAAAGTAATTGAATGTAATAAGATTACACTTGATTAAGAAAGAAAAGAAAAAATATTATAAAGAATATGGAATACAACATAAAGAATAACTATAAAATTGAACTACATTCGGAATGAAATGAAAAATATATTATAAATTTAAGCCAAAGTACTGATAGGTCTATTGGAGTTTAAGAATAATGGAATATATTATTTGAAATTCAAAACCAGTCGGTTGCCAGTAGGAGGATTATTTCTAAAGAAAGTTGTCATTAGAACAACTAGCAAAACCCGTCGAACGTTGTCAATCAATTTTTTCTTCTAGTATCAAGTAGCCAGTAATAACTACAGTATTAATTACTATAGGCTGGTCAAGTAAAGATGACAAGATGTCAAAATGACTCCAGCTCGGTCAATATTGGTTTGAAAATGATGAATTTGGTCTCAATTTGTAGATCAGAATGTTTTCTACAATTTGAGACCGAATTAAAAATTGAACCAATATTGACCGAGCTGGAGTCATTTTCTCATCTTGCCAGGATGTCTTCTTTGCTTGGACAGACTACAGTTGTGAAGTGATATTGTGGTAGTTATCCATATTGGATGAAAAGTCAAGATTGGTTTCAAAAGAAGCCAATATTACACAGTTTTAAGTGCTTATTGAGTGTAATTCCGTTATTTAATTTGGTGCTTAAAAATCCATCTTAATTCAAAATTCTATGTTTGAAAGGGTTTGCATTGAAAATTGAGAAGTGAAGAAACAACTGAACATAGTCTAACCTACATTTTGGACTGTATCATATTATAAATTTGAAAGATAGAATAGCACAAGAATTACCATATGTCAGTGTTATCTGTAACATAAATAAATAAATAACCACAGATTTATTAAAAATCGAGATACTGGTTTCTGTTGTTACACCATTATCAATCTCTCAAGAGTTTACCAGAAATTGATAATGGTGTAGCAACCGAAACCAGTAGCTCGATTTTTATGTGATTTGAAAATATCTTGACTTTTCATCCAATATGGGTAACTTATTGTTATTTGGAGCCTGCCCCTCTTTCACAGGCGTGTGTCCATAATGTGATGTACCTTGTTCAAATTTTAATTTTGTATTTTTTTTATATATTGTACTCGAACTTTCTTTAGGTCCATTTAGTCTGTTCAAGTAAAAAAGACCTTCTGGCAAGAGGGAAAATGACTCCAGCTTGGTCAATATTGGTTAAAAAATTATTGATGTGGTCTCAATCGTAGGAAGCATTCTGATCTACAATTTGAGACCAAATCAAATCAATATTTTTTGAACTAATATTGACCGAGCTGAAGTTATTTCTGTCCAAGTAAAGAAGACCCTCTGGCAAGAGGGAAATTGACTCCAGCTTGGTCAATATTGGTTCAAAACTTAATGATTTGGTCCCAATCGAAGGAAACATTCTGATCTACAATTTGAGACCAAATCGATATTTTTTGACCGAGCTGGAGTCATTTCTCATCTTGCCAGAGGGTCTTCTTTGCTTGTACAAACTATACCTATTATTCAAAGTACTGGGTATTAGCCACTCGGTGAGAATGGTTGCTATGTGATCGTGAAGTTCAGTCACGAAAACTGTGGATTGCCTTTGGATGGGTGACCAGTATTTGGCCTAGTACACATTGGCGAGGTGGAACTCATTCGTAAGAGTCTTCTCACCAATAAAACCACCATTACAAAAATTATATTAATTGTATTATATAGGTATGTTTTATTTTATAATAGTAGATGAATAATAATTAGTGTATTGTGACCATTTTGATAAATTGTTTTCTGTTGTGTGGACAGGAAGAGTGCGAGATCCCACAGTACGTGGGCCCATCCGGGCTGCCCGAGCTGGCCCACGTGGTCGTGGGCATGGAGGGCGTTTCGCACCAGGATCCGGATTTTGTGCCCATGTGTGTGCTGAACATGATGATGGGCGGTGGCGGATCGTTCAGTGCCGGCGGCCCGGGCAAAGGCATGTACACAAGGTTGTACACAAATGTGCTCAACAGGTGGGTGATTGAAACTATAGTATGTTCAAGCGAAGAAGACCCTCTGGCAAGATGAGAGAATGACTCCAGCTCGGTCAATATTGGTTCAAAAAAGATTGATTTGGTCTCAAATTGTAGATCAGAATGTTTCCTACGATTGAGACCAGATCAATAATTTTTGAACCAATATTGACCGAGCTGGAGTCATTTTCTTATCTTGCCAGAGGGTCTTCTTTGCTTGGATAGATTATATAGGTGATTGAAAATAAATACAAATTTTGAAATTTATTACAAATTTTGAAGTTTATTACTAATTTTGAAATTTATTACAAATTTTCATTTTTTATCCTACTGACCGGCTTTGTAAGGGGTATACGTATTACAATATACCAAGTTAACAATCATTATTCATTCGTATTTAGAATAATATACTCTGTACGATAATAGTTCCAAATTTTCAAATTTATTTAGAAAAATTCAATGGTTTTACAAATCTACTATAGATTTTCAATAAATTTCCAAACTTATTCACAAAAATACAATGTTTTCGCGAATATACCATATATTTTGAAAAAATGTTCAAATTTATTCACAAAAATACAACATTATCATGAATTTACTAGGCTATAGATTTTTAATAAATTTTCAAAATTATTCACAAAAATACAATAGTTTCGACAAGGTACTTGATAAATTAGCTTGACGGTGAGCTAGCTGGCTTGCACATTATTTGATGTCTCGAGCCTCATTTTTTTTAATTTGTCTCTATAATAACTCTAACTAATTGAAGCGTGTATTTCCATAACGTTGTGAGTACCAAAATACCAAAAATTAGAAATTTCAAGAGGATCTTTCATCTACATGTGGTTGAAAAACTATTTCTTGTTGAAAATCAAATATTTATTACATTTTTAAATACAAGATCTAACTCTTGAACGTATGAAAAACAAAACACTCATTGGAAAAAATATGGTTAAGGTCATCACCTTTCATTTTTTTTCTAATGCGGATGATGCCCACATAAGCATTTTAGCTTGTGCGTGGGTAATGGGTCTTGAGTGCTAAGGTGATTGATGAGGTGAAAAACAGCCATGCCTCTGGGATTCGAACCCAGACCTGCGGCAGTGCTAGCGGACTGAAGGTTGTAACCGCAAAATGTCATAAATCGCAAAATGAATCGGTCTCTCATGCAGTGATATAGTCTATCCAAGCAAAGAAGAGAAAATGATAAGATGGAAAAATGACTTCAGCTCGATCAATATTGGTTTAAAAATTACAAATTTATGTTCAAATTATAGAGAGGATTATTTTCTACAATTTGAGACCAAATTTATCATTTTCAAACCAATATTGACCGAGCTGGAGTCATTTTTCTCCTTGCCAGAGGATCTACTTCGCTTGGACAGACTGTACAGTATATTATTCAATTTTTTCATCACTGATTTATCTTGTTTATTGAGATGCTTCAATTTTTATGCATATAATAATAAAAGTAAGTTAGTAGTCATAGTCAAAGAGTAGCTACCCCTTCTCCAAGCTCGAGATTTCTCTTTTGGAGAAGTAGTTTCTTATGTTTATTTTTATATTGTTATTGATTCATTGTTTTTCAATTTCTCCATTGTATAATTATTATTTACTGTTTTGGGGAAGTAGTTTCTTATGTTTATATTTTTATATTGTTATTGATTCATTGTTGTTTAATTTCTGTAGTTTTTTCTTATCATTTGCTCTTTTGGGAAAATAATTCCTTATGTTCATTTGTATATTGTTATTGATTTATTACTTTCTAATTTCTCCATTGTATATTATCAAATGAAAAGCAAGATGTTGTCAAACCACTGATTTATTAAAAAATCGAGGTACCAGTTTCGGGTGTTAGACCATTTTTAAAAAAAATCATTTGTTTGGCTACATCTTGTCTTTTCATTTAATATGTATATATTCTAAATATGTAATATGTATATCACTAAACATAACAGAAAAATTAATTGAAATGCTTCAATTCCTGAGTCCTGAGTCCAAATTCAGGTTATGTTTCTTCAAGAACTTTTGACAGGTTTCACAAGCATTCTCTTTCGCTTCAGTTTCCTCCTGGTTAGTTCAAGTTGATGCAATCCACCACTACCACCTTCACAACCTCTCAGAAAGCATTGTTTATTATTTTAATGTCTTTTTTTGTGGATTAAATAAATGAAATAAATGTTATTTTGTGGCCAGGTATCACTGGATGTTCAGCGCCACAGCGTACAATCATTCGTACGCGGATAGCGGAGTGTTTTGCGTACACGCCAGTGCGCCTCCGCCCTATGTGCGCGACATGTTGGACGTTCTGCTCAAGGAGTTTTCGTCGATGGCACACTCTGTGTCCGACATTGAACTCAGGGTAAGCGACAAAGTCCGTCAATTCGTTTCTTGAAAATAGTTAGCCCAACATGTTTGGATCCGTATTCATTCAAGCACATTACTTATTTGTTCAATATAAAGTAAGATTTACGCAATCACCGCCATTCAACTATCTCTTCTGAATTTTATTATCTTCAACTTCCATCAATCAAAATACAAATTTATGTACAGTTATTACCCTTAATTGTTGAAAAATCCTTTTTTCATATTTTCCCCATTATCACAATAACCGTTGAAGTTACAAACTTTCAATCGGTTTATATAATTAATTTGATTACAATTATACAATAAAAGGAACGAAAATACAGGCATTCGCCCAAAACATCTATTCCAATTCAGCTTTCAATGTCCAAATTCAGGTTGTATGTATGTATGTCTGGCTCAACAGCCCATGAAGGGCCTAGGCCTACCAGCTGGCTGCCAGTTTCAAATTCACTCTACTATACAGCCCGTCCAAGCCAAGAAGACACCCCGGAACGACGGGAAAACGGCCTCAGCCCGGCCAATACCGGCCCAAAATCCATAAATTCTCAATCAGAACTCACAGTCCCCGAACCAACACTAACCGAGCCGAAGCCGCCCCCTGCACCCCGCCAGAATTCCACCCCCCCGGTCGGACAGACCATACAGCAAGCAAATAATCATCAACCAGGATAGAGGTAACGTGTGGTTAGCACGTTGATCCTCTCAACCATAAGCCAGTCTCAGCAACCAATTGGCGGCGCAGAACACTTCTGAATAACATGCAGTTAATCAGTTAGAGTGTAATGCAACAATTACTATTCATCCAGAGACGGGAAACAACTAACTGTCTTTACTAACGACAGTCAATCTCCCAAACGAGGGTAGACCAAATATCAGTCGTAGTATCAGAATGTAGTCCAAATTCAGGTTATGTTTCTTTAACATATTCACTCATACAATTTTCATTCTAAAAAACCACATTTTATGAAAAATTATCGATTTTAAACCCAGAATGGTTGTATGGAAACCAAATAGACACTTTAAATTGAAAATATTAATTTTGAATATTCATCAAAACTATAAAAATTTGCATCTCTCAGCTAATTTAACATAGCATTTGATAATTTAATAACCTGAAAAAAGCCTCTGAAATTAGAAAAATTGATATTTTTTTGAAAATCTCCAATTTTTAGTAACAGTTTTTTGGGGGTATGACCCATGGAACTTTTTTCTCTACTTGTTGCTAGAAAGTATTGCACATTCCTTCTGAAACACTCTGTATTAAGTTATGCAATTTCTCAATTAGATTGCTTCCTATACTATAGTCTGTCCAAGCAAAGAAGACCCTCTGGCAAGATGGGAAAATGACTCAAGCTCGATCAATATAGGTTTGAAAATTATCAATTTGATCTCAAATTCTAGGGAACAATTTGATCTACTATTAAGACCACATTTATAATGCTTGAACAAATATTGACCAAGCTGGAGTCATTTTCCCCATCTTGCCAGAGGGTCTTCTTTGCTTGGGCAGAGTATACTATTGATATTTGTATGCTAAAAACGAATTATGATTGATTGTTATGTTGTTGATGGATACAATAACAAATGAATACAGCACTTTATTTTTTTCGATATGATTGTCCCTGTATAATAATTTTAGGTTGATTCTTATTTTTTTGTTGCTTGACTGATCTCTCATTGAAATTCGTTGTTGGTTTCTAAATAACTTGATTCTAGATTTATATTTTTAAATTATTATTATATATTGATTATGAATATCCTCCCATATGCGGACAAGCTCCTCGAGCTTTGCATATGAGTATTATTTTCAGTTGAAAATTGTTTTGTTTGTATGAAAGCGTTTCATGTATTTTCTTTGACTGAGAATAAATATATTATTATTATTATTATCATTTATTATTATGATTACTTTTCAATTGCAGCGAGCGAAAACGCAGCTACAGTCCATGTTGTTAATGAACTTGGAAGCGCGACCAGTTGTATTTGAGGACATCGCTAGACAAGTGTTAGCCACTGGCCATAGGAAGCATCCCAGCGTCTTTATACAGGCTATCGGTAAGCTCATTTATTCACATATTAGATTTAACAAATAATTTAAAATAATATATATTCTTATTGCTTTTAATGTTGGAGAGACCCTTACGGCTAGTTCCGCCGCACCAATGTGTACTTGGCCAAATACTGATCACCCATCCAAGAGCAGTTCACAGTTTTCGTGACTTGACGATAGATCACCCTCACCGAGAGATCAATTGCCAGTACAAAAAAAAAATTGTATATTGTAGAATCATTTGTATTTTTTGCTATTGCTTGTATAACAATTGTCAATTTGGTATGAGTTTACTAATCATGACAAATAAAGATTATACTGATATAGTCTGTCCAAGCAAAGAAGACCCTCTGGAAAGATGAGAAAGTGACTCCAGCTCGGTCAATATTGGTTCAAAAATTATTGATTTGGTCTTAATCGTAGGAAACATTCTGATCTACAATTTAAAATAATATACATCAGAATATTTCCTACGATTGAGACCAAATCAATATTTATTGAATGAATATTGCTCGAGCTGGAGTCGTTTTCTAATCTAGCTAGAAGGTCTTCTTTACCTGGACAGACTATATGAATATTATTATGTAATGTATTATTATTATCATGTATCAATGTCTAAATGTTGAAAATATTTTAATGTATCTAATTGAATTTTACTCTGAATTGCATCATATTAATTATATTATTGAATATAATTTTGCAGAATCAGTGACAGCGGCCGACATTGAACGCGTGACGCACCGTCTTCTGCGCAGCCAGCCCGCGGTTGCAGCCAGGGGCGCCGTGCAAAAACTGCCCGCCCTGCAGGACATACAGGCGGCCCTCCTTGATTCGAGCGCCCTAGGCAAACGACGCAATCGCCTATTCACGCCAAAATAGCTCATGTACTCTGTTTAGTGCAACGTGTACTCTGTTTAACGCCCCTTCAAAAGATAAAATACTGTTATTTCTATTTTGCAACGATTTATTGTATTCTGTTTAACGCTCCTTCAAAAAATAAAATACTGTTATTATGTCCATTTTGCGATGATTTATTGGTTTCTAATTTTAATAATTTATTTATTTTGTAAATTGTACCATAGTTTCCTCTAGTAGAAAAAAATGTTATGGCTTTTAATGGTGGGGAGACCCTTATGGGTAGTTCCACCTCGTCAATGTGTCTTGGTTACCCATCCAAGAGCGGTCCACAGTGTTCTACTTCGCTAGTAGAAGGCCTTGGTCTAATAAAATGGCAACATGGCACTGTAGTTATAGTCTCACAAGCGAAGAAGACATTCTTCATGAGGGGAAAATGACTCCAGCTCGGTCAATATTGATTCAAACATTTGACATTTGGTCTAAAATTATATAAAACATTCTTATCTACGATTTTCCCAAGATTATTACAAGGTCTTTAATAGCCTTGCGATTTTCCCACCTTGCCAGAATGTCTTCTTCGCTTGTACAATCCTAATATGCTATCTTTTACTGATTCTTTTTATGGTACTAGCTGGTCCTCAGCTATACAGGGTGTTTCAGGAGGAATGTGCAATACTTATCAGGCTGATTCCTTACACCAAGTAGACAAAAGTTCCATGGGGCAGCTTGTAAATCTTACCATCTCAGAAATAGCGATCAAAAATCGCAAAATTCGACAAAACATAGCACAAGTGATAAATTTGTATTTAGTAGCGATTTTTGATAGCTATTTCTGAGATTTGGGTAAGAATTACACAATCGCTACCATTTAACTTTTTCTTTAGAATCCGACTCTCTTCAACTTCCATTGAAAAATACAAATTTATGATTCCTTATCCAGTTATAAACCCTTATTGTTGAAAAATGGCGTTTTTAGCATATTTTTCAATTATCTCAATAACCGTTGAAGTTACAGACTTCAGACTGGTTTCATTGAATTCCTCAGCTAATTTTACATTGGAAATGATCATTCTAGAACTGGCCTCTAAAATTAGAAAAATTAATATATTTTGAAAAACTCAATTTTCCACCATTGTTATCTCGGTAACAAAGCGTTTTTGGGGGTTGGTCCCATGGAACTTTTTTGTCTACTTGGTGTAAGGAATCAGCCTGAGAAGTATTGTACATTCCTCCTGAAACACCATGTCCATTATATAACTTCTACTTATTTCTCTATATTTGTAGCAACACCTACTAATACATAATTTTTATAATACTGCTTTTTTATATTCAATACACTTATTTCTTCATACTTCTATACGCTACTCTTCTGATAGTAGAGAATACCTTGGGGAAAAAGTAGGCTTGAATAAATTTTGTTCCATTTTTGTTTTTTGATATTGTCAATTTTATTACATTAACAAACATGATTTGAAAAGAGGTATTATAACATATAGGTATACTTAAAATCTATTCTATTCTTACTCAATTTCTTAAAAGGAAAAATAATTATTGTCTCTTAGTTTACTGATAATGATAGAATTCTATATACGAAATAAAAAAGATTTTCCGAAACTACACCGGCGCCCAGCGTACGGTACAATGAAACCTATGTGTTCTTACTGAACGTACTAGTGCCTTGTGGTAGTGCTTCTATCTAGTGGTACGTTTCAGAAACAAGCAATCTAGCATTCGAAAGTATAGTAACTCAATTCTTTGTACGCTGCCTGTACGTGGCGTAGTTTCGGAAAGCAAGTAGTTTCGTTGAACTATACTGACGGCTCGTACCCACGAAACAGGTGAAGTGCCCGTATCTTTTACTGTACAGCACTTCACCTGTTTCGTGGGCACGCGCCGCCAGTGGCAAAGCACACCTTTATCTTCTCACACAGACCTGTTCTGAGCGAGGGAGGCATGTCATAAATAATAGTCTGTGCAAGCAAAGAAGATGACATTCTGGCAAGATGGGAAAATGACTCCAGCTCTGTCAATATTCGTTTAAAAATTATGAATTTAGTCTCAAATTGTAGATCAGAATTTTTCCTGAAATTTGAGACCAAATTTTTAATTTTTGAACAAATATTGACCGATCTGGAGTGATTTTCCCTTCTTGCCAGAATGTCTTCTTCGCTTGGAAAGACTGTACAATATACATTAATCGTCCATATTAATTTTTATAAAATTGCATTACGTTTTTACGTTTCAAAATGAAAAATATTTATTATTGAATGAGTTACGGTATTTGATAGTTCATTTTAAATACCTACTTTTCAAAGGTTCCTTATAAAATTATACTGTTTTAAATAATATGTTACCTACAATATTATTAATTCACATTACTGTACATTCAAAACGGCATCATTGAAAGACAAGCTACAAGAATTTCACTATATTACCTTCCATTAAATACTTATTTTTTTAGGGCTACTGAATTTATTAAAACTTGAAATAATTGAAATCGAAGTACCCTTTTTTAATAAATATTTTTATTTAATAAAAAAAGGTATTTAGATTTCAATTATTTCAAGTTTTACCTTCCATTAAAATATGAATATCCATATAAATTTTAATAATGTATTCGACCCTTTCAATAAGCAGTGATAGTGAAAAAACCTTCAATAGTAACTTTATCTTTGATACCCGTGAAATAACATTTCTTCTTCAATGTGTCCTTGGGGATATTTGCAATAACAATAATATTGTGTTGTTCGAGTCCCCAGTCTATTTCCATGCAAGACTCACTCGCAAAAAACAGATCATCATCTTTATTCTCGGCTACTAATCTAAGTTTTGATCTCAATTCAATATGCCATAATATGCTACACCCTTTACTAAAATCTTCATCTATTTTAAAGGGTAAGATGTGAATACAAATGTTGTTCTTGAAAGCGTGGTAGGTAATTTTGAATGTAACTTTTGAAAATATCACAGATGGTAGAGTATACAAATCATTAATTGTTGAGCTGGCGCAGTTGTCAATTGGTAAAGTGATTGTACATGTGTGCTGTTGCATCGACGGATTCCGGGCGGTACCGGTAGTTGATGCTTCAATAAAATTTGTAAATTTACGATATTTATGTTCAGAAGAAAGCGTTTCTGGCATTGGTTGAGAGCCAGGTTTCATCACATTGAAAGCTATAGCCAATTTTTCATTTTCTGTGAGAATACAAAAATCTGAGCATGTCGAGACAAAATCTTCTGAGCTTAAAGTTAGAAACCGTATGTGTCTTTTTAGACTGTTGAAGTATGTTGTCATATCCTCAAGGCATCTTCCCTCTCGAACAACTTTAGCTCTCACCCATTTTTTCAAATAATTAATTAAATCGGTCTCTGTTCTCAAGTTTAAAGACGGAAATTTGAGAATATGTTCGATTGTTTCCATTTTTGCAAGATAAAAATAATCACTTTCTACCACTTTGTCAGTCACCTCTTGAATAATGTTACAGCATAACTCGTCGAATTCGGATATTTGATAAACCTTGCAATATTCATAGAATTGAAGTACTTCCAAAGACCAAAGTTCATCTTTGATATATCTAATACATTCATTACTGAGATCAGAAATCAAGTACTTTCGAGCAGCAGTAAAGGTTCTTAGCGCGTTGACAGCTGATGTAAAATTCACTTTACTTGTGTAAATGAAAAACTTCATACCTTGAAATCCTTCCGGGTGCAGATCTGGAATAATAACCGCATCTTCCTCTCTAAGCTCCCCAAAAAACATCGCATGAAAAACTTCACTGGCTGTTGAGAAAAAATGTTTGTGCCCTTTGATAACAATCTTCTCAGAACCGACAATAAATTCACAATCACAATTAATGTCTGAAAAACTAAGGACCCTTTTCTCGAAATTAGATAAATTCGGATTTTCGTATTCGGTTTCCGCGTCTGAAGACATCTTACAATTTCCACTTATCGGTTTGAACTTTATTTTTGAAGGTTCACAGTCCACTGTATGTTTTAGGTCCGTATTTTTGTAAATTATTCACCACTTAATAACTTACTTTAAATAACGAGAGTATTACACTGACACTTAACTATTTAAAGACGATTAATGTAACGAAAATACTACTCATGTAGTTTTTAATACAAGGTAATTCATCGAACATTATGGTAAGCAATGAATGATTACTCTCTTGTTCGTATTCTTAGAAGGGAATTAAAGTTTGGATGTCAGAGCCTGAAGTGAAATAAGATGAGATAATCGAGCAAATATTGTCGGACCAGAAACAGGATAGTATCACAGATATCGCATTATCGATTATCGATAGTTTATCATCGTAAACTGTACTGAGATACAAAGTATAATCAGTTTTATTATCGATATTGTTTTTCACTACGGTACCTCATTAACAAAATCAAGGCAGTAATTAATAACACAGGCTATAAGCGTATGTAGATTTCTCTATAATTATTCTATTATTCATAGATTTTACAATCATGTATAGTCAGGTCGAGCAAAGAAGACATTCTGGCGAGATAGGAAAACTCCAGCTGGGTCAATATTGGTTTAAAGTTATGAATTTTGTAGATTCTATCAAATACTAGATCATGATTTTTGAACAAATTGAGACAAAATTTACAATTTTTGAACCAATATTGACCGAGCTGTGATCATTTTCCCCTCTTGCCAGAATGTCTTCTTTGCTTGGACAGACTATACTATGAAGGTATTTAAAACAACGATAAATTACTTTTGATTGTTTATACGGCAAAAATTAAGATGGTTGACGAATGGCTGTTATTAATACTCAGCTCTGTCAGGACAGTCTGAAGATGTCTTCAAGAGCGAATGAGTATAGCTGGGTTCGCTCTCGCATCGATTTGCACTCGCAGACAGCTCGCCGACTGTCCTGAGAAAGCTGAGAATTAATAACAGTCACCCAACAGTTTTGATAAATTAGTCACAATCACAATAATATAATTAGTATTATTATCGTTACAAATGATATCAGGCTATTGAAATAAATAGAAAGGAAGGCGATTGCTAATATAGATTTATATAGTGAATTACCTTGAAACTTTTAAGTTTTAATGAATACAGTAGCCCTAAGAGAAAATAAGTATTGAATTACCTTATATACTGAATATCTAAACCATACATGCATGCTTATAAAGAAAGGGGAGATGTAATAAAAAGCCAGTTTTATACTCAACATACAGTGTATAATTTAAAAATTGAATAATACATAATAGCTATTATACACTAAAATTTTGAAAAAAAATCACACACAATGAAAAAATTCTGATTATTTCAAGATTTCTTCCAGGAATACGAGAATTGAAATTGTAAGAGTTGAAATATTTTGATTGAATAACGGTTAAATGATTTTGAATTTATTTTTTATTTTTAATTCATTATAAATTTTGAAACAATCAATCCGATGTAAATTAGCGTCAAAGAACAACTTCATCTAAAAATAATTCTACTTGATAACAATCGTTAATTTGGAACAGTGTGTGAAAATTGAAAGTTTAGTACTGATGAAAATCACAATACAATCTACTAATCTAAAAAATATAGTACCGTAACTCTAATTATGTACAAAAATATAAAAATTGAAGTAATTTGATCACATATTACTGTACATAATCTATGGAAGTGAAAAATTCTTCCGCTAAAAATTTTCCCAATATAAGAAAAATTACAGCCTACGCAAACTAATAAAATTATTATTATATTTTGAAATCACCTCCCATGAAATAATTTGGGTTGGTATATTCAAGCATACGGGATTGCAGTCTTTATATCTATGATTTCAATATAAGGCCATCATAGACTTAGTTCAAGTAATATTAGGTATTAAGATTTTCAATAGAGTTCAATACCAATTCTATTAATAATGTTCGTTTATGTCTGAAGTCTTGTTATTCAAGAAAAATTTTCCAAGAGTAATCAAGAGATTCTATAATGATAATTTTCAAAGATTTCTTGGAGATTCTCATTTGTATGGCATTTGATATAATAAATTAGAATAAGCGCAGTATTACAGGAATTTGAACAAAATTCTCTGGGTTGAAAATTATGCTCCATTAACAATGCTACTCCTAATAATTTCTATTGAAAGAAATTCTAAGATCGCTTAATTTGTTTCTGATACATTTTTCATTTTGCTGCAATTAAAATATGATTATTTTCCTATGAGAATCTCAATGCACAATTCCTAAACAATAAAACTATGCTTGTATACTTAATTAAAAACTACCTTTATAAATTATTACTTATCAACAACATAACAGTAATAATAGAAAATTATGCTAATAAAATAATTTGTACACAGTTGATTTCAAATTTATTTACACATAAAATGAAAAGGATGAGTGAATATGTTATGAACGATGATGATAATGATAATGGATTAATTCAACATAATTTCACTGTATGCACCATTCTTAGCAGCACAATTTTAAAAAAATATATATTTATGTCATATTTCAACAGCTGCACATCTATGATTTGAAAAAAAATTCTATAAAAACACCCTTATCAGGGTCCTGACCCTTCATGTTTCAAAATTGAATAGAAATTCAATAATTAAAAATGTTATCTGTATCTCTTATTTATAGAGTTTTTGTTTGAATTATAAGAATAAATATGTATGGAATTGACAACATCTATAGTGTTTTATTTGATGGTATTTATAAGTTAATTTGTAAAATTTTGAGCAATTTATTGTCCAACCCTGAATAATGACAGCAATCAGTGAATCGAAAAATTGTTTTAAAATTACCAGAGATCAAAAAATGCTAGCAGAATAATAATAACAAATTTGCTGTAACATAAACAACACATAGAATGAAATATTTAGAAAATTATAAAAAAAGACAAATAAAATGTTCATCCCTCAAACATACACTGACCATGACACAACTAAATCATAACACATTTTACAATTCGTATTATATTACAATGATGAAATTCACTACTAATTCAAGAAATAAAAGTAGCAAGAAAATAATAATTTATACATAGAAAAATTACAAAAAACAATTAAGCAAATAATGCTGTTGAACACAAGAGCTGGAAAGACATTACCATTTATGGATATCACAACTACTTCTGGCCATCTAGTATTAAAAAAAAAACAAAAACATAGAAAACGTCACAAATAAATTGAAATTTGATCACTGTAAATCCAGAGAGCGCTTATGGGAGTTGAGAACTTATAAATGTAACCAAGGTAATTAGAAAAGAATTCTATTCTAATTACCTTGCATGTAACTAATGTCATACACATTCTAAACTGTAGATCAACTAGTGTGTCAATCGAATTCATAAAATATGAAAATAGTATAATGTCATATCAAAAGTCAATAGTATATGATAACAATATCATACAAGAGTTCAATCATAATAATATATATCATAACCAATCTTCTAGCTAACATTAAAGGCACATCTTCCTTATGATCTAATACTTATTGCTTATAATACATATTTATAAAAATAGATCGGAATACAAAAAAATATATGTTAAATATATTTTCTCTATCAAATGATCAGTCATGCCACAAATGTATTAGAACTAGTTTGAAATCAGTTTGTAGATGATGAGCATAAAGGCTTCATTTTATGTCAATCATGATTAATTAGACTTTATCGATAACTAAAACATAATTGAAGTTTAAAAGATGGAATTGATGGTATACAGTGTCTGGTTATTTAAAATATAGATGTCAGATGTAGTAAAATAAGAAGAAACTGGAATCAGATAAAAACATTGATAAATAAATCATGACTTATTGTTATCATTATTATAATCAGAATCTACAAGCCATACACGGTATATCCAAAGATAATTGGTGAATATTGTGGTTTCCAAAAAATGTAAAAGTTTATCCTAATAGTTCAATCAGTTTTCGAGTCGAAATGATAAAATTCCAATAAATGTTAGGATCCAAAGCTTTTTTTTTTTGCTTTATCGCTTAACAAACTGACTTCAAATAGTTCTAGTAGACTTCAACTCTATAGTTTATTAGTTCAACTCAGTTCAATTCCAAGCTCCATGTCAACAACGCGCACTACACAGATTGCTCGTAGTTCAGTTCATTTGCCTATCCAAGTGTGAGTTGCAACCAGATAGTCAAGCAAATAGACTGACTTCAAATTTCATGAATATAAAAACCAGTTCTAGGGTTCCATCAGTCATGAAAACTAGATGCTACCGGTTCATTCGCCGCCAGTCATAGTAGTTGATTCGCTTAAATGTAGATGGCGTCCGAGTGTTTAGTATTGTTGTCAACTAGTCATGAGAACCAGTTGCAACCGGTTTGCTTGCCGCCAGTCACAGTAGTTGATTCGCTTAAATGTAGATGGCGTCCGAGTGTTTAGTATTGTTGTCAACTAGTCATGAGAACCAGTTGCAACCGGTTTGCTTGCCGCCAGTCATAGTAGTTGATTCGCTTAAATGTAGATGGCGTCCGAGTGTTTAGTATTGTTGTCAACTAGTCATGAGAACCAGTTGCAACCGGTTTGCTTGCCGCCAGTCATAGTAGTTGATTCGCTTAAATGTAGATGGCGTCCGAGTGCTTGTTGTTGTTGGGACTGGAAATGCCTTCGGACCAGTCGCTGTTGGAGTGCGGGGACGACGAGGACCAGTGCCAGGGCGAGTCGGGGGAGGGGGTGGAGAAGGACTCGGGGCCCTGTAGGCTGTCGGAGGGCGGCGTGAGGTAGTGGTAGTACTGCTGTTGGGCTGCGGCTGCAGCGGCGGCGGCTTGTAGCTGTAACATGAGACGCAACCGGTTAGTGAAAGTGGTTGAAAAAATGCAAAAGATAGGTTAAAATGTGTGTCACAATTGACACTTTACATCAGCTTTTAGTAGGTTACATCAAGTGCAAGAGATTATCAATGTAATTATGATTTGATTGGTATTTGTACACATTTTTGTGTAGTAACAATTTGTTTTTATGTCAGTAATTAGTAGGTTACATCAGGTACAAGAGATTATCAATGTAATTCTGATTTGATTGGTATTTGTACACATTTTTGTGTAGTAAACAATTTGTTTTTATGTCAGTAATTAGTAGGTTACATCAGGTACAAGAGATTATCAATGTAATTCTGATTCGATTTGTATTTAATACACATTTTTGTGCAATAAACAACTAGTTTCGACTTGAAATCAAACAACAAATTACCTGTTGATGTGCGGCAACCTGTTGCTGTTGTTGCTGATGCGCAGCCGCCGCATTCATCTGCTGCTGTTGGCAAGCTGCAACACTCTGCTGCTGCTGAGCTGCAACGTTCTGCTGCTGCTGTTGGAATGCAGCCATAGTCTGCTGCTGCTGCTGACTGCCGTAGGCTGCAGCCGATGGCAGATCGCTGAAGTCAAAGTGCTGCATTACGCTGTTAGCTGCAGCTGCTTGCTGCTGTTGTTGCTGTTGCTGCTGTTGGGTTGCAGCGCGACGCATTGCTGCCATGTGCGTGGGAGAGGTGGGGAGAGAGGGGCGACCTGTAAACAATTCATGAAAATTATAAAAAAATATTTACATTATACTATATACTATACTAGTATAATATAATATTATACTAATTAAGTATGATATACATTTTACTATATTAACTTACAGTATAATATTCTTAGTATAATATAGAATAATTACAGTATATATTCACTCAACTCAACTTCAACACAAATTTATCTGATTATAAACTATTATATAGTCTGGCCAAGCAAAGAAGAGCCTCTGGCAAGATGGGAGAATGACTCCAACTCGGTCAACATTGGTTCAAAAATTATTGATTTGGTCTCAAATTGTAGATCAGAATGTTTCCTGCAATTGAGACCAAATCAATAATTTTTGAACCAATATTGACCGAGCTGGAGTCATTTTCCCATCTTGCCAGAGGCTCTTCTTAGCTTGGCCGGACTATACCTATGCCAAAAATTAAAGCAGTTGACAAATGACAGTATATTTATTGATGCTCGGCTCTGTCAGGACAGTCTGAAGCTGTCTTTGAGAGAAAATTAGAATAGCTGGAGTTGTTCTTGTTTCAAATTAGGTTACTATTGCACCTCACCGAATGTCCTGAGAGAGGTGAAAATCAATAACAGTCATTTGCCAACTGTCTCAATTTTTGGAGTCAGATATATTTATTTAATCATTGGTACAGTTTGCTGAAGTCAATGACCCAGCTAACATACAACAACGTCATAAACGTAAGCTAGCGATATCCTACAAAATACACTACAGCTGAAATTATATATGTTATAATTTATGAAATTATAAAAGTTATTTGCTCATTGAAATTATGTATGTTATCTGTCATTTGCAAATGACAATACATAGTCATTGATCCTTTTTGTGGTAGTGAATGGATGGAAGTAGTTCTAATCCGAGATTTTCAACAATTGAAAATTTTGGGGTTTAAAAAAATAATCAGGTCTGATTTTTGAACAGTTTTGAACAGCTTTGGGTGAAATTTTGAACAATATATTGTAAACCACTGAAAAGTTGCAAGATCGACGCATTGGATGAATGAGCAAATTTCGTATATGATCACATATGACACGAAGTATGAGAAATATTCACTTGGAACCAATCAATTTTTAAAGAAATTATTACACAAGTCTAACTGAAAACTTCAACAATTCACAACTTGTTTCTTGAACCAATTAACTTCACTCCAAC
Source organism: Sogatella furcifera (assembly GCA_017141385.1). Lineage (NCBI taxonomy): Eukaryota > Metazoa > Arthropoda > Insecta > Hemiptera > Delphacidae > Sogatella > Sogatella furcifera. The sequence goes on along the minus strand of CM029552.1, from coordinate 36,787,957 downwards.
TATAATAATAATTAATTCGAATCACAAATTATTGCTATATAAATAGATAAAGGAATCTGCAAATATTGACCAATGTACTAAATAGCAAGCGAGATCCATTGAATGAAACTGATCAAAAAACTCATTTGTGATAAATGAGGTTATCTGACGAAGTGGAACAACCCTTGGGTCTCCCCACTATTAAAAGCCATACGCTGAATAAATGAATAAATAAATAAATCAAAAAACTCTGCCCGGACCGGGAATTGATACAATATTTGCATTTGCAGAAGTCCTTTGTCTATTTATATAGCAATAATTTGAGATTAGAATTAATTATTATTATTATAATTATCCAGCAGTTGGTTAACTGCAATATCTAATAATTCTTCTTCCATCTTCACTCCAACTGTTTTTCCACTCCCAAATCATTGAGGCCCAAAGCAGTTTCCGGGGAAATTGAATATTTGTATTCAATCTATTCCTACTTGAGTAATTGTGTTGTATTTCTGTGAAATCCATGTTATTTGTTTCAATAAATAAAATAACAACACTCACTCTTGATAGGCGACGGCGACATGGTGACACTATGCGGCGGCGACGGCTCCTGAAAGCCGCCCGGCGCCTGAAACGCGGCCAGCGGCTGATACTGGTAGGCCGGATCGCCCAGTCCGGTCAGCTGATGATGATGCAAGCTGACCGTGTTCTTGATGCAGTCCTCGTAGGCCGGCGGCTGCGGCAGCTGTGGTTGCTGCTGCTGGCTGTTGCCGTAGAGGCCGCCACCGGTCGCCTGCTCGAGCGACAGTCCGGTCGCCGTGTCCAGACAGTTGACGGCGGCCGGGCCACCGCCCACGCCACCACCTGCAGACGGTTTGCGGTTCTTTTTGACGCTGGGCTTGCGACGCACCAGTTGGGCGCCTGGTTGTAGCTGTAGGGAACGAGGAAAAAAGTGTTTGTTATTGACAAGAAACGTAAAATAAGTTTTATTATTCCTCAAAGTACAATATGAAAAAAAATTCAAACAAGGAATAACTTCAATGTTATGGAATTCCTCTACAAAGACTGATCGTCTGCGTGTGGAGGAGAATAGGAGAATTAATGATTACATGAAGATAATTGAATTGATGAGAGATGAGAGTATAAAGATATGAGATGAGATGAGATGAGATTACATGAAGATAATTTAATTGATGAGAGATGAGATTACATGAAGATAATTGAATTGATGAGAGATGAGAGTATAAGTCCTGTTACACACATCACAATTACTGGATTGTCAAACCATTATTATTTCAAGAATAACAAATTCATAAATTTACAATAATGAGAGCCCTGTTTAATTCAATACTGGAAGTTTTGTAGAATAATATTTTACAAATACAATACTAGACATAAATAGAATGCATATGTAAAATAAAATACACTCTCAATCTAGTAAGAATCCCATGAATAGCTGCGCCAAAAAGTTAGACGGTTTCATCAGCTGCTTGTGCCCTCCAACAGCTGATGTTGCCAGTGAGAGTTGTTATTTAGCATAGCCTAGGTGATGCTTTTGAAATCAAAAGAGACAATAGATTATAAACATCAGCTGTTAGTAGGTCACAACAGATAGGAAACAGCCTTAATTTTTGGTGACAACAACAAATAATCGAATAATAATCTAATCCTCAAAGTCAACAATACAACATGACACTTAACACATTCACCTGAAGATATTTCTATCAATACATCCAAGCTAATAAGAAAACATTTCGATTTCAAGAATAAAATGAAGTTTCAAGACTTACAAGTTCTAAATTCCAAATTGACTTCTCAATTTGAACTCTAGAATATTGAAAACACAGTGTCAGGTGCGGTGATGTGCTGTTTATAGAGCGTGCTTTACACGGGGATTGTAGTGTCGGCCAGTTGAATATCTGTAGCCAATCACAGCTGTTGTTGTTTGACTCAATGAGAAGACATTAGCTGTGATTGGCTACAGATTATTATCTTGTCTTGTCAAGAATATAAGAATATTGTTTTGTCATTGAGTCAAACAACAGCTGTGATTGGCTACAGATATTCAACTGGCCGACACTACTGTCCCCGTGTACAGCACGCTTAATTTTGATAAAAAAACACACTCACAATAAAGGCACTGAAGATGACTTGATCTTCGAAACAATTGTATAAGTTTTGTTCAAATAAATAGTGATATTTTGACGTGTTTTTTTTAAATTAAAATACTGAGATTCAAAAAACTCAGCTCACCTGTTGCTGAGTATCGTTGTCGGGACTATTGGGACTGGCTCCTCCCCCTCCCTGAGCTCCGCCCACTTGCGATTTGGGCCTCTTTTTCGCCTTGGAGCCAGGCTTGCCTCCGGGACCCGCCCCTATCACCGTCGGGTGCGTGATCAGGTGATGGTGGCTTGGAGATCCTGAACAAAAGCAATAAATAAATCAATATTTTATGTTGGTAGTAATGAAATGTGGCAAATAATACGGCAAGACATAGAGTAGAGCATCAAGTCGTACTACATAGTACTCAATGAAAATTCATGATAAATAAGCAATAAGGATCTTTTCCCAATAAGGCTCAAGCAAAGCTAGGCTCAAATTTAGATCTGATCCTATACTAGTTGTACGGAATCAGATGTTATTTTAGCCTAGCTGTGCAGAAGCTAAATTACGAAAGCCGGCCTAAATTCAAAACTTCATTATTGTAGAACAGCAAGCACTTAATTGATAGTAGGCTACTGTATATGAGGATTGTGATTCACAATAGCTGGAGAATGTGAAAGATTGTATAAGCATCAAATACATTTTGGAAATTTACAGAAAAAGTATAAGGATCAACAAATTTGATACGCACATATAACCTTATAAAGTAGATAGTCTATCCTAGAAGCTCACATCACTTTTAGTCAAAATTCATCATTCTAAAATATACTGTTTATAATAAGGGATGGAGAAATTTCAAATAAACTGATTATACAGTTACAGGATTATACTGATTATATAGTTCCTGAAACAACGTAGAATGGTACTTTCTGTTGAAAGTCACATATAAAGCTCACCTACTTCAATGTAATTGAAATTATCAATTCTTGAAAAATTGATATCAGAATAATTATAGTTACTTGACAATCGTTGCTTCTCTACTAGTTTTGCCTACTCACTCATTTCTCATTCTACCTATTATCCTAATCATTTCATTAAATATTTTCATCAAAATTTGGGAAAAAGACGTTTCGGACTTCAATGTCTGTGTTTTTACCCTTCATTGTAATTTCTCAAATAAATAAATAAAAAAATAAGAATAAAAATTTGTACTCACCAAGCAGCGGTCCGTTAGGTATGACCGATACCATTTGTGGCGAGCGAGGCACATGCTCGTCGAGTAGCCTGACAATGTCGTGATGGAGGCGCTCGCTGGCCACGTCGCGTGGCAAACGGTCCATGTGGTCGGTGATCTCCCGGTTGGCGAAATGGTCGAGCAACGCTTTGCTCGCCTCGAAGCTGCCTTCGCGCGCCGCCAGGAATAGCGGGGTTTCGTCCTGCATTCGCACACAAAATAAGGGATATTATAAACTTGAAGTTGTTAATTTCAAAATATTTTCTTATAATAAATTCATATTGGAAGAATTTTTAAAAATACTTTTTTAGATTAGTTTGATTAAGAAAAAAATTACACCGCAAATCAAGCAAAGCATACGACATTTCAAAAAATTGAGTACAATTAGAATTAAAAAATACAATTGAGTACAATTAAAATTGAGTAAATTTAGTTCTGTGAACAGTAGACCTCGCAAAGTGACCCATGGATGGACTCATAAAGGGAATACTCATGTTGAGATTCATTAATTGCATGCAATTAATAATAAACTCGATAGCTGGTTCAGCATGAATAATTCTATAGTGTGAATTTTCCTATGTTCAGAGGTATAAATGTATATAGTAGTATTTCAGCATGGAGATAGTTCCTTTTCCTTTCATATTATCCTTAAAATTCAATATTTCAAGAAACCTTACAAATACATCGACGCGCAATTTCAAGAGGAACATTCCTGTCAAATTTCATCAGAATTTATTGCCGCGTTTCGTCGTAAACGTGGAACAAACATAAAGAGAAATGCAAAATCGTCGTCTTGAATCTAGATCTCACTTACGTTCGGTCAAAAATTCATATTTGACAATTTTTTATAATGTTTTTTTTCTAAAATTAGTCTGAGAATCAAGCAAAGCATATGCACGAAACAATTGAAGCGCTGGCTGCGAATAAATGTTTCTACCCTTTCATGGAGTTTTTTCCTTACACAAACAGAGAGTGAGAGAACTTTGAAACTTCTCATTATACTTTTTTGATAGTTAACTTCAAAAATCAATGTTCAATGTATTGAACAATTAATGAAATCTCTATTGACTATTTATTTTTTTAGATTTGATATTCAATTAACTAACCTTATCATCCTGCGCATCCCTATTGGCACCGTGCGCCAACAGAATCTGAACGGCGTCCACATTATTGACGGCAGCCGCCCAATGCAGCGCCGCTTTGCCCGAGTTGTCGGCCGCGTTTATGTCTGCGTCAGCATTTATTAAATCCTCGACCATGCCTTCAATGGCCAGCCGCGCGGCCAGTATCAGCGGAGTCGTTCCGTCGTGCATTTTAGCGTTGAGGTTGGTGGCGCGGTTGCGTAATAGAATCTGAAAATTGAATCGAAATATTATTTATGATGAAAAATGTGTACACATTGGCGTGGCAACGTCACAAAAGGAGAAAATCCATAATTATTTATGGTTAATCATAACAGACAGAAAAGAATTCAAAATTATTTATAGTGAGAAACACGTAGAAATTGGTGAGGCAACGTCACAGAAGAAAAAATCCACTATTATTTATGGTAATAAATGCTCACAAATTATTTGTGCGGCAACTTCAGAAATATTTGCCATCAATTATAATAATTGTCATTTATTGTCAAATATAATTAAATCACACAATAAATCATTACTCAACATTAGGGTACAACTCACACGTGCATAATTCAATCTAAAACAATAAGGTATTTCTATTCCTTTGAAGTTGAAAAATTGAGTTTTTCAGCTTTTTCCCCCTATTATATCAATAACCGTTCAAGTTACAAACTTTTAACTGGTTTCATTTGATTTCTCAGTTAATTTCACGAAGGAATTGATCATTTTAGTATAGTCTGTCCAAGCTAAGAAGACCTTCTGGCAAGATGGGAAAATGACTCAAGCTCGGTCAATATTGGTTGAAAAATTATTGATTTGATCTCAAATTGTAGGAATCTACTATCAAGACCACATTTATAATTCTTGAACAAATATTGATCAAAATGGTGTAATTTCCCAATCTTGCCAGAGGGCCTTCTTTGCTTGGACATACTATACCGGAATGAAGCCTCTAAAAATTGGAAAAAAAATTTTTTTCGATATCAATTTTCCGGTAAAATATCGGTAACAAAGCATTTCTGAGGGTATGTCCTATGGAGATTTTTTTCTCTACTTGGTGTAAGGAATCAGCCTGAGTAGTATTGCACAGTCGTTCGGAAACATTCTGTATAAGAAAATTCAACAAAATAATTATATAGAAACTTACAAAACTGAAAGAAATCTCGACTATTACTCACCTGGAACACGCCCATAGCGTCAGCAGCCACGGCTGCGTGCAGCGGCGTGCGTCCCGTGTTGTCCTGCGCGTTAGCTTCCGCGCCCGCGTCCAGCAGACGTTTTGCAGCGTCAGCACGCGCGTACCGCGCTGCCAGGTGTAACGATGTCTCGCCGGTCTTGTCCATTTGTGCGTTGAGCTCGGCGCCTAGCGAATGGGAAAAAATTAATAATTTTGTTAAATTAAAAGACAAGATATGGCTTGAGGTTTGATAATATTCTTTACTTTCCATTAATTATGGGTAACTAGTAGAATATCAATTTCAAAACAATTCAATAAGTAATTCTATTTGTTACTGAATGATATAAATGATCTTTTAATACGAATTGAACGAATATTAGGTTATAAAGTATGACCGTAGAAATAAAAAAGATAAGAACATTAAAAACTTGTCCTAGTACTAATCATCATCATTTTTTCAAGAATATTTATTTCGCCAATACAAAATACGTGAAAGAAATAAAACTTATGTAGGAAGTCTTATTCTCTAAAATAAAAATCTTCCTATTTCAATCATCAATAAACTTTTTGTTTATTTCCTAATACATGTTAACTCATTGAGCTCACTTATTGAACTGAAAAATATTTCTAATACAGTTTGTTGATTCACTTATTAACACATGAGTTAAACATAAACATGTGTGTTTAGAGTTTGACCTGTTTAGTTCATCAGACCTGAACATTTACTGGTTAAAATTAACTTTTCCTACACTTATAATGAATTATTATGTTCTAGCACAGCCAGGAAAGTCAAACTCGTGTGCTAGCTGTGATAGAACCGTAATAGAAATGATAATGATGTGAAAAAGTGAGTAAATTACTAAGGCCGGTATTACATGATAATATTTCTATTATCATAGTTAATCATATGAAAAGAGATAAAATATTATTTCGTATTTACATCTCTTTTCATAAGATTAACTATGATATACTAAGACATAGATTAACTACGATATCATAAGATGTAAATACGAAATAATATTTTATCTCTTTTCATATGATTAACTATGATAATAGAAATATTACCGTGTAATACTGGCCTAAACAAGAAATTCAAATAATAGTGTCACAAAATATTTTTGTTTCTAAATAACCAAAATGTTTTACCTTGAGCAACGAGATCAGCGATAACGGCCACAGTGCTATCATCTTCTATGCCGTCGTCAATGGAAGGACCCTCGTCCAGGCCCCCTCCTCCCTTCACTGCGGCAACCATCAGCGGCGTCATGCCGCACGGACCACGCACGTCAACTGTCTCCTGAAAACGTCAAAAACGCCACAAACGTCAAAACACGTCAGAAAAGCTAAGCACTCAACTAGCCGACCTTATAAGATTAGATAGGTATATCATAATTATTATAGATATAATATGGGTATTGCATTGCCTCATGCGTTGCCTTCTAATATTGTAATGTGTTGTCTTAATTAATTTATTTATTTCATACTGTAATGTTTTCTATTGATGAAATTGATTGTTAAAATTGATGTGAATAAAAAAATTTAAATTTAAATATAGATAGATAGATATATCATTTTAAAGCTTAGGTATCAAACTCTACAATGTTTTAAGCGACTTCAAAAAATAAACAAATGAATGTGAGTTAAGATCTTAACTGAAAATTGTTTTTTGTAAGTTTGAAAACTGTAAGTTTTTTCCGAGAATGCTTCCTTTTTCTTCAGTACATGAATTTTTATAGGCCTACTACATATGAATGATCAAACTTTTTTCATCTTGTCTTATGACGTGTATGTATTATTGTCTATTGAGTAGCCTATGTATTTTTGTGAACCATTTAGAAGTTCCAGATCCCCCTGATTGGGAGGGCAGTGAATGCTTTTTAATCAGTCTATTCAACAATACTTTTGTTATCATACTTATTTTGTTCTATGATTCTTCCATTGTTTAGAAGTTCCAGATCTCCCTGATTGGTAGGGCAGTGGATGCTTTTTAATCAGTCTATTCATCAATACTTAGGTTATCTGTTCTACTTATCTGTTCTATCTGTTCTACTGTTCTACTTATCTGTTCTGTTGAACTTATTTTGTTCTATGATACTTCCATTGTACTTAATATCGATATTTTTAATAGTTCAGTGAATAAACTTTTTCATATTTCAACTCATAACAATCAGTCGATTGATCATCTTGAATTTATATATGAGTTGAAAAATGTTTGTAATTTGTAAAAATAAATTCAATGTTGACTAAATCATTGTGTTCCCATCACTACATCTCACCAGAAACTATGACATTAATTTTCACTAAGTTGAAAAGATTGGGGAGAGTGTATGCTTTTGGGGAATCATTTTTATCTTATATTTATAGAGGCTAACTATAATATTGCATGTATCTGTATCTGAAATTTGCATGTATTATGTAATGATTTGCCTGACAAAAAAACTCCCCTGGATGTATTATTCAACATCCAGAGAAATCTGGAAATATTATTCAAAGAAATAATTATTATTACAAAGAAATCTGAAATATTATTCTAAAGACGGAAATCTAAAATGTTAATGAATACAATATTTCACTTCCAAAACATTTTAAATTTGATTATATTCATGTACCCTTTGAGAAAAATATGAGATAGTGTTTTTATCGGTTTATTAGAAAAATCTGAAAAAGGAATTTACACTTACCATACTAGGCGGCGTCAGAATAACTTGTCGACTATCGTGATGACTCCACATATCCTCATAGTCCGTAATTGTCGGATCGCCACCGCCGCCCCCATACTCGCCCGCCCCCTGTCGCGATTTCTTCGCCGCCGGCGGCAGTTCGTCGTCATCCGACCACTGGCTTCCAGGACCCCAAGGCCGCCCCCGGGGCCACCCACTTCCAAACAGCTGACCGAGCTGTTTTTGTTCAGATTGCGCATTTCCTGGCCGTCGGGGCCGCGTCGCCTCGAGACACGGCGTTGGCTGCTTTGGTGACGTAGGAAACCTGGAGGAAAAATTGGATTATTACATTGGAAATTGGTAGAATTCGAGTTTATTTGTTGCAAAAAGTCTAGAGTTCATTTCTACAGTTATCTGTGATAAAAGCGTTGCTGCATGTCGGCAGTTATAGTCTTGGTCGAGCAAAGAAGAAATTCTGACAGATGGGAAAATGACTCCACCTCGGTCAATATTGGTTTAAAATGATAAATTTAGTGTCATACTAGCATTCGGATCTACAATATTTGAGACAAAATTTATAAATTTTTATACCAATATTGACCGATCTGGAGTAATTTTTACATTTTGCCAGTATGTCTTCTTTGCTTGGACAGAGTATACAGTATATTATTCAATTTTTCCATCACTGATTCATCTTGTTTATTGAGAGAATTCAATTCAAGTTGTTGATGCATATAATAATAAGAGTAAGTATGACGACTGGCGGGAAGATTTTCGATCTCAGCTAACTGTTAAGAAGCGTTTCACAACATTGAGTATTGACCAGTATTTAACATGAGTATTGACCAGTATTTAACATGAGTATTGACCAGTATTTAACATGAGTATTGACCAGTATTTAACATAAGTATTCAACAGTATGAGACCACACTGTGAGTATACGGTCTCTGTAAATGCTATAGTCTGTCCAAGCAAAGAAGACCCTCTGGCAAGACGAGAGAATGACATCAGCTCGGTCAATATTGGTTCAAAAATTAATGATTTGGTCTCAAATTGTAGATCAGAATGTTTCCTAGAAATGAGACAATATCAATAATTTTTTAACAAATATTGACCGAGCTGGAGTCATTTTCTCATCTTGTCAGAGGGTCTTCTTTGCTTGAGCAGACTATACCAATGTGTAAATGGAATGAAACTAAATGTTGGTTTTTAAGAAACGAAACCTCGGCTTTGGCTTTTGCCTATATAAGAAGCCTTCTCCAAATTTAAAATCATGTTTTTATCAATTTAACATTGTACATGAAGCAGAATTAATCATTTTTTCTCACCTTCAGGGAACCAAGTAATCCCGTGCGCCCTCTTACGTTGTGCCGTCACCAGTACACCCAGCAGCAGCGCCACCAGAGTGACCAAAAACACGCCAATCAGCACATAAGCGCCGCCCGCCGGCTGATGCATGTCATCGTCGCTGATTCCGCTGATCGAGTGAATCGGGAAGGTGGTGCTGAGCTTGTGCGTCTGCGCAGTGGCCGCCAGAAAGTCGGCCGCCTGCTGGGCGCTGGGGAAGCATTCGGCGTCGGCACTTATGGCACAGCGACGGTTGTCCAGTTCGAGAAACACTTCGACACCCTGGGTTTTGCCCTGTGGAGAATGATAGATGTCAATTAATAATATTTTTCTAATACAGAAATTTTCTGATTTGGATTTTGGTGTGAAACGTATCGACATATTAATGAAAATCTTTGTTATATCAATACCTAGACTATTTATTCGATAAGGATAAATGCCACAATATCACCTAGTAATCGTTATCACTTTATCAATATTATTTTATTATTATTATTATTATTATTATTATTATTATTATTATTATTATTATTATTATTATATCACTTGGTACTTGTCATCTATCATCTATTTCATTACCCAAGCACAAGGCTATGAGCTCATGTGGGCTTCACTCGCATATAAAAAACTTTCACAACTATAAGAAAATTTTCTACTCCATAACAAAATACCAATCAAATTAGAATATTCCCAAACATATTTGTACTGTGATACATGCAGTACCAAATATTACGTGAGGACTTGTCAAAATACGTATCACATTAAGAGAATATTCCCAAACATTTATTTATTTGCAAATGGATGATAGATGACGACTACTTTGAGGTAGTCATTTAATATCATAGACCAGCACTGTGCCAAAAATGAAGTGTAGAAGTGACAAAATCTCTTGTTTCATGGCAAAATACCTATCAAACATTCCGGAACATTCATGTAATTTCATATTATATTATATCCTTGTCAAGAAAAGTGGCCGATTGAAGCGAAAGTGTAACTAAAACGCGCAGATTTAAAAATATTAGTGTAAAATAACTTCCGCCAACATAGGATGTGCTGGTGATATGTGATGAGAGACAAATGGTAAGAGGGGGAGGGAATATTTTTATTTCGACTGCTGGCAGCATTGGACAGCATTGAAGATTGAAGGAATGTATTTTTTGCTAGAAAAGACTATAGCATAGTCCTGTACCAAAAATTAAGTGAAGAATTGGCAAAATCTCTTATTTCATGACAAAATACCTATCAAATCAAATCATTTATTTGCCATACAAATAAATACATATTCAAAACAAATGAAAAGAAATACATAATTTTATAATCAAAATGTATTAAATAATACCAAAAACATAATTAAATACTTTTCATGTGTAATTTGGCATCACCAGCAAATCGGGGTATTCCCAAACATACAAGTAAGTCATTCATTCAAAATTCAATAATTCCCGATCATGGATTAGTGATTCTTTCGTTCTTTTTTGGTTTTTGTCTCTAAAAATGAGTTCTTCTCATTAGAGACAAAATGAGTTCTTCTCCAACAGAATTTCTAGAACTGTGCATAGGAACATGAACTTTCACAATTTCCCATCATTGAATTGTGGGTATGTCAGCTTCTTCGGAACTCTCCACTAATAAGCCATAGCTAATAAGTAACGTCATGATGTATAAATGAATAAAATGAATTGCTAGTTACCTGTCTGAAAGGCTTAATCTTCTGCTCCCCATCCCGGTCGCTCTTAATGCGCACCGTCGACCTCAGCTGATGCCCGAGCTCCCTGAGAAACGAAATCTGATTGTCGCGGAACATGCGCTCGTTCATCAGTATGACCACCTTGATGACACCCTCGGCCACCTCGTTGTCAACGGCAGCCTCGGGCGCCTCGCAGTCCAATCCGTCCCAGTTGCATTCGGCCGAATTGCAGCCGTAGTCGCAGTGGCCGTTGGCGTAGTGCTCCTTGCAGTAGGCGTCGTACACGGGGCTGCAGAATTAAGGGAAGGGTTTAATATTACAATACAATTTAACAATAATTAATGTTGAACTAATAATAAAATTTATTGAGTGAATGTTGATGTGGATTTACAATGTTTTTCACAGTTATTAATAATTGAAGAAATTTGTTTTTTTAGAAATGGATAACAGATCAAATAGAGGAATTGTGACAAAACCATACATGGCTTTTCCCATTGAATTATTTCTTCAATTTATTAGTAACTGTGAAAAACATTGTAAAGAACAAAATTAAAAAAAGCTTGGAAATAAGATTATCACTTTTTCCGGTATTTTAATTCCAAAAATTAAATAAGCTGTCGTTTAATCTTGTCGAGCACAGAAGACACTCCTTCAAAATGACAGCTGTTCAATGCTGCCAGCAGTCGAAATTAAAGTAGTCCCAGTCTCACCATATGTCTTTCATCACATCTCACCAGCAGTATGTTGGCTGAAGTGATAACACAGTTCAATTTCTAGACTTGCGTAGTTACACTCCCCCTCCAATCGGCCATTTCGAAGGAATGTCTTCTTTGCTCAACAAGACTTTACATGATGATACATAGTTTTCAGGTACTGCATGCAGTTAATCTTAGTATAAGCAGCTTGGACTTGATCTAGTAATACCGGTATAAGAATTTTTCTTTTTTTATAGAAGTGAAGGTTCATTAGTGTGTACCATTGAATACTAGAGCAATAATTGTGAAGTGGGGAAGAAAGAAACAGAATATATCACAGGAAAGTTGCGAGTAACAAGGTTCCATCTCAAGATATCTCTATAGACCAAAGTATCTTTCAATTCAAACAGCTGAACAATTATCCTTCTACAGAACTTGGGAGTAACATTATCACTTCTTCTAATATCTACTAGTAATTTATAAAATATATATGACCCTATTAAAACAGACGAGCTTTAAAAATTCTCTTCTAACCATAGGGATTGTATACAATATCCTATCGCTACTTCTCATATTATAATAAAGGTTCTCAGAGTATTAATAGAACCAATACCTATTGCTACTTCTCTTATCAGAACATCAATTAAATCAATATTACTGAATCAAATTTCAATCACTCACTTGCAAATCTGCAACTGTTTCTCGCAGTCGCGTCCGTCGAACAGACACTGCGGATTGTTGCACTCCTTGTCGCATTTCCCGTTGGCAAACAGCGCCCAGCAGTTGTAGGCGGTGCAGTTGTGCCACGGATTCAGACCCAGACTACAGTCGTTGCCGTCAAAGTTGCACGCGTAGGTGTTGCACTCCTCGTCGCAGCGATAGTTGCCCGACTTGTTGGCGCAGTTGTTCAGCTGGCACTGTTCCAGCTGGCGTTTCAACTCCAGGTCGCCGGGAGATTGGTAGACGATGAGGGGAGGCTGTTTGGGGGTGTGCGCGTTGCGTCCTATGCCGCCTGTGGGGAATTATAAAAAATATTGATCAGCAAATTGATTATCATAGTTTTTTTCATTTTTAAAAGTTAAAATTTGTGAGTATACTTAAGGTGGACATAACAATATTTTGGAATGTTTTATTCAAATTTGGAAAAAAGACGTTTTGGACAATGGTCTGTGTTTTATCTATTGAGTATGTATGTATTCTTATGCCTTATTCGGTGGGGAGTTCCAAAAGGAAGTTCCACCGGCACTATAACCTTAATTTCCGTCGAAGGGAAATCATGGTATTGCTTGATATGATACACTGAGATTTGATTATTTTAAATTTCTTTCAAATCATGAGAGTCCAAAAACACAAGGAAGATCACCTAAATCACTTGAGTCATGTATTTTATCAAGTAAATCGAGTTTCAACATCAATGAATTGACAGGTAGACGCTTCAAAATCAGGGTAGAAAATATCAAAGTTGAGTGAAACGATAAGATGTTAACAAACCATTGATTTATTAAAAAGTGTCTCGATCTATTAATAAATCAGTGCTTTGTCAATATTTTTTTCGTTCCATTTAATATGGATTACTACTACAATATCCCCTTCACAGCCACTTAGAACTCATCAAAGATTGAAATAAATGTAATGGGGATTCTAACTTTGTTGAACATTTGATAGCAAATGATCACAAGTTCAAGGCCAAGGAGAATGTTGCAATTCCAATAACAAAGACAGAATAACCCAGCACAACACAACAAATCTAGTTGATATAACTAGAATAGCAAAAGATATTCCATAGTTAAGTTTGAAATAACTAGAAACAGAAAAAAACAACCAGAAATAACTAGAGTAATAAAAGATATTTCACATTTCAGTTTAAAAGACCAGATTCATTTCACCAAGTACAACACAAAAAATATAGTTCTATCATAATTTGTAACGGTATTGTATCATTTTTTTGTACTGGCAATTGGTTTCTAGGTGAGGGTGATCTATCGGTGAACGTGATGTTAAGTCACGAACACTGTGGACTACACTGTGATGGGTGACCGGTTCTGGCCAAGTACACATTGGCGAGGTGGAACTACCCGTATGGGTCTCCCTCCTCACCATTAAAAGCCATAAGAATACATTTTTTGTTTTCCCATTCTTTGTATATTATTGTAACTATTTATTAATCTTAAATTATTGTTTTCGATGTTTGAATTGCCATTTATTAACGCTTTTTTCAACAGCTGATCGGGGAGGGGCTTCTCTAGGCCAATGGCAGACGTTCACTGTGATTGGTTCAAGCACCTATCAACAGTGGTGCTAATGCTCTTCACATCAAGTTCACCAGAGATTGATAATGGTGTAGCAACCGAAACCGGTAACTCGATTTTCGATAAATCTTGTCTTTTTATTCAATACGGTACTCAACATTGATTCAATACTCAATTTTTTGGAAGAGCTCCTAATCACAACACAATGATAAGCAGCTGTGAAATATGAACGTATTGGATTTTAGTGGCTACCGTTAAGTACGGTGCACTGTGAAAATGAATACAGTGTAATTCTTTTGTAGTTCTATTACAGTGTAATTTGTAGTGTGAACTCACCTTGGAAGGAGGGGTCGTGCACATCGCAGTTCTTGCCCGACCACGACTGCGGACAGTAGCAGGCGTAATCTCCAATCCTATCCTGACAGTAGGCGCCATGTTGACAGGGCCTGCTGGCACACTCGTCTCTCGAGTCCAGTTCACAGTGAGTGCCAGTTGTACCCGGCGGACACGTGCATCTGAAACAGAAAGACCGGTTCACATTAATGGGTTTGCATCGTTACATACAAGGGAATATTAGGACACATCCATTTTATGACAGTGCTATCGTCCAACAATTGGACTGCCGGTCTACGGAGTCCGGTTTCCCCATTCATTCACAGTTTTTGACTGTTACAGTCCGAACTGACAGTGGAACCCACAGTCTTGTCAAATGATAATTTCGACAAAATAATTTATGAATTTATTGTTTGGCACCATGAGATGAAGAATGGGAATCACAGCTGATATATCAACTTTCATGGAAGACTATCTATTTTGGGTTTCAAAATGTTTAGTGAAAATTAATATTTTAAGTAATATTATTTTTGTTTTGGTTCTTTTTTATATGTAACAACCTTCCAAATTCTAAATTACGATTTCATAGTTTTTTTTACCTTTAGAAGTTCAAATATGTGTATAATTTAAGTTTTAAGTGTGGACATAACCTCTATTTTGAATAGTTTAACAAAAATTGGGAAAAAGAGACGTTTTGGACTTTGTCTGTGTTTCAATCCTATTGTATTTCAATCTTGTTAATAAATAAATACCATAAATGAAAATAAATATCAATCTCGTTGATTTGTAATGCCAAAATCACAATTGCATGTACATTCGTGAAAGTCAAATAATCAATCTTTTTGAATGATAATATCATTAAAATATATATGAATAATATAATATAAATATAATTAAAAGGTCCAAGAAATATTCATTATTTATTTACTGAGTACATACAAAAGCTCACAGACATGAAGTCCATTGAAAGCCTTATTAACTATTACATTTTCGAATAGAGTACTTTAAGTATACACCCTTGTTGACAGTTGATCGGAAATAGATTGAATAAAACTTGAAAAACATATTATGTGCTAGGAAACACATCATGAACTTTGTAGGGAAAATAAGAAATCGGACGTCCAAAAATCGTGATTCAGATTCAGATTCAATCACTTTATTCATGTAGATTACATAATACAATAATTCGAATCCTATGCTATAAGAATAAAAATAAATGAAAATTACACTAATGGTTTATGGTTTGCTTAAGTTGGCTAATTATGAACTACTATGAAAACTTGCAAAATGAGACAGATGTAGGATTCAATTATAAGCTAACGGTAATATAAATTTGTGCTGTATCTACATAAAATGGTGGAGTTTAGACACATGAATGTCCATTCTTGGTATGGTAGAAAAGAGGCTAATAGTGGAGGCTGTGATATCGTAACCTGCCGCAAATAAACTTATTTTGTATCTTATTCATATATTTGTATGTGAATTACTTTTGTATTGGGAGATTTGTTTTTTGTTCTTTCAAAGTTGGAGAACCAGTATGTTATAAGAAAGTGAGTTATCTAAAACATGTCTGTGGTTTAATAAGTTTTTTAAAAGGGTGTTTGATTTTCATTTATTTTTCAAGTGAGTTATCTTCCATATCTGCATTCTATATCTATTATTGTATTCACCGTGTAAACATAACTATTACCTAGGGTAAAATACTTGTTTGATCAAATTGCCTCTGAAATAATGAATGAATAAATGTTAATTATAAATCAATAATTACCTGTAACCGCCACCAGTGAGCTTGGAGCACAGTCCTCCATTTTGACAAGGGTCCGAGTCACAGTCATGTCCGAAGAACTCGCAGTTGCGTCCCGAGTACTGCGGCGGACACAGGCACACGTGACCGGCCTCCTTCGCCTCACACTGCCCGCCATTCTGACACGGGAAACTGTCGCAGAAGTTCACCTGTGAACCGGGTTTCAGTGGGTTAGAAGTTGGATTTAGATAATGTAATAGTAATTCGTCTATTTCACTGCATTTTCACAATTATAAATCACAAATACATATACAGGGTGTTTCAGGAGGAATGTGCAATAAAATTCAGGCTATTATACCAAGTAGACAAAAAATAATGAGACCAACCCCCCTCTTTGTTACCGAGATAACAATAGCGGAAAATTGGGATTTTTCAAAATATATTAATTTTTCTAACTTTTTAGAGGCTTTAGTGAGGTTCTAAAATGATCAATTCCAATGTAAAATTAGCTGAGGAATTCAATGAAACCAGTTCTAAGTTTGTAACTGTAACAGTTATTGAGATAATTTCAAAAATATGCTTAAAAAACGCCATTTTTCAACAATAATATCTTACCCAAATCTCAGAAATGGCGATCGAAAGTCGCAAAATTGACAAAACATAGCACAAGTGATGAATTTGTGTTTAGTAGCGATTTTGCGATTTTTGATCGCCATTACTGAGATTTGGGTAAGATTTACACAATTGCCGCCATTTAACTTTTCCTTTAGAATGCAACTCTCTTCAACTTCCATTAATAAAAAATACAATTTTATGATTCCTTATCCAGTTATAACCTTTATTGTTGAAAAATGGCGTTTTCTAGCATATTTTTCCAACTATCTTAATAACCATTGAAGTTACAAACTTGGAACTGGTTTCATTAAATTCCTCAGCTAATTTTACATTGGAATTGATCATTTTAGAACCTCACTAAAGCCTCTAAAAAGTTAGAAAAATTAATATATTTTGAAAAATCTCAATTTTCCGCCATTGTTATCTCGGTAACAAAGCGTTTTTGGGGGTTGGTCCCATGGAATTTTTTTGTCTACTTGATGTAAGGAATCAGCCTGAGAAGTATTGCACATTTCTCCTGAAACACTCTGTATAGTGAATTGCGCATAATATTGAAGCATAGAACTTTATATTATACATTAAATAATAATCCACAGTGCATTCCTCTTTAGGATAAACCTGTGTGGAGGGTTAGCTCGCACTCTAACACAATCTAATGCAGTAAAATTTAAAGGTATAACAAACAGTGAAGTAAGTATCATACAATAATAATGTGCTCTTTACACCAACACAAAATGAAATAATTAATAGCACAGTAACCAGAAAAAAAACATTTAAAATTGAATGAAAACTAACAGAATTTTTCCAATTTTAATATCACACCTCTATTGAAATAGTTTATTATTAGAAGCATTAAAGTTTATTCTAAACTGAGAAGTAAATGCCAAATTCATACAAGCATAGTTGGTCAGTAATTAAAAAAATGATTGGTAGATTGAAATTGTAATTCCGCTACCATCAGTGTCTCAATATTATGTTAGATCTCGATCCTCATTTAACTGGATCCCTATAAAACTTGATCTTTTTCCGAGTACTGTACTAAATCTTTCGACACATCATAATATTATACTACCAAGCTTTGCTTGATTATGTTGTGGTATTTAACGTAAATCAAACCAACCTAACTGATCATTAAATTAGAATAGAATAGAATTGCTGCCTTTATTTAACATCCTTTATTTAAATTACTTAGATGAAGTCAGTCAAACTTTGTAATAATTGTATTAATAAATACGTGATTGATTGAAATTGTAATATCACTGCTAACAAAGTCTGAATATTAACTTATTGTAAATCTCAATCATCATGTAACTAAATCCTATCAAGACTGGTTTCCAACAAGAACAATATATTTGGAAAAACCTACCTTAACCTCACAATGCCGTCCCATATACCCCGGCTTACAGTTGCAGTGATAGTTGTTGACAAGCTGTACACAATCGAGCGTGCCTTGGGCGCCACACGGATTCGACAAACACTCGTTGATGTCGCCCTCGCACCGTCCGCCCACAAAGCCAGGGGGACACCGGCACTCGAATCCGCCAACCCGATCGACACACGTGCCGTTGTTGTGGCACGAGCCCGGCATGCAGTCGTCTACGTTGATCTCGCATATTATGCCCAGCGTGCCTGCGGAACGGGAGAAAAGTATTATATTGATCAAAGTTTTTCACGAGAAACAAGAGATGACTTCTTACAACACTGGAACAATAGTAAATGGCAATTGAATATAGAAAAATCGAATTTATAGTATCAAGTCGACAATAGAAAGAGTCGACTGCACCCTATCTGAATATATCTTACTTGAGAAACAAACATTATAATAGAATCATCCCATATAATAAACAGCTGTGATGGCTACTAGTGAGTTTGTTTTAATTTGCTTAAAAATTTCAAAGTGAATCCATAATATTGAAATCCTATGGTTTATCTTATTCATTTCTGGAACTTAAAAGTGGACTTTTATCGAAAGTCAAAATTATTTGTGATAAAATATTTTTGGAAGTGGGAAATTATAATATAGAGTGGAAGTGGACATTGTAGATAAGACATATAACCTACATCTTAAACCTTCATCATTCATCATCACTCATTCATCCTCTGCTTAAAATACTTGGAAACCAAGTCGCAATTGTAAAGAAAGAATGAAGAAAAATCTAATTTATAGTATCAAGTCGACGATGGAAAGAGTCGACAGCACCCTATCTGAATATATCTTACTAGAGAAACAAACATTATAATAGAATCATCCCAAGGAGATGATTAACGAAAGAGCCTAGAATGAAAGAATTCAATTCCTAACCGAAATAACATTTTTTTTTTTTTGAAAACAATTGATGACTCAGTCTAGTATTCTTTGATGGCGTATAAATATAGAATTTAGTTTTATGCATACTTTCAATTGTAACTTTTTGGAACAGAATTTGGTAGATTATGAGTTGAATGTTAATAAAAATGTTATAAATATATCTATTCTATTATACAAGTCAATAAGATATGTTAATAAGACACCACGTCAGCGTACAAGTTTTCTTTCCCCGTCGTCTAGCACGAAGATGTAATTTTGTTTTGAATTGTATTTTGTGCAATCAACTATATTATTTGAGTATTTGTTCTATAAAACTGGAGAGGGATAAACAAATTCAATATGAGGGGAAACGTGATGTACATTTTTAATGTTTTCGATGTGCCAAGATTAAGTTAAATTATTCTATAAAATGAATAACCTTCGATTTTTATTGTCATGAATTGACACGAATACTTGGCATTCATTAAACATTAATACTGCTAATAATGCTGTAATGATATAGTCTGTTTAAGCTAAGAAGAGCCTCGGGCAAGATAGGAAAATGACTCCAGCCTGGTCAATATTTGTTCAAGAATAATCAATTTGATCTCAAATTGTAGGAAAAATTGTGATCTACAATTTGAGACCTAATTAATGATTTTTGAACCAATATTGACCGAGCTTGAGTCATTTTCCTATCTTGCCAGAGGCTCTTCTTTGCTTGGTCAGACTATATTAATGAATTCTTGTATGTAGCATGTATTGTCTGTCTCTTCTTATTTGTCTCACAACAAATTTAGACTCTATAGTGGGATGCTACATGATAGTTTGGAAAAGTAGTGTAGGTATAGTAGTATAACTTCACATATTGTTATAATAGTTTGATAAATATAGGTTACATAACGGAGAAACAATAACACGGACCCTATACATATCCAGCCTCTATTATGAATTTCTCAGAGTATATTACAAACAAAGAACTAATTAATGGACAACATCGTTATCCATCAACCTTGATGATAAGTTTCTCCAAGAGTATTGATTACGAACGAAAATCCTTCTCAATTATCAACTCACCAGGCGGACACGAGCAACTAAACTTGTTGATCTGATCATGACAGGTTCCCCCATTCTGACAGGGGTTCGGCTGGCAGTCATCCACGTTCAACTCGCAATTCTGTCCCTGGAATCCCGTCGCGCACTGACACAAATAGCTGCCGACCAGATCCTGACAGGTGGCTCCGTTCTGACAGGGCGCCGACTCACATTCGTTGACCTCTCGAGAGCAGTAGCTACCCGTGTAGCCGTCCTGACAGTGACAGCGGTGGCTGTTGCCGAAGTCCTCGCAGGTGCCGTTGTGGCAGAGGGTGTCGCGGCTTACGCCTGGAAAATAAGAAATGAAATTTGTTTACATTCCAATCATTGGAATTCACTCATTTTCAACAAAAATAATAGAATAATAATTGTAACTATTGGTATCGCCCAGTCGGTAGCAATTAGTGCCTTATTTCAGTACCTTATTCCAGAATACATTTATTCCAGTTGAATTTGAATCTTAATTCAATGAATTAAAGCAGAGACACCAATAAAAAACACATTTATTAAAGCAATATTGTCAATGAATTATAGCATTGATACCAATAATAGGAGCAGTTTTCTACTAGTCAAGATTGAACTATTCAAATCAAATTTAGCAACATGACTCATATTATTTCCAAGAACAATCCTATTATTAGCATAAACAGGTATCTTCTTAATCGACCATTTAATCGTCTTATGCCCGGTTTTTCCAAGTACACTCAAAGTTGAGGGACCCTCAAATTTTGATGAACAGCTGACATTTCCTATGATAGGTATAGGAAATGTAGTAAAGTGTAGTAAACTTGAGGGTCCCTCAAATTTGAGTGTGCTTGGAAAAACCGGGCATTATACTCTCTCATTTCATCTTAACTTCTTCTTAAACTGGAAGAAGCCCAGGACTTCTTTTCCTAAATCATTCTCTGTGATATTTGATTTGAAACCCACTTTCAACAATAATTCGACAAAAAATCAGCAAATTTATCAATACTAACCAAGAAATCCTCTCATTTGAACAATAAAATTATATTTGCAAGTGCTATTTTTCTATTTAATTAAATAATTATTTGAATTATTCAAAGCAATACCTGAAGTAAATGGATAATTTTTTTATTTCAGAGTTTCGATATTCAATGAGGTTTCTCTTGGAAAACGCTTGGCAAATTATCAAATATTCCGGATCTCATCAGAATTTGAAAGTTTGGCGAATGCATGGCGGCTAGCGGTAATTTTTTCATTTCAGCATACTGTTATGAAGCGTTTCAAACCAATGGTCACACTATGATTATACAGTAGATTATACAGATGATACATACAGTCTCTGTTGATTAGCCAATTCCAATATTATCACTTTCTTTACAAATATAGAGTGATCAAAAAGCCGCGATAATAACATGAATACTAATAATAATGTTGATCACCAATATCCTCAATTCCTCACCTTTTCTCAATGCAGCGTCCTTACAACTGACCATCTCAACATCGCACACCTTTCCCGTCCACCCTGGCTGACACATACACTGATAGCTGTTCTTCTGCTGCCTGCACTGCGCCCCGTTCTCACAGGGCCGCTGCTCGCACCAGTCCACGTAGGACTCGCATCGCTCGCCCGTGTAGCCGTAGGGACAGTGGCACGTGTAGTGGTGCACGTGCTGCTGGCACGTGGCGCCGTTTTGGCACGGCGACGAGTCGCACTCGTTGATACGTGATTGGCAGTTGGTACCCGTGTAACTGTGACAGGAGAGGGAAATTCAAATGCGTTTATTTATGTATTCGAAGAAACAAACACATATTCATGTAGGATATAATATATAATTTTAAAAAGGGTACTGAGATTTATATATTGAATAGGAAATATTATATTATTCAGAGTAACTATTCCAATGTGATTTCAATTTCAAATATGATTAATATAGTCTGGCCAAGCAAAGAAGAGCCTCTGGAAAGATGGGAAAATGACTCCAGCTTGGTCAATATTTGTTCAAAAATTGTAAATTTGGTCTAAAATTGTAGATTAAACTATTTACTACAATTTGAGATCGAATTGATAGTTTTTCAACCAATATTGACCGAGCTCGAGTTATTTTCTCATCTTGCCAGAGGGTCTTCTTTGCTTGGCCGGACTATAACATCATAGCTTCCTTTAATAGAAGGCCATGCCCTAATAATATGGCAACGTCGCACCGTAGTAACAGTCTTTTCATATGGAAGCATTAAGTACAGATACATATCATGTATGTTGACTTGGTTTTTCTCTCTTTGAGCATAATTTCCATGAAAAACGTTCTTGAAACTTTTCTTATAAAATTCCTTTTGTGTTTTTTGTAATAGGTTGTGATAGAGATCAGCAAGAAAGATTAAGAATAGACAGTTATTAATTAAAATAGCTTATGATTTGTGGCAAGTGAAATGGGAGAACGCACACACAAGAAACACATCCATTAGAACAGCTGATTGGAAAATGATTTTAATGCTTTTAAATGAACACAATTTCCAAGAATTATCAATTTTTTCCATAATTTGAGATCAAATTCATGATTTTTGAACCAATATTGACTGAGGTGGAGTCGTTTTCCCATCTTGCCAGAATGTCTTCTGTGCTTGGACAGACTATAGCGACAGAAACTGGTCTCTCGATTCCTATTAAATCTGTGGTTTGGCAATATCTCGTCCTTTCATCAAGTATAGGATGTTCAACAGGCGGATAAGCTTATTTTGTATCAACTTTTCCCATACTCTAATGTTTTTGACACCAAAATTTCATCAATAATAATTCGTACTCACCCAGGCAAACAGATACAAGTATAATTGTTGATTCCATCGATACACTTTCCTCCATTCATACAGCTGCTATCCGTACAATCCTCATCGTTGGTCTGACAGTTGATGCCCGAGAAGCCCAGTGGACATGTGCAAGTGTAGCTGTTCACGTACTGGGTGCACTCGGCTCCGTTCTTACAGGGCGATGATTCACATTCGTCTATATCTGTCTCACAATGCTTGCCTCCGAAGCCGTCAATGCACAGACAGGTGTAATCGCCGATACCATCCAGGCAGGTACCTCCGTTCTGGCAGGGGACTGTAAGGAGAAATGGAATAATTGTTAATTAATGGAGATTGTAAGTGAAATATTATTGTACTTCAAATCTGAGTATCTTTAATACATCAAATTATTGCAAATTCAAGTGGAAATATTGATGAAATTGGATTTTTTTTTTCATTTGCATTTTCTTTTATTATCTCACTTTATAATATATGACAAACAACAGTATACAAATATTTAAAACACTTTACAATATTCCAAATAGGTAAATCATACTATGTGAGAATATTTATTGTAAATATAGGGGAAAATCTTTACTATGGTGGCTTCCCCATGAAGCTAAAGTTAGCTTTTATTGGGGATTTTATTAATTTATAAATATATTCTAATTTCTTTATATGACATGTAATTCTATGATTAGACTACATATAGTTTAATAATAATATATTATTATTAATTCAAGTGAAATATTATTTTACTTCAAATTCAAGTATTTTTAATAATTGAAGACACAGTGTCATGTTGTGATACTTGAACATAATTGAAGGCATAAGATTGTCTATATCACTGAAAGTTTATAGTGATATTCAAACTTTCAGTGATATAGACAATTTTGTGCTCTTCAATTATTTTTAATAGATCAAATTATTGAAAATTCAAGTGAAAATATTGATTAAATTGGGATATCAAGTAAAAATATTGATTGAATTGAGTATCATAAACAGTATTTCCTTTAAGTTTTGCCAATACTATATAGTAATTAATATAATAGGAACTAAAAATTTGGTCATTGTTACCATCAATACATCGTTCATTTTAGGTTCATACAATGGAAAAAGTGTGAGAATTACATGTACGTTGGAAACTATGATGCATCCATATTGATTATATCAATTAATCATCGTAAATTCGTAATAATCAATATCGGAATAATGCGCAATAATATCAAAATCAAATAAAAATTTATTGCCATAAAAAACAAAAATATTCATTTTAAAAAAATATTCATTAATTGTTACTATTGCGACTTGATAGCAAATGAAAATATTATTGAATCGATATTTTGAAACAGGATATAATCTTGTAAAATTATATAAATAGCCTACTGTGTGGATCATTCAAGAAATACCTCAGTTTCCTATCGAGGACAATTATTGAGGTTATTTTGCCGGTGGAACATCCTTTTAGGACTCCCCACCAAATATGGCATACGCTAATGATAATGACTGTTGATGGAGCAGAAAAGAACTTTTTTCTCGTACAAATGAGATAGCTTTAGCATTGGAGAAGGTGAAACCAATGCACAACAGATGAAACAGAAGAATAAGGAACGGAACATTTTATTTGTGCTCTAAGCATTTTTCCAATGGAACATACAGAATTCTGTCCTGTTCTGCCCGATCTTCAAGTGTGTTAATTGTTCAAACATCTTCATCATCTCTAATAATCAGAATAAATGAAAAGACAAGATGTTGTCAAACTACCATCAGTTTCAGTGGTATGACAACAGTGGAAATGAGTGGTTTGACAACATCTTGTCTTTTCATTTATTCTGATTATTAGAGATGATGAAGATATTTGAAAAGACAAGATGTTGTCAAACTACCATCAGTTTCAGTGGTTTGACAACAGTGGAAATCAGTGATTTGACAACATCTTGTCTTTTCATTTATTATGGATAACTACCACAATATCAATTTCACAACTACACAAAAAGGGATCTAATAATCAGATTTGATCATCTTTAATCGTTTAAGTCTGTGTATGCGTGATTGAGATGAATTTTGAGAAGGTTTTAATTTGAGGCAGGTCTACTCACAGCTAGCACAATCATCAGTGTTGATCAGGCAGTCACGTCCCTCGTATCCCACGGCGCACTGGCACTGATAGCTTCCATTCGTGTTGAGACAGGTGGCGCCATTGCGACACGGTGAGGAAAGTTGGCACTCATCCACGTCCTCCTGACAGAGACGGCCGGTGTAACCCAAGCCGCAGCGACAGGAGAAGTCCAGGTAGTTGGGCGATGGAGAACAGGTGGCGCCGTTTCGGCATCTGGTGGCGAGAAAGGGAAACAACATGGTTAGTGGGTGGGAGTACTAAATAGATAAATACTTATCATTTAGACTTTAGAATACTAAGTTATACTAAATGATAACTCTATAAAAAGGTGATTTTTCCAATTTAGTAA
Organism: Sogatella furcifera; assembly: GCA_017141385.1. Taxonomy (NCBI): domain Eukaryota; kingdom Metazoa; phylum Arthropoda; class Insecta; order Hemiptera; family Delphacidae; genus Sogatella; species Sogatella furcifera. The sequence goes on along the minus strand of CM029552.1, from coordinate 36,762,421 downwards.
TCAAATATACAGACAGTTTTAAAATGAGAAGACAATATTTCAAGTTTCTTGACTATTAACTCGTTTCTAAACATGATAATTTTATAATATGACAATACGGAGAATAGTTATTTGTTAAACGAGACTGAAACAAAAGCTAGAGGCTACAAAAATAAATTTATTGAGTGCGAAAACAATACTACAGCGCCCTGTACACGGAGATTGTAGTGTCGGCCAGTTGAATATCTGTAGCCAATCACAGCTGTTGTTGTTTGACTCAATGACAAGACAAAGGCTGTGATTGGCTACAGATGCCCAACTGGCCGACACTACAATCCCCGTGTACAGGGCGCTCAATCTTTCTGCTAGAATTTTGTGAAATTTGTCTATAATAGCCTATAACAAAAGGCAAGGATTGAAATCCTTCCAAACAACAGAACATCTTTCTGCTAGAATTTTGTGACATTCGTCTATAATAGCCTATAACAAAAGGCAAGGATTGAAATCCTTCTAAACAACAGAACATCTTTCTGCTAGACTTGTACCCCAAATTACCATTTAACCTAACCTAAGCGATCATGCCATCTGATTGAGCTACTCAAGGTATGTAGAAGCAGAAGGTCTTCTACAGACCTTGAAGCTACTGCTCGATACTAGCGCTCCAGTGATGGAAAGAGGAAACAATCGGATATAAAAAGCACTATTATAGTCATCAATGAACAACAGCTAAATGATAAATGAATGACAATAGATAAATCGCAATCCCAGCTTCTCCTTATTGTAATAAGAAATACTAAATTAATATTTAGAAATATTTAAAAATTATTATTCTGACCTATTAGGAGCGCACGGATCCAACTTCTCCTGACAATCTCGGCCGGTATAGGGCAGTTCACACACGCACTTGTAGCTGTTCACCTGATCGATGCAGGATCCGCCGTTCCGGCACGGATTCGCCGGACCGCAGTCGTCTATGTTGACGTCACAGTTGACTCCGGTGTATCCGGCGGCGCACACGCACCGGTACGCGTTCAACCGGTCCTCGCAGGTGGCTCCGTGCTGGCATGGGTTGGAGCTGCACTCGTCTATATTGAATTCGCAGCGTTTGCCTGTGACAAAAATAAGTTTCAGGATATTGTGAACTTCAAAGATTACAACGCAAATTTTCGCTAGGGAACGGTGAAATGCAATTAAACCCATCACTAGAAAAATAAATTCGCTGTTATAATATTTAAGTTATAAAATATGTGCCATAACTTACAAAAACTATGATAAATTAATCGGAATCGGGAAGAAGAAACGTTTTGGACTTTGTGTCTGAATCATTGTGTTGAAATTGCGTTTATAAATAATGATAATGAATAATTGAAGTTCAAAAATTATTTACAAGTGGAACGAAGATGACTAAAGGAAGATTACAGATTTGTTCAAATGTACCAAGTATTGGAATGATTGAATTTCATATGAAATTCGATTAGAAATAGAATCATGAAAATATTCATAAGACATTATGTATTACTTCGTAGCACAATTTACAAAAGTTATAAACTTCCAATTAATGAATATCAAAGTAATCTTTTCAAATATTGTTAAAATTTAAAAGGGTACTTAGATATTCATCAATAAAAAGTTTGATAAATGCTGTAGCCCTGAGAAAAAATAAGTATTACAAAGTAATAAGTATTGTGTTTTTGCTAGGAAAACTGATGAGCACTCATTTACATATTGTTGGACTTGTTTTTTTTTCAATAAATTAGTATAACCTGTCCAAGCAAAGAAGACCCTCTGGCAAGATGAGAAAAATGACTCCAGCTTTATCAATGTTTGTTCAAGAATTATAAATGTGGGCTTAATAGTAGATCAAATTTTTTCCTACAATATGAGATCAAATTGATGATTTTTGAACAAATATTGACCAAGCTGGAGTCATTTTACCATCTTGCCAGATGGTCTTCTTTGCTTGGACAGACTAATGCCCGGTTTTTCCAAGCACACTCAAATTTGAGGGACCCTTAAGTTTACTACACTTTACCACATTTCCTATACTTATCATAGAAAATGTCAGCTGTTGATCAAAATTTGAGGGTCCCTCAACTTGGAAAAACCCAACATGAACCGTACCATCCCTGAGAAACAAGGAATTTTGAAACTTGTAGACTCACTCCACAGTTTCCTATTCAATGTGTTAATTCATTAGTGTTCTGATTGCTTTCAAATTTCTAAATATTTGCTAAATTATGAAAAAATTTACAGAGAATGTATTAAGAGTGGGTGGTAGTGGACGGCAAACTGCCAAACGGCAAAATCAAGCCCCATAAGAACAATGTAATTTTTATCAATCTCTTGGAGCAGATATTGCCTCTATTTATGGACAGAATTTCACGTTCTTTATGTCATTGGAAAGAGAATTCAATTCTCCAAGGGCGTTACTTTTTACTTTTTCGATTTTTAGTTTATTTTAATAATTATTGCATAATTAATTAACTAAAAAAGTATTGAACTGTAATTATTGAAATGAACTAAAAATCGAAAAAGTAAAAAGTAACGCCCCTGGAGAATTGAATTCTCTTTCCAATGACATGAAGAACGTGAAATTCTGTCCATAAATAGAGGCAATGTCTGCTCCAAGAGATTGATAAAAATTACATTGTTCTTATGGGGCTTGATTTTGCCGTTTGGCAGTTTGCCGTCCACTACCACCCACTCTTAAATCAATTTGTAACTCACCTCCATATCCAGGCGTGCAATGGCATATGAACTGGTTCAGCCCATCTTCACAGGTAGCACCGTTCAAGCAGGGATCACTGGCACACTCGTCCACATCACTCAAGCATCTTGCATCGTAGTAGCCACGGGGACACTCGCACCTGGGCAAAATAGATTCAAGATTAGTTTCACAGATTCTTCATTTATTTATTAGTCACAAGAACAAGGAAGACTACAGGCATTATGCCGAGAAACTTCTTCAGTACTGTTTACAATCAAATTAACCAATATGCTACAATAGAGAAGAGAGATTGATAACATGCTAATCGCAATAGGTATAAGAATTAGTGAATACTATGCAGTATAAAGAAAGTTTGAGCTGTTAATCATAATCATCATTATTGAGTTATAATACATAAGCCGCGTTTACACCGGAATGTTGATAACATTTGTTAATAACTTTTTTATAATACGTTATACAATATATAAGTCTATATAGTAATACATCATTCAAAACAGTTATTAACAAATGTTATCAACATCCCGGTGTAAACGTTGCAATAGAAGAGTATAACAGGCGAAGCTGACATATTAAAGATAGGTTATATGATATTTTTCACACATATTTCTACCAATTTTTACACTAAAAACCAAATTTTGAATTTTTAAATAGATTCACAACAAGATTAATAGCATAGATTGAATGCACAATCAACATGTCAGCAGTTACAACAGAAATTTCGAATGTGTGTTATCCGAAAATCGACAGTGGCAACGATTCTTCCAGTGATGACTATCAATTTTCCATCGTAGGAAGGAAACTGGGAGTTCACAACATTCAATCTAGTGAAAATTTTGAAGAAGCTGCAATTTTTCCAACATTGGAAAGTGACATAGATGACTATGACATTGAAAATGAATCAGTAATGTAAAATAGATATCAGAAGAAGGTCAATTTTGATAAATATGAATATAGTATTCAACAGCGTTGATTATAGAGAAGGTAGGTAATATAACCTAAGAATTACATACTGGAAATCAATCGAAGAAAAAAGGAGAACATTAACATATCTATATCTATATAAGCGAAATGGCACTGACTGACTGACTGATTCATTCATTCATTCATCACCAGAACTAAAAATCCACTGAACCGAATGCGTTCAAAATTGGCAGGCATGTTCAGTTGGACGTTTAGACGCGTGCTAAGAACGGATTTAAAAAACTTTTCAGGGATACGCTAAATATTTGAGTTTTTCTATAGTTTTTCGGCGTTTTCTCAATTCTTTCAGGAACCAATCGGTAGAAAATGTTGATATTCGGTGGGCAGGTTCAGATAAGGTTTAGAAATGTTGTGTTAATATATTTTTGAAATCTGTTCAAGATTACGCCAGTAATCAGGTTTTCAAAATTGTAGATGTATTGCGGGTTGCATATCTTCCGCCTTGATACGACCAATCCTTAGTGTAAACTCAATGGTTCACCGAGATTATAGATGGAGTAATTATGAAGATATTGAATCAAGTTTCAAACAATGTCCGATATACTTTCCAAGGTTACGATCAATATTAGCGTTTTACTATTTTTCGGAATTATTCTTAGATTTTCCGAGAACAAATTGGCAGAAAATGTTGAAATTCGGTAAACAGGTCTAGATTAGGTCAATAAATGCTGTGTTCAATAAATTTCGAACCCCTTCTGAACGGAATTTGCAGGCGAGCGAAGCGAGCCTGTTTGTCTCAGCTGACAGTGGCAGAGGTTTTTGTTTGACTCACTTACACTGCCGATACTGGCGAGGGTCCAGGGGGCGGAGCCCCCTGGCTAGGGGGAGAAGGCGAGCGAAGCGAGCCTGCCGGCTAGTCTATAATAAGTTACAGTATAGTTTATACCTCAGGTAGTTGAGAGATATATTGGGTAGTTATGCATAAGTTGTGAAATACTTTCACTGAAATCCAATTGAAAATATTCAAGTGTATCATCAATCGGTAATCCTAATAATAACATTTAGTATGAGGAACAGTTTTGGGCTTCAAAACCTGTTGTAGTCTTCCATGTCAAATATGACTCAATAAAACTAATGATACAGTCTGTTCAAGCAATGAAGACGTTCTGGCTAGATGGGAAAATTACTCCAGCTCGATCAATATTGGTTCAAAAATTGAAAATTTGGTCTTAAATTGTAAATGAGAATATTTTCTACCATCTGCGAAAAAAATTATAATTTTTGAACCTATATTGACCGAGCTGGAGTCATTATCCTATCTTGTCAGAATGTCTCCTTTGCTTGGACACGCTATAATGATAACCACTACTGTAATCTATTTCTGAAAATTTATCGTTTATGTATTATGTTATTTTACCTGAATCCGTTGACTAAGTCGACACAACGTCCGCCATTCGCGCATGGATTCGACGCGCATTCGTTGATATTTGTCTCGCAGTGCAGACCTGTAAAGCCTGGCATGCATTCGCACGTATATCTGCATAGAAAACAGAAAAGGATTAGTGGATTTTGAAGTCTTTCTGCAATATCATTTCAAGTGTTTCCATTCCTATTTAAAAAGTTGAATGAAACTTGAAGATAGTTGGTGATTATTTCTCAAAGTTATCACTCTATATTATTATATAAATAAATATTCTTATGGCATTTATTGGTGGGGAGACCCTTACGGGTACTTCCACCTCGCCAATGTGTACTTGGCCAGAACCGGTCACCCATCCAAGTGCAATCCACAGTGTTCGTGACTTAACATCACGTTCACCGAGAGACCGATTGCCAGTACACATAATTATATAATAATATTATATGAAGACTACCAGTATCTGTATGAGTACACAACACCGTATTATTATTCAAGTTATTGATCTAATTGTTTAGATCAGGTACAGTCGTTTTTCCAGTATTCCACCAGGACGATTAAGTTTGATGAAACAGACTCCCAATATCATAATTATTATTATCCTTGACAACCTTGATTGAAATTGTGTCAAGCCAGCGGCTTTCTGATACGCAGAATGATACAGAGTCCAAAATCGATACAGGAATGTAGGTCGTTAATACGAGACCATTTTAACCGTCGCCATGTTGGAAATATGGCGATTCTATTTCGTACTAACTGAACATTTGAAAAGCATTTAAACTTAGTTTGAGTAATTTTCATGAATTAATAAAAATAAATGAAACACCAAGTTTCAGAGAGCCAGTAGTTTTTCCCCGATTTTTGGCATTGTCAAAAAAGCTGACCTCACTTTGCAATCTAAAAAGTGGACTTTTATCGAAATTCAAAATTTTTTGTGATAAAATATTTTTGGAAGTGAGAAATTATAATATTAAGTGAAAGTGAACATTGTGGATAGACATATAACCTACATCTTAAACCTTCATCATCACTCATTCATCCTTTGCTTAAAATACTTGGAAACCAAGTCGCAATTGTAAAGAAAGAATAAAGAATCCCATGTTGCGATTATTATGTGTCAATGAGCTTCCTTCCTGTACGATTGTGTGTCAATTTTAGACTTTTGTATCACTACTGCGTATCAGATAACCATCGTGTAAGAGGCCTTTACAATACTGTTTCCCCACAAATGAAAGTTAAACGACTTCACAAATCACGTAATGATAATACTAATAATAATGTAGCGCCCAGAGGTGACTGAATATTGAAATTAATTTCTTGTTCCTACTCACTTGTTAATGCCATCCACACACTTAGCCCCGTTCCGGCACGGGTTGCTGTTGCACTCATTCACATTGATCTCGCAATTCGGTCCCGACGTGCCCGGTCTACACCGGCACTGATAGCCGTTGATGAGATCCTCGCAGTGACCGCCGTACTGGCAGGGATTCGACTGGCACTCGTCCATCTGGTGCTGGCAGAGGAAGCCGGTGAAGCCCGGGTGACAGTGGCAGGTGAACGAGTTCTCTCCATCGATGCACTCGCCGCGGTGACAGGGCGAGGACTGGCAGTCGTTGATGTTGGTTTCGCAGTCGGTGCCTGGTGACAAAAATGTGTTTAATTTGTTGACAAAATTGTAGAAAAAACGTTGTAAAAATTAATGAAACCATGTAAAGCATTTGATATAGAATGCACTGGGAAGTTGAACTAAAATTGAGTTAGTAGAGAATTAGTCAAGTTGAAGTACAAGATTATTAACTTATTCAATCAAATACAAAGGGCTACAACAGGCATAACATCGACAAATTTATACTAACAGTCCAAATCAAGATAGGCCCAAAGGTAGTTTTCCACTACTATAAAATATATAAATATTCTTATGGCTTTTAATGGTGGGGAGACCCTTTCGGGTAGTTCCACCTCGCCAATGTGTACTTGGCCAGAACCGGTCACCCATCCAAGTGCAGTCCACAGTGTTCGTGACTTAACATCACGTTCACCGATAGATCACCCTGACCGAGAGACCAATTGCCAGTACACTACTACAAGTCGCGAACGCATATTGGGCACAATATGCAATAGAAACACGCACATGTATGGAGCAATACAAATGGAAAATAAGCTGACCAAAGTGTGTTGCTCAATAAAACTCTATTGCAATTTATATTATAACTTAGGAGCATGTATCCGTGAGACTTTAGTAGTAATGGAAGCGAGGAATGACAACAAACGAGGAACGACAATAGAATCATTGAAATATTGACACATTCGAAATTATTTCAAGTTTCTTCAACAATGAGATCATTTTTAAAGCACATATCGGAATAGAAAAAGTTTTGCCTGTTTTTCTTTCCTTTTATTGTATTTTTACAATGAAATAAATAGTAATTCAAACCAAATATAAATTAATCGATCCGGGGTAAATCACTCACACTGTAGACGAATCTATTATGAAGAGTTTTATTAAGTCTGCTAATTTTTAAACTGAATCACATTAATTATTAAAATATTCAAATTACTATTGATGATCTGGGCCTAAGGATTTTACCTCCTTGTCTTATTAAAAGAAGCATTGTAGTGAGTGGAACCTTTTAAATTTGTTTCTTGAATTGTTGTAGATCCAAGCTCAGTTATCACTTCACCATCGTGGCATCTTCATGTATTGAAAGTTACGAGGAAACTAGGAAGACTCAAACATTGTCCTAAATAACACACTGCTCAAGTTCATCAAATAAAAGCTCGCTAGTAAACATGATAGATGAATCAAGATGAATAGCTAAATTGATATATAATAATCACATAATCATATTCTACCAATGAATAAAATTATCGATTAATGAATCGAATGGACGATTTAGACCTCTATTGTTAGTGAATATTTTATTTTCTCTATTTTATGATAAAAAATAATAAGAACCAATCAAACTGGTCATGTAAAAAAAAATTAATTAAGAGAATAACTTATAAGTTGTGAACTGTCCAATATTTTTGGGGCTCAAAAAATATATTACATTGAAAAAATGAACTGATGAATAATTGAATGAATTAAATGAATAATTATTACTCACCAGTAAACCCAGGCGGACACTCGCAAGTGTATCCGGCCACCGAATCTTTACACACACCCTGATTGCGGCACGGATTACTCACACAGTCGTCGATATTGATATGACACCTCGAACCAGTGAACCCAATGGCGCAGGTACACTTGAACGAGTTGACCATGTCGTTACACACGCCGCCGTTCATGCACGGGTTGATGGCACACTCGTCTATGTCGATTTCACACTGGGTGCCCGTGAAACCTGGGGGACAAACGGAGAGAAAAATTAGTGCGAATACATTAATCATTAAATTTCATGACAGAAATACATGTAACCATTGACTATGGATATAAGACTATGATATGGACTTATATCCATAGTCAATGATGTAACCCATACTATTTCTAACAGAATTTTGAAAAATACACTCCCAAATCTTCAGACTGTGTCAAAATTTCTGTTCATTCCTCCAAGGTTCTTCCTCTACAAGAATTATCCGAAAAATACTCAGTTTAGAATGTAGAAGCAGAGACAATGTATTATTATAATAATACAGAGATGATACAGACAATAATACAGACAATGTATTATTATAATAATACATTGTCTCTGGTAGAAGGTTTGGAACAGCCAAAAAATTTATAACAAATTCATTAAATATTAGCAGTGAAATATCTTAATATTCATCAATGTGTTTGATTTTGTTAAAAAGATTTGAAGAGAGCAAAGTAGAACAAAAAGTAGCCTATATTGTATTCTTTTCAATAAATAATCTGACACTACTATTTATAGGAAGAAGAACCTGTTATAGTCTGTTCAAGCAAAGAAAACATTCTGGCAAGATGGGAAAATGACTCCAGCTTGGTCAATATTTAAATCAAAGATTTCATTCAATAAAAGGATTGAAAAAGAATGAAAACTACATTACAGGAAGAAGGTTCAGCAGAAACGAAGAAGAAGAAGAAGAAGAAGAAGAAGAAGAAGAAGAGGAAGAAAACACATAAGAGAAAGAAATAGGTATAACAAGGATACCACATTATTATAATAATAATCTAGGTGGCATATCTTCGGCCGGTGAACCTTTCACCAGTACTACACAGCGAGAGCATCTCTTTAAAAGCGACTGTAAATGGTCAGTAAGCCATTAAACGATTTACGAATAAAATAATAATTATACATCTGTTAGCTCGCTCTCGGTCACGGGCCAATACGGTATGGCACCGTTTTAAAGAGGGAGAGAGAGAGAGAGAGAGAGAGAGAGAGAGAGAGTGAGCAAGACAGAAAGGAACCAGAGAAAGAATATTATCGTACTCATCCAACCAGCAGTTAAAGGGATACATGACAGTGCAAAATATATAAATATATTTCTAGTGATACGTGAATGTACACTGAACACAGTATATAAATATATTTCTAATTATCTGCTGTGGGTGGGTACTGGACCTCCATTATTATTATCACTAATCAGGCTCCATTACAAGTTACGCTTCCCAAATACAGTACCTTTGACAGTTGGCTATATTACAGTTCTATGAGTATACATTCGCCATTAAGGCACAGCTTCTAAATCTATTAATACGGTACCAATAATGAATCGGATTTTAGCGATGTGTGGGTGAGTGAAGAGAAGAAGTTTTGAAAAATATGTTCAATTGAGAAACATTTTCAATCAATCATAATAAGAAAACTAAGATGTTGTCAAATTTCACAAAAAATTTTATTGATATTTATAAATTACTGGTGAATGAGGATCACCAGTAGGCTACAGCTGAAGATGCATTGGTAAAATGTGAAACCTGGTACTGTATGCTCTCATAATAAAATTTTTTGTGAAATTTGACAACATCTTAGTTTTCTTATTATGGAGAGATTTCACAACATCACCATCAGTTCTTCCAATTTTATTCCAATCAATCAATAAATCATCATTTATTCATTAATAAACTATTACATTCATCTATAATGATAGATATTATAATCTGAAAGAGAAAAACTAGGCTTAGCCTGTACTATTTCTCTTTCAATTTCAATTGGATTTATATTAATTAGAAATTTTGAAAAATTATTACAGGTGTACTATAGTATAGTCTGACCAAGCAAAGAAGAGCCTCTGGCAAGATGGGAAAATGACTCCAGCTCGGTCAATATTGGTTCAAAAATTATTGATTTGGTCTCAAATTGTAGATCAGAATGTTTCCTGCAATTTGAGACCAAATTTATCATTTTTGAACTAATATTGACCGAGCTGGAGTCATTTTCCCATCTTGCCAGAGGATCTTCTTTGCTTGGCCGAACTAGTTATATTTAGTTCACTTTTCTCATATTTTACAGAACTTCGGGATTCCTACAGGACTACAGAAATAATCCAGAATATTATTCATTCAAAAATGTATCAACAGCCCAGTGATGTTGAGGATAAAACCTATTACTGTAGAAATAATTTAAGACTCAAATTGTTAAGATATAAATAATTCGCATTGTTCTTCAATAAATCAAGAAAATTTTGACTAAGTTAATTCATTTATTTCTTTCCACAATAGTCCACTTCTCTATTTCATTAAGAACACTAATCACTTCACAAAACACTAAACACTTCAACATTTCAAGTAGTTGAGTTGTTTGCAAGAAGTTGAATGGATCAAAATATTAGAAACTCTCATTATTTCTCATATCACGACCAATCTTCAACATCTTTCAAGTTTTTATCTCTTTAAATATTGTTAGAATATTTCTATTGAATAAGACATTACACATTCTGTATATTATCAACTTAAAATCTGGGCTATAAGGAAAAACTAAAGGTCAAAAGGTTTTTTCAAGTATGGTAGTGTACCTACTATTCTCCTAATCGTCTAAATTATGCTATTTCCAAGTTTTTTCATGCATTTAGAGTGATTTCAAACATAATAACTATCATTATTCGGAACCAACATCGTGATGGATAGTTGGGTTATGAAACGGCAAGTTAACGATTTTTCTAAAAAATGCAACAAGACAGCTAGCCAACTAACTTAAAAGGTTATACAAAAGTTTGTGAAATTTGATTTCACTAACTTGATATTAGTTGGCTCCTCAATAGATTTCACAATGCATAACAAATTGATTCATAATCAATCATATTGATTCATAGCCTACTTTCAAATCAAAATTTCAATTCTCCAAAATCAAAAGCAAACTTACTCAAAATTTTGACACAAAAACGTTTAAAAACAAATAATAAATTAAGCCATATCCCTCTTGCAAATCAATTCATAATGCATAAGGATGAATTGAAGGATTTTTCACAACACTCCTCAATTTCACTCTAAAAGTCAGCTTGAGATCAATTACAATAAATATTATTTTTAAAAAAATCTCCCTTTGTTCCTTCAAATTAATTGAACTGAAGTAAGCTGAGAATATATAATTTAAATTTCAACACCCAAGACTCATAAATGACTTTGGAACTAGACAACAATGGTCTTATCAACACCCAATATTTCAATCACATTAATAGAGGTATACAACCTGGAGACTCTACATAAAAAATCAATATTGGTACTGTCTTTCATTGTATTTGAAATACATTTCAAAGCAAACACGTCATCTATTTCAAATACACACAGCATGACACCTCTAACTAATTTCAAATAACAAATTGTTGTTTCAAAATAGACAATAATCTGATGATTGTTTAACAAAGTTAAATGTCAGGCCAAGTTGAAATTATAATTACAGAGTCAAATTATTTTGCATACCAAAACTTTAGTTGAGTAGGCTAACCTGAAGCCTACTCTAAATAGATAGGAAGTGACGATTATGATCATTATTATTAACATAATATTGTAATACAATACAGGGTGTGCCAGGTAACACTGTTGTAAGGTTCGCAAAACTAAATCAGCATAGACAATGCTAAAATAATTAATCATGCACTGATTTTCTTGTGGGCTACAATCTGTTCAAGCGAAGAAGACATTCTGGCAAGATGGGAAAATCAGTTCAGCTCGGTCAATATTGGTTAAGAAATTATAAATTTGGTCCGAAATTGTAGATCAGAATATTTCCTACAATTTGAAACCAAATTTATCATTTTTAAACCAATTTTGACTGATCTGGAGTCATTTTTTCATCTTGCCAGAATGTCTTCTCTGCTTGGACAGACTACAGTATGCCAATCAATGAAGAATAGGTAGGACTTGACTGGTTTAGGCCTTGTTTGAGACAATTTGAATATTTGAATAACAAAGGATTTGTTGACAAGTTATGAAGGTGAAATGAACAGGATTTGACAGCAGGTATTTAGAAGAGGTTGCAGCCTTTCAATTTGTATTGTGCAATATTCTGGAAGGGAATAGTAAGTGATATACTGTAATCTATTCCAAGTTTTCTATATGGGAAAGTAGTTCAATATTCTTGATATTTCACCTACAATGCAGAAGCAATTCATTGTAATGACCAAACACAGTGTGATGTATTCTAATGTATGTTAATACAGAAATCATGAAGCGAATGGGCAAATATGATGAGAAAAAAAATTCTATTTCTTCTTTTGTCTTCATCCTACTTGAACTGTTGATTATAGTAAGCTTAAAAACTTAGGAGATACTAGTGACTTTCACTTTGACAACAGAACTCACGATTTTTATGCTTGTTGGACGCGTTTCGTGGCACTGAGCCACATCTTCAGCATACAAAAAAATTCTCAAACTAGTTTCTTCACAATAACTGTTCAGTCACTTGTCAAAATTGAATTTTGTCAATAATTATTCCCAATGATTTTTCAAAGTTGAATTTTGACAATAAATATTCAAAATAATCTGTCAAAGTTGAATTTTTTCAATAATTATTCTAAATAATTTGTCAAAATTGAATTTCGTCAAAAAATATTCACAATACTTTGTAAAAGTCGAATTTTGTCCGAAATTGAGTACAGAACAACTTGAAAACCCCTCAAAAAACCAAGTTCAACTTCAGAGATTGAACAATCTTAATCAAAAGTTACAAAGTTTACAACTCTTCTTATCCCCCAATTACCGGTCAATTACACGTACTAATCCACTAATTGCTCATCTGTCAATTGTGAGCGAAATTCTCTTTTACCATTATTTTATCCTCCTCGTTTCCTCTCTCTTTCAACTGATTTTCTGCCATCAAAATGACAGATCAAAGGGAAACACACGCCGCCATCACTGTGCCATTAAAAAGAAACAACTTGACTCTATCTGCAATCACGTATAGTAGTCGAAGTAAAAAGAGTTTGATAATAAAATAGGTAATAATTACGAGTTACATGTTCACTTCACTCGACTTTTAGAAAGTGTGATTTGTTGTCTATATTATATACCATCGAATAATGACAAATCCAGCACATATATAATTATCAGACTGATAATTTTGCATCACGAAGTCACTGCGGTTCGTCAGTTTGAGGCGAGTTTCATTTTGAAAGGTACAAATTAGAAATTTGGCAATCTGATGTGTGAAAATTGGTTAAAATTCAACTCAACCTGCTTATTTAACAGGGGCTTCTTTCATAATAAAATTCTCTGAATTTTGTAAATAAATTCATTTAAGAATTTAGGAGAGAATACATGTTCTATCAGTTTCAATGTTTCTTCAATCACCAATGTCTTTTTATTATAAAATTCTATTCAATACTCCGCGCTCAGATTTTTCCTTTGCGGGTGCTATTTTTCCGTAAATTATTAGTTAATTTTTGTTTTGTAAAGTGTTCTTATGGAGATAAATTTGATTTGATTTTGACTTGAATACATCTTGAAAAATGGAACTCAGTAGGCTGCTGTACTCAGACAAGTGATTCCTTGAAAGTCGTAGAAACCAAAGTTTCAATGCAATCTAATTTACTTTTCTGAGAAAAGTTTTCCCATAATATGTGATATAATCTTGTTGACGTATGACATTTTTGTGTTAAAACTGTTAATAACTGTTATATGGAGCTCTATGCCATTCAATGTTCTTGAAGATTTTTTCAATACTAAATACGATACTTTAAAACACTTTCAATACTTTCAACACTGTAATCCAATCCTGTTCAAGTATGAAGATTTATCAATAAAAACTATAATTCAAAATAAATATTGAATAGAAAATTAATATTAAGTTATATTTCATTCACAAGTTCAATATTCTTCAACATGATCTCATTGAAATGACTTCTTTCTATATATTCACAAGTCGAGAATACCTATGGGCTATGATACTATGTTGTTGTCTTACCATACAATCAAACACAATACTATTTACAATTCTTTCAAATCAAGATGAAGATAAATCAATTTGATACAGTAATTTGCATATCTACAGTAAAGTAAGATTAGAAGTATTGACTACTGACAGGTTGAAAGTCATAAATTCAATTCAAAACTTTCCTCATTTATTCAAAGTTTAACTTACGTATTTGTTTAAAGACTCAATAACAGATTTTGGGGGGAAACTACGAACTAAAATCTAACTTTCAGACAAAGCTCTAACATGTTTCCAAAGCCACGTGTGATGGGTACTTCTAATCCCCCCCACCACTAAAACTCTAGAACAAGTGTATAGTCTGTTCAAGCAAAGAAGACATTCTGGCAAGATGGGGAAATGACTCCAGCTCGATCAATATTGGTTCAAAAATTATAAATTTGGTCTCAAATTGTAGGAAACATTCTGATCTAAAATTTGAGACCAAATATTATAATTTTTGAAACAATATTGAACGAGCTGGAGTCACTTTCCCATCTTGCCAGAATGTCTTCTTTGCTTCGTCGGACTAAATCAGGAAGGAAAAGGGGTAGGGTAGGGGTCCCCGTCTATTATTCCAATCGCATATATTATTTTGGTATGCACCACACTCTGCTCTGAGCCAGCCTTCAGGCCCGCGCTGCTTCTCAGATCTCTGACTCTTATACTGTAATCTAAATAACTTCCGAATTAGCTCAACACGTATGGCATGAAGGGATACAATGTTTTACAAGGCGAGAGTTAGGTCAAAAAGAGTTTCCAAGAGTCCGCGGCTGAGTTCATGGTCAACTGGTTCCTCTTCATCTTCTACCTCTTCTGCTTCTTCTTCCTCCTCTTCATCTACATTTTCACTCCTTCTTTGTCCTGATATTATGCTTTGCTATTCGTCTCCTTCTCCTTTTCTTCTTCTTCTTCTTCTTCTTCTTCTTCTTCTTCTTCATCTTCATCCTTCATTTTCACTCCTTCTTTGTCCTGATATTATGCTTTGCTATTCGTTTCCTTCTTCCACTTCTTCTTCTTCTTCTTCTTCCTCTTCCTCTTCCTCTTCATCCTTCATTTTCACTCCTTCTTTGTCCTGATATTATGCTTTGCTATTCGTCTCCTTCTCCCACTTCTTCTTCTTCTTCTTCTTCTTCTTCTTCTTCCTCTCATCTTCATCCTTCATTTTCACTCCTTCTTTGTCCTGATATTATGCTTTGCTATTCGTCTCCTTCTTCTTTTCTTCTTCTTCTTCTTCTTCTTCTTCTTCTTCTTCACTCCTTCTTTGTCCTGATATTATGCTTTGCTATTCGTCTCCTTCTCCCACTTCTTCCTCTTCCTCTTCATCCTTCATTCTCACTCCTTCTTTGTCCTGATATTATGCTTTGCTATTCGTCTCCTTATCCCTCTTCTTTTTCTTATTCTTCTTCTTCTTCTTCCTCTTCCTCTTCATCCTTCATTTTCACTCCTTCTTTGTCCTGATATTATGCTTTGCTATTCGTCTCCTTCTCCCACTTCTTCTTCTTCTTCTTCTTCTTCTTCTGCTTCTTCTTCTTCATTCTCACTCCTTCTTTGTCCTGATATTATGCTTTGCTATTCGTCTCCTTCTCCCTCTTCTCCTTCTTCTTCTTCTTCTTCTTCATCAGCATCCTTCATTTTCACTCCTCCTTCGTCCTGATATTATTCCTTGCTATAATTTGTCTCATCTTCTGTTGCATTCTTTCTACTCCTCTTCTTCATCATTGGTTTTACCTTTTCCCTCTTCCTTATTTTTCTACATTCTGAACTGCTTTGATTTCCGTCTCCTTATCTACTGTAGTTGCCATTTTCAAGTATTTTGAGGTATTTTGAAGGACTTTCAAGTACTGTTGAGAAGCCATCTCGCGTGTCTGCTATTAGACTCTGAGACCTGACTTTACTCAATTAAGTACTGTGAATTGAATAGTTAATTTGCTCTCTTTTCTCAGTAATTTTTTATTATACATAATATCTTATATTATTTTATTAAATAAAGTGAAGAAAAGAAAAATTTTAAAATTATTATCACTTTCAGATCATTTCTTTGAGTGAGAAAACTTCCGCTGAAGGAGAAATTTGGACTTGTAACCTCAAATTTTCGACTATATTTTAATGAAAATTGTGTTTTGAAATACCAAGGGCTATGCCTGTTCTTTCAACCGATGTGTGTTTTTCCAATAGAAATAAAATCACTATTATTCATTATAAATAAATAAAATCTTGAATTGAAGGTCTTATTGTTTCATAAGTTTGTTTTCAACTCCTTAACCAGATAAATATGATATTTTAGTATAATATCAGATTTATTACTTTACGATAATCTTGTTCATATTTTCTTATCTATATTACTATATCTGATAAGAAAATAGAACCGTGGATGCACTGGTTAAAAATTGATTCAATTTCAATCTATTTATTTAAATAATTGATATATTTTCTTCAATTTTTTCAACAGAACAAATCTAAACTTACCTATGATCCGAATGCATTATATCTATCTAGCTAATATCATAATACTATTGGAAGCGGAAGTTGTGGATAGACATATAACCTACATCTTAAACCTTCATCATCATCATTCATCCTCTGCTTAAAATACTTGGAAACCAAGTCGCAATTGTAAAGAAAGAATAAAAAAATACCTATGATCTAAAATACTAATCTATCATCGATCCATTTAGCGTTTTACTTCTTATAATACTGTATACTTTCGTATGAAACTTGCCTTTCCACTTGAATAGCTGACACTCCTAATAATCCATTTTGCAGAACCTCGAAAATATTTGTATTAATTTTGCATTCATTGCATTGCATTCTCCCCAGTTTTATTTCGAATTCTCACTACAAGTTTCCATTTAGTGGATTTCATAGAAGAATCAGTTTTACCCAATCATATTGCATTGTAGAGTATACTATGAGATTACTCTTTGAGTAGTTGTGGAGTTTATATTGTGGTAGTTATCCATAATAAATGGAGAGACAAGATGTTGTCGAACCACTGATTTATTAGAAAATCGAGACATCTCGACAAATCTCGATTTTCTAATAAATTAGTGGTTTGACAACATCTTGTCTCTTCATTTACTATGAGATTAATTTTGTTATCTATTTGAATAAAGTTAATCTAATCCATTCTTATTTATATTTGAATAGAGTTAATCTAATACATTCTTCTTTGTTTTTCAGTGATTCAGGCTGTTCTACCAGGCTACCAGTTCTACCAGGCAATATCCAGGCTATTTCAACATGAACCAAATTTTTCTACTAATGATAAATGATATCGATGGTTGACTTACCAGGCATGCATACACATCTGAAGGTGCCCGGGTCGTCCAAACAGGACCCGTCGTTCTGACAGGGTAGAGACTCGCACTCGTTGACATTGGTCTCGCAGCGGGGTCCCGTGAAGCCCTGCGCACAGTTACAGCCAAAACTACCAGGCGTGTTCACACAGATGCCGTCGTGCTCGCAAGGTGACCCTACAACACATGGGAAACATATAGGTTAAAACGGCGCAAAGTGAAATGTGCATACTTGTGAATTGGGCAATGCCAAGTTTAACATGGATTAGGTAGGTGGAACACATTGGGAGCATGTGTTAGGTAGGATAATAAGGTGAGAAGATCCTAAAACACATGGGAAACTTAGGTTAAAACAGGAGTTATGTGGAATGTACATACTTGTGAATTGAAAATGCCAGGATTGACATAGTTTAGTTGGATATGGAACATACTTTAGGTGGGGAATGTGATACTTGTGAATTGGAGAATACTAGAAACAATAATATTATTATTGTTAACATCAGGAGATGTATGAATATGTGAATCGAAAAGTACTTGAAAATAAATAATTTACTGAAGTTAGGGAAAACTTAATTCATTATCAATTGATCAATTTGATTTTTCCAAAACATAATACTATAGTAAAATATTCATAACATCAAACAAACAATAAAGAAATACTACAAAATATACAACAACAAAAAATACTACCAAAGAAGCTTAGTCCCACAACTAAAAGGTCCCTCTACGTTTACGGAGATGTCTACAAGATGAAACCTGAGCATACACTTAAACTATGGTTAAATTTCCTGTAGAATATGAACCCACCCAGAAATCTATCAAGCTAAATCTAATTTCAGAAAACGATTTGCAAACAACATGTATTTTATGTAAGATTGAACCTCTACACCAAGAAGTCTTACAACCAAAAAGTGTCATGAAACAAGAAAATCGACTCAACGGGTTACTTTCCACTTACGGCAGACATAAACCCCAAAAGTGTGTAGAATAATCATGTAAATACCAATGTCATTCATATGTTAATCTAGGGGCTCTATTGGTGGAGTGTATGCTAATGTTGCAGCAACATAAATGTATACAACAGGATAAAAAGATATGGAATGGCGGCATCCTGGAGACGACAAAACATAACTTTTGTTTCTCAAAAGCATAGAAATAGAAATATTCCGACAGTGATAGAATCATCTGAGTATCGTAGCGAGAAATTAATGGTTGGTGTAGGGGTCATAAAAATGAATCAAGTCTTGTTTTTATTGGGCTTCTTAAAAGATGGTAAGAAAGAGAGGGGAATAGAGGCAAAAGAAAAGGAAAAAGACCGCTAGAAGAAGGATATACGAAGAAGTTATGATTTGAATATGAATTGAAACGAAATGTTGTTTTTTCTTCTCTTTTTCATTCCGATCTAAACCAGTGCGTCTTCGAAATCATCTCCTTTCCTCTTTTATTATTTTCAATATCTTTCTTAGCTCCAACATAAATTTGAGAGAAACATGGCATATTTAAAAAGCTCACTTAATAATACTGATATTAATTATTTCAAGGCAAAAGGAATATTATTGAGGCATTTCAAGTGCTTGAAATTCTTGTTCTACAAGTCGGAATTGGTCTACATCGTTCATAAAATTTTCTCGGTTTATTTCTCATCATAAAATATGCAAATGAATTACTTAATTTGAAAGGACAACACGAATGTTTCTTCAATTGAAATTTCTTCAGGAATTAATTGATGAAGGTGGTTTCTCGATCCATGATGAGCTGCTATGTGTTGAAATTTACCTTATCTAGGTAATCTTACAGTTTCTTTCTGTAAAAATTGTGTCGGTAATGTTACACCAGTGAAAATTAATTGATGTTGTATTTACTCTGTTGAAAGATGAATAAAATTGAATTTACTCAATGGTGGAGTATAACTTACTCGATTACCATTATTGAGTAATGATATTTTACCAATATTAAGTGAGGTTAAAAATGTTAGCAATGTTAAGTAAGAAAAAACAAATTATTCTTGAAATTTTAGATGATAATAAATAAAATAACATTTGATTGACTATTATAACATTGAACATAGACTAAATTACAGATATAGTCTCTCCAAGCAAAGAAGACCCTCTGGCAAGATGAGAAATTGACTCCAGCTCGGTAAATATTGATTCAAATCATATTGATTTGGTTTCAAGTTGTAGATCAGAATCTTTCCTACGATTGAGACCAAATCGATAATTTTTGAACCAATATTTTCCGAGCTGGAGTCATTTTCTTATCTTCCCAGAGGGTCATCTTTCTTGCACAGACTATAAATATGCAAGTTCACTTATCAATATTTTAGACTCGATACATTAATTTGAAAATTATTTGTTTAAAGTTAATATAACATCTACTCGTATTATTCAAAATTATTCAAGAGTACAAGAATTTGGTGACATGTGGTTGGAGAAATGATGAAAAAGATACGCAAATGAAAAAAAATTTAAGCACCACGACTAATATAATGGACATAGCAACTCGACTTCAAGGATATTAGGAGGAGTAACATTTGAAACTCTTATTATCGATAAATCCGAATCCAACTACAACATTGAAATAGAATGTGGAAATGTTAGTTCAAATGATACACAGAAAATACATGAGCGAGTGCGATGTGGAATTGTTGAAGACGGATCATAAAGTCAGCAAGAATATTTTCTTGTTTTCGAGGTAAGAGATCTGATGTTATCAGCGGTGTAGCCAGTTTCAGGGGACGATCATCAAAAGAAGATAGTCAACGCTAAAATTACAAGAACCAGTTCAGTGCTCACAATAATTCTTTTTCCTTTTCTTCTTCTTCTTCTTCTTCTTCTTCTTCTTCTTCTTCCTCCTTTTCTTCTACTTCATCATCCTCTTTTTCCTTCAACTTGTTGTTGTTCTTCTTCTTCTTCAACTTTTTCTTCTTCTATTTCTTTTTCTTCTTCTTCTTCTTCTTCTTCTTCTTCTTCTTCTTCTTCTTCTTCTTCTTCTTCTTCTTCTTCTTCTTCTTAATCATTATCATAATATTCTTCATCTGTTTTACCTCCCTCTTCTTCCTTTGGGCCTACTTCTCCTTCCTTTTCTTTCTCTTCATCATATTCTTTCTCTACTTCTTCTGCTTCATTTCCTTCTGTTTCTTCTCCTCCATCTCCACCACCTCTTCCTCATCCTTTCCAACTCCTCCTCGTTCTTTTAAATTATCTTCATCATCTAAACCTTCTTTTTCTTCTTCTTTTCTTTTTTCTTCATCATCATCATCATCATCATCTTCTTCTTCTTCTTCTTCCTCCTTTTCTTCTTCTTATTTTTGTTCTCCAACCATGATTCTCTTTGTTGTTTCTTAATTCATCATCTCCCTATTACTCATTACTTGTTTCATTCACAAATTCGTTCCATTTATTCGTATAAAACCTTACAGTCTTCAATTATATTATTGACAAAATCTAACTTCTCAAGGACAATCACTAGTAGACAATGTAGTGAAATTTCTTGACTGATTCACATAAGCCTACATAATATACTAACAAATTTATTAAAATAATCATTTATTTAATAGACTTATCACATGCCTGCATCTAGGAAAACAGATTTTACAAATCGTAGATTTTATAAAACATTTTTAGGTATAGTCTGTCCAAGCAAAGAAGACCCTCTGGCAAGATGAGAAAATAACTCTAGCTCGTTGAAAAATTATTGATTTGGTCTTATGCGTAGGAAACATTCTGATCTACAAATGGAGACCAAATAAATATTTAAATATTGACCGATCTGGAGTCATTTTCTCATCTTGCCAGAGGCTCTTCTTTCCTTGGACAGACTATGTGTATGTAGTCTGTAGGAGCCTATTTATCCAATACGATAAAATCGAAAAGATTATGAAATTGAAAACTAAAATAGCCATAATTAACGGAAAAGTTCCAAATGATACTATCTTTGAACTACAGTACCTGCTTTTCCAGTTTCAAATTAATCTAAAACATTTCAACGGTAATGATATCAAGACCCCAGTACAGTTTGAAACGTAACTATCTATATTGAAACAATCTGATGATAAAATCAGTTTACTTAATAACGAATTGATATTAAATTATTACTTTACAAAATCCTATATTTCTGAATGACTCACAAACATACTGGTATAGTCTGTACAAGCAAAGAAGAGCCTCTGGCAAGATGAGAAAATGACTCCAGCTTTGTCAATATTTGTTCAAAAAATATTGATTTGGTCTCAAACTGTAGATCAGAATGTTTCCTACGATTGAGACCGAATCATTAATTTTTGAACGAGTATTGACCAAGCTGGAGTCATTTTCTCATTTTGCTAGAGGGTCTTCTTTGCTTGGACAGACTATAACCGTTAATGATTTATTTTTCACAAGAACCAACTTTTTTTAAAGTGATACCTATTATTCCATTAGAGACTTCAGACAAATTAGCTTCCCATGTGGCTTTCCATGTCCAGTGGATGAGTCATGAGATTATCTAGTTAAAAGTTCTGTCTAATGGTGTGAAAAATACTTCCAATTATTTTTGACAATCTCTCAATTAATATGGAATGACTAGATCACTAGCGGCTCGTACCCAAGTTGAATAGAGTCGAATTCTAAAAAAAATTTGAATGGCGGCGATTGTGTGAATCTTACCCAAATCTCAGAAATAGCGATCAAAAATCGCAAAATCGCTACTAAACACAAATTCATCACTTGTGCTATGTTTTGTCGATTTTGCGATTTTTGATCGCCATTTCTCAGATTTCGTGTAAGATTTACACAATCGCCGCCATTCAACTTTTTCTTTAGAATCCGACTCTCTTCAACTTCCAATACTAAAAAATACAATTTTATAATTCCTTATCCAGTTATAACCCTTATTGTTGAAAAATATTTTCTAGCATATTTTTCCCAATTATCTCAATAACCGTTCAAGTTACAAACTTGGAACTGGTTTCATTGAATTCCTCAGTTAATTTTACATAGGAATTAATTATTTTAGAACCTCACTAAAGCCTCTAAAAAATTAGGAAAATTAATATATTTTGAAAAATCTCAATTTTCCACCATTGTTATCTCGGTATCAAAGCGTTTTTGGGGTTTGATCCCATGGAACTTTTTCGTCTACTTGGTGTAAGGAATCAGCCTGAGAAGTATCGCACATTCCTCCTGAAACACCCTGTATAATATCCTACACACACTTCCAAAATCGATTTTAATGTATAGACATAATCATAATGATAGGGTGGCTATAAAAATCACAAGAAGTTGGATGTTCTTGAGAATATATTAAAGTTACTATCTCAAGAGTTGAAACGCTGGAATATTACTTAAGAATATTAGGCCACATATTATATCTTTATCTCAAGGATTTTCAACTACTTTATGTGATGGTAATCGCTTCTAACTGACAATCAATTACAAACTAAAAATGTCTGAATGATGAGAAAATCCGTTTTTTTTCAAATTTACTTTTGGAAGTATCAGTGTGAGAAGATAAGAGGATTATAAGGGTAAAGGGCTATGGTCTGTCCAAGCAAAGAAGACACTCTGGCAAGATGAGAAAATGACTCCAGTTTGGTCAATATTTGTTCAATAATTATAAATGTTGTTTTAAATTGTAGAGCAAATGTTTCCTACAATTTGAGATCAAATTGATAATTTTTGAACCAATATTGACCGAGCTTGAGTCATTCTCCCATCTTGCCAAAGGGTCTTCTTTGCTTGGACAGACTATACTTGTGTTATTCGATTCTAGTATCTATTTTCTCAAGTATTCACTTTTTGTAGGGTTTAAGTGTCATCCCAGGAGATTACTCTCAATTAAAAGATGTGAACTTGGGGAGATTCCGATAAGGATTTAATGCATCTGGTTTAGAATATTCCATCCAGAATTTCTCACATGAAATATCTTTGTGATATGATATTTTATCCTGTTTTCAGCTTCATTTTTATCACGAAATGAAACCAAATAAACAAATAGGCTACTTGTAAAGCGGTCGCATTAAAACTTGGGCAATTTCATCTGTTCCTTGAGCGTTTCAACAGCTGATGTTGTCAATTGGAGTAGTCATTTAGCTATTCCTAGATGATATTTTTGAAATCAAAGGAGTCAATAGATACTTTGCATTAGCTGTTGATAGGTTACATCAGGTAGGAAAGCGCCTTAATTTTCAGCGTCAGGTATACTCAGGTTATTCATTTAACATATCCTATAAAAAGAATTTTTATCTCCTTTCATCCAACCGCAACAATATTTTGCCAAAAATGGAGTCTTGAAAGCTGAACTAATCCATTAAAATTATTATATTTTTCTTTTCCTTCTTTAGCTGGAATTCCCGTACAAAAATTTCAATATGGTAGTCTGTCCAAGCAAAGAAGACATTCTGGCAAGAAGGAAAAATGACTGTAGCTCGATCAATATTGGTTCAAAAATTATAAATTTGGTCTCAAATTGTAGGAAACATTTTGCTCTACAATTTGAAACAAAATTTATTATTCATGAACCAATATTGACCAAGCCAGACTCCTTTCCCCATCTTGCAAGAATGCCTTCATTGCTTGGACATACTCTACCTACACTTACTCGATAGGTATTTATTTTGTTTTTCAGTCCAATATTGTTCTTTGTATAATCTATTCAATGACATATTGTATTGTTATTCATCTACTAAGTACTACTTATTGGTTATTGTAACATCACAAATTTGACATTAAATTTTTTATTATAATATAAGTTTTAGGTTTCTGATAGCATTGTTAGTATGAAGGAATAAATCTTTCTCATCCTTACACTCGTTCCCAAATTTATAATTTAAATATTCAAAATATAAATTAAATTAAATATTTTAAATATTAAATATTTAATATTTTTAAATATTAAAAATAAATTATTTTTCATTCTATTTTTAATTTATTAATTCATTCGCGAACTTGTGAATTCGTGAATACATATCGTATTACAGTACTTGCATTTTCTAGGGAATCAATAGATGGAAATTGGAAATTGGAATTCCAATTGGAAATTGGAAAAATGGCAAATGGAAATTTAATTCAGTTTTTTCTCCCTACCTTGTTCACACTCGTTTATGTCCTCAGAACAGTCGAATCCCTTGTAGCCACTGGCACACGAGCAGGCGTAAGATCCGTTGATTGGGCTCGTGTCACAGATCGCATCGGCGTGGCACGGATTCGACGTACACGCGTCTTCCAAA
The DNA here is from genome assembly GCA_017141385.1 of Sogatella furcifera. Taxonomy (NCBI): domain Eukaryota; kingdom Metazoa; phylum Arthropoda; class Insecta; order Hemiptera; family Delphacidae; genus Sogatella; species Sogatella furcifera. Next base: position 36,737,562 of record CM029552.1, on the reverse strand, counting down.
TGACACAATAATCCTGGAAAACAACGGGAAATTGAATTAGAATCGGACAAATTTGTCGAAAAAAAATGATAGAAAAAAGTGCAATAGCAAATGACAAAGTAATCCTGAAAAAGTGAAAGAATTGAAATTGGACAATTTTGTTGAAAAAAAAATTATAGCAAGTACAATAACATATTACACAGTAATCATGAAAAAGAAGGATAAAATTGATTGAAATAGAAAAATTTGTTGAAATAAATGATAACAAGTGCAATAGCATATGGTATGCATCTTTCATGGTGTATTGATTCTTGCTTTTTGCATAATTATACATTGCATTCATTGCATCTTGATGATCAGTGGATGAATTTTCATAGAATAGAATTTATTGTATCACGTTTCACTACATAATAACGCATAGCTTAGTAGTATGTGACATGTCAATTTATACAAAATATGTAGTCTCTATATAGGTAGTATATTCAAAACATTGAAGAGATGATGAATGGAAATACTCAATCAGTTAGTCCAAGTGCCGTACACGGGGACAGTAGTGTCGGACAGTTGAATATCTGTAGCCAATCAAAGCGGTTGTTGTTTGACTCAATGATAAGACAAAGGCTGTGATTGGTCACAGATATTCAACTGGCCGACACTACTGTCCCCGTGTACAGCACGCTTTAGCAAAATGGTCCATGTCTTTTATTTGAGGAATTTTTACAGCTAAATACAACTTGAAATTGAAGAGTTTTTAAAAGTTGAAGTGATGGACTTGAAGTCTTGGAGTTGAAGTCTTGTTAGAAGTTGGAAATTAATTAATTTTGTGTAAGTTCAGACTTGGTACGCCCCTATCATAATGAAAAACTGGGAAAGCCGAAAGTTTCGTAGTGAGTTCCGATTATAAGTTACGGAAAGTAGTTTTGACAAAATACGATGATGATTTAAAAAATACACAAGAAATTGGTATACGTCTTCTACTAGAGTTGAAACCATGGAGGCATATAAGACGAAAAGACAAGTCAGCAAATAGTTTTCTTTACTAAAATAAATTAAGAGAGAGGTAGAATAGATTCAGTATTATAATAATGAAGTGCTGTGGGACAGAATAAATGGAAGAAGACCTAAAAAGACGAAGGGGGTAGATTGATAATTGGAGGCGTGTAGTAATTGGAGGATAATTGGGTGAGGAAGAAGAAGAAGAAGAAGAAGAGGAGGAGAAGGAGGAGGAGGAGGAGGAGAAACAAGAAATTAGGGAACCAGTCGGGATGAAGCTGAGGAATGGAAGAAGACGAAAAAAGGAGGATACGATGAAATGCTTCAATCAAGTTCCAGCGCATTTTCATTTTTATCCTGTTCTTCCTCATCAGCCTTCTTTTTCTTCTTCTTCTTCTTCTTCTTTTCATTATTCCATCACTCGATCGAATACTAGTGAGTGGGGAAATGAAGTGGAGTAGCGTCAACTAATTGGTATAAAAAAACTTTCAACTGAAAGGAGTTATGAACTCAGATCAACAAGTGCAAAGCAGTTTATTGGCTGAAGAAAGATAATAGAAAACATTCTCAACCAAATACTTTGTTAGTTTTGTTGAAGGAGCGAGGATAACAGAGAAAGTAAAAAAAATTAAAACAATGAAATAAAGATTGCCAATAGATTGGAATTGTAAAAAGAAATAGGGGGTTATGATGAAATAGGAAGAAGAAGAAGAAGAAGAAGAAGAAGAAGAAGAAGAAGAAAGAAGAAGAAGAAGAAGAAGAAGAAGAAGAAGAAGAAGAAGAAGAAGAAGAAGAAGAAGAAGAAAACGAAGAAGAAGAAGAAGAAGAAAAGAAGAAGAAGAAGAAGAAGAAGAAGAAGAAGAAGAAGAAGAAGAAGAAGAAGAAGAAGAAGAAGAAGAAGATGATGATGATGATGATGAAGATGATGATGAAAAATAAGGAGAACAAGAAAAAAAAATAGAGAAACAAAGAAAATGAAAAGTAATAGTGGTGGTGTCATGGACGTGGAAATAAGAATGGACAGCAAATAAATAATTGATTGGTATGCAAATGAGGGGAAGGAGAATAAAGCAGGCAGAGAACCGGCGAACAAAACAAGACGAAAACAAACCGAAAGACACAACAGCAATTGGAAATCGAAATTGGATTTCAATAAATAAGAATTGTTTCGAAATGGAAAATAGTTTATTGTCAGTAGTGGGTAGTATAGGAGCAAGGAACGGAGTAATTAATAATTTTGAATAATATTCTGGTTCGGGAGCCATGAATTATTAAGAAGGCACTTGCCGAGTTTTTACGATTGTAATTTGAATATTTTAATGGTACAAAGTATAGTCTTTCCAAGCAAAGAAGACATCCCGGCAAAATGTGAAAATTACTCCAGCTCGATCAATATTGATTCAAAAATTATTAGTTTGGTCTTAAATTGTAGATCAGAATTTTTAATACAATTTGATGCCAAATTTATAATTTTCCAACCAATATTGACCGAGCTGGAGTCATTTTTCCATCTAGCCAGAATGTCTTCTTTGCTTGGACAGACTATACGAAACGTAGCTACTAACAAACGGGTCGATTGGCTGACATTTTGATTTTGCAAAATGGAAAAAATCACAAATCAAGAATTGGCAATTTTCAAGATTGCCTAGGAGCCAAGGGCGATAAATGGCAGCCACCTACTACAGTATTATATTTCAGAATTTAATTTTATGTATTCTGTGATAAACTACTGTCCCATGAACACCTACACTAGTTGCGATAGCATACTAAAAAGCAAGTTTAATCCATGAGAAGGGTTGCTTAGTTGTTCGAGATATAAAATTAACACTTTATTAAAAATTGAAAATCAAACTACATTTATTGAAGAATTTGATGTCATGCAAAATTATGAGAACTATCTATTAATGGTCCATGCTATTATTGTTAAACTTAATTGTTCCAAGATTGCTTATCATTGCTTATCATTGCAGCATGATAGGGAGTAATTATTGATTATGCAAGAGTTTCATATCTCTCATGTATGAGATATATTTCAATACTGTATTGTAAAACTGCAACTTCTACTTCAACATAACTATTAAATTTAACTTAAATAGGACAGGATAGCTTACACACTTATTTCTCTATACATTGAAAGAAAAATACACAACTTCAGGGAAATATAACCTATGAGAGTTCCTTGAAACAACCTGTGAGTACCTATAACCTCGAATCATCCTGAGAGTTATCAAAGGATGAGTTGAGGTGCAAATAGAAATAGAAAATAGAAATGTAAAATAGAAATAGAAATAGAAAATAGAAATAGAAAATAGAAATAGGAAATAGAAATAGAAAATAGAAAATAGAAAATAGAAATAGAAAATAGAAATAGAAAATGGAAATAGAAAATAGAAATAGAAAATAGAAATATGAAATAGAAATAGAAATAGAAAATAGAAATATAAAATAAAAATAGAAAATAGAAATAGAAAACCTAAGAGTTATCAAAGGATAAGTAGAGGTGCAAATAGAAATAGAACCACAAGCTTCATCTAGTGAAGTTTCAATTGTTGGAAATTAAACTTAGGGCTATTTGAAATAATTGATAGATAAAAGGGAATAATTCAAATACCATTTTTTAAAACTTTAAAATTATCATTTTTAAGTTTTATTTTGTGTAAAAATATACATACAAAAAATACAAATTTTCCGTTCTCAGTTTTGAATGAGAGGTGACAGATTTTGTTCGACCACAACACAATCACACAGATACGGCCAACCCGCCTTTCGGAGGAGGCGATAAGCCGTCGGTCCCGACGCCTAAACTTTGTTGACTCTCTTATCATCATCATCATCCCTCTCATTTTGCACAGGCCTAGAAGCCTATGTTGGCAACAGCCTTATCGAAAAAAATTATTGATAAAAGAACAGTTTAAGGTGTAAATAAATAAATGAATGAAAACTCACCAGTTTTTCCCGAAGTGCATTGACAGTAGAACGACCCGACCCTATCAATGCAAGTGGCGCCGTTGAAGCAGGCGGCGCCGGCACAATCGTCAATGTTCATGCTGCAGTCAGGCCCCGCCCATCCGTTGACGCAGATACAGCTGAACCCGCCCACCGTGTTCGTACAGGTGGCGCCGTTATGGCAGACGCTCGGGCGCAGCGAGCATTCGTCCACGTCATGCTCGCACAGGGTGCCCTGTTGGGTGAAAATTGAAAGATTATTTTATTGTTAGTGAAAAATTGAAAGATTATTTTATTGTTAATGAAAATAAAGTTAAAAACAATTGAAACTTACACTTTCATTGGAGATATTGTGGAACTTAACCATAATTTAGGTACCGTGAAAACAAAGCTTGTCACATTCACAAAGTTGATAATGCCCTGAGCATTGAAACTTAAGAATGGTATTTTGATGAAACACTGTGGATCTGACAACCTTTGTTTTCACTTACCTGAATTGGAATAAATTCTCAAATGGAGTTAGAAGAAAATACGATCATCAGTATCAAAATTCAATTAATCAATAAAAGTTCTGATGAGGATTTTCAAATGGGACGCAGCAAACAATTGTCTACGTCATGCGAGGACAGCGTGCCCTGGTGGGTGGAAATTGAAACATTATTCTATTGTTGGGAGAAATAAAAATGAAAAAATTATACTATCTACTTATTAAGTCAATAAGTGCATAAAATAAGAAATATATTGGAATCTTACAAATTATGCTTAAAATTTTTTTTATAAATTTGACTAGAAGCACGTCAAAACGAAAATGAAAATATTATACTTCTCGAACAGGAGAGAATAACACCACCTCCTTCATTTCCATTGTATTATTGGGAACCAGACAGCACTGGCGACTCTTGCCCATGAACAGATGAAGTGTTCGTATCTTTTACTATACAGCACTTCACCTGTTTCGTGGGCACGAGCCGCCAGTGCCAGACAGATTTCTCGTTTTATGTGAGTTGGTTACTATCTGCATAGTCTGTCGAAGCAAAGAAGACATACTGGCAAGATGGGATAATGACTCAAGTTCCATCAATATTCACTAGAAATTGTAGAATTGGTATTAAATTGTAGGAAACATTCTGATCTACAATTCGAGACCGAATTTATGAATTTTGAACTAATATTCACCGAGCTGAAGTCATTTTCCCATCTAGCCAGAATGTCTTCTTTGCTTGGATCGACTTTCTCAACACAAATTTTTTGTTGAGAAAGTCTATCCAAGAGAAGACGTTCTGGCAAGATGGAAAAAGACTCCAGCTCGGTCAATATTGGATCAAAAATCATAAATTTGTTCTATATTAATGGCCTATTTAATATAAGTTTGCCATATTTTTTATACTTATCATCTCAAATATTGAAAAATCCTATTTTTCATTATGGTGAATTGGTTCCTTTTCAGTATAGGTTACTATAATTCAATATTAACATTGTGGTCAACTATTTGAAATTCTGTATTATTCAGAGGATTTTGTGAAGAGCCATTGTAGAGTAATCAAGTAGTAGGTAGTAAAGTAGCCATATTAAATGATATTGTCAAACCACAGATTCATCAGAGTATCAAGGAGATACTAGTTTCACTTGCTACACCATTATCATTCTCTTTCAAACTGTAACTCAAAGTAACGAGAAGCAGTATTTATACTAAAGATCATGCACCACTATTGGTAGACGCTTGAGCCAATCACAGTGAACGTCTGCCATTGGCTTAGACAAGCTCCTCCCCGATGAGCGATTCATAGAAACTTTACAAAATGGTGATTCAAACAGCAAACAAAATAATTGAAGATTAAACACTGGCGACTTGTGGCCACGAAACAGATTGAGTGCTGTACAGTAAAAGATACGGGAACTTCACCTGTTTCGTGGGTACAAGCCGCCAGTGCAGTGAAGATTAATAAATAGTTTTACATACGAAATACGAAATTCTCGTAATTATGAGACGGTATAAAATAACGTAAAAAATATATAAAAGACGTAAAAAATAACGGTATAAGATAATACCTTAGTAAATTATTATGAAACTAGATGTTGTGAAAAATATAGAAATGCAGTTTACCTGGTAGGTGGGGGGACACTGGCACGTGTACTGGTTGATGTCGTCGACACATGTGGCGCCATTTTGGCAGAGGTGGCCGCGACAGTCGTCAATGTTCTCCTCGCAGTTTTTGCCGCGGAAACCTGAAGAAAAATATATAAAATTGTTAGTAAATAGCTAAAAAATGATTGTGAAGCACAGGTAAATTGATGGGAATGATGCAGAAATATTTACAACGATAAATGATTGAACGAATACAGAGTTTGTTGGAAGATTCAAATCAAAGTACCTTTTTTAAAATATTTTAACGCTGAAACATGTTGTGAAAAATTAAAAAAGGTACTTTGATTTGAATCATTTTGAAGTTTTAATAAATACAGTAGCCCTAAAAGGAAAAATGAGTATTTATTGGAAGAATATATCATTCAATTAGATATACAAGAAAGAACAAGTATTGAACTGATTAAAAGGTTACGTCAGCAATATGACATGTCAACGATATGACATGACAACCAAAGATTGGAAATAATGTAGGGTAGGGAAAGTTGTAAAAAATTCAATCAATTTACCGAATAATTACAAATCAATTTCATTAAACACTAGTTAAACACATCAATCCTAGTGCAATTGATGAAAAATGAGTTGAGCCCCGATTTTCATCGAAATTCGTTTAATGAAAAATTTTACAATTCGATACTCAGTAGGTGTCGGTGTAGTAGAATTGTCCCGTAATGAACTGAAACACACTGAAAATGGTCCTATAGCCTACCGAAATTAACAGCAGAATTAACATAATGTTTTATTCCATTGAAAACATGAATTTAAATCTAATTCATTCAAGAAAACTTATACTCCATAACAATCAGAGCTAGATTAATCTAATATAAGTTGTTCTTTCTCAATTATTCCGATCACTATTGCACCAACCATTGACAAATGAACGTGAAAGTGGTCAAGTCTGTCCAAGCAAAGAAGACCCTCTGCAAGATGAGAAAATGACTCCAGCTCGGTCAATATTCGTTCAAAAATTACGGATTTGTTCTCAATTGTAGTACACATTCTGATCTACAATTTGAGACTAAATCAATATTTTTCGAACCAATATTGACCCAGCTGGAGTCATTCTCCCATCTTGCCAGAGGGTCTTCTTTGCTTGGACAGACTATATACTTAATGAGCGTGTGGTTTACACAGAGACGACATTTGCGTGGGAAATCGACTCTGTTAAAGCTGGTGCCAAAAATAAAGGCGGGTGGCGAACGACTATTAAAAATGTTCAGCTCTGTCAGGACGATCGGCGAGCTGTCTGTAATAGTACATTGCAATGACAACGACCCCAGCAATACTAAATCGCTCTCGAAGACAGCTCCAGACTGTCCTGAAAGAGCTGTGAATGATTAAGAGTCATTCGCCAACCGTCTTAAGTTTTGGAACCTGCTTATCTAACTTTCTTCCTACGCTTCAAAAACACAGATTCTGGATCGGCTGCAATTACACTGGGAATAAATACCACAAACAAAAGATCCGATTTCGATTAGTTTTCTCTTGAGTGTGGGGAGTATATGTCAACTGGTGCCAAGGTTTGAGGCGGTTTCGTCTGTCTCTTGTAAGTTCCAATGAATGATGTAGTCTGCGAATAGTCTGCTACGGACCAGCAGACTTCTTCTTCTTCTTCTTGATCTTTTTCTCCTTCTTCATCTCTTTCTTCTTTTTTTCTTCTTCTTCATCACCTTCTTTTTTCTTCTTCTTCTTCTTCTTTTTCTTCTATTCCTTCTTCTTCTTCTTCTTCTTCTTCTTCTTCTTCTTCTTCTTCTTCTTCTTCTTTTACTTCTTCTTCTTCTTCTTCTTCTTTTTCTTCTTCTTCTTCTTTTTCTTCTTCTTCTTCTTCTTCTTCTTCTTCTTCCTCTTCTTCTTCTTCTTCTTCTTCTTCTTCTTCTTCTTCTTCTTCTTCTTCTTCTTCTTCTTCTTCTTCTTCTTCTTCTTCTTCTTCTTCTTCTTCGTCTTCTTCTTCTTCTTCTTCTTCTTCTTCTTCTTCTCCTTCTTCTTCTTCTTCTTCTTCTTCTTCTTCTCCTTCTTCTTCTTCTTCTTCTTCTTCTTCTTCTTCTTCTTCTTCTTCTTCTTCTTCTTCTTCACATTCTTCTTCATGATAGATGATTAGATGATAGATGATAGTATACTCCGATCAGCTTGAACGGTACAGTTTCTCAGAACTTTTACTGAGAACATCAACCGTTGGTACGTACAAGAGACAGACGAAACCGCCTTGATTATAAGCATCAGCCCTACCAAGAGTTTTATTGGTGAATAGTTGTTGAATGAAAAGACAGGAAGTTGTCAAACCACTGATTTTAGTTATAAAATCACTGATTTACTGAAGTATAGTTATTATATAAGTAATATATAGTTATTATATTGTATAAGTAATAGTTATTGTATTTATATGCCTGCATTCTAGTACTCTGTTATAGCTAGAACCAAAACGTTAAGCGGTTTCGTCTGTCTCTTGTACATGATGTAACCTACTGACAGTTGATGTAAAGCGTCATTATTTGTCATTATAAAAATCACCTAGCCAGATGACAACTCTAATTGACAACATCAGCTGCTGGAGCGCACAAAGAGCAGACAAAACCACAGACTTTTGGCGTAACTATGCTATAATTTTCACTTCTACAGCTAGTACAATAGAAGCATTAATTTACCTATTATTAGGTTACATTATGTACAAGAGACAGACGAAACCAACTTTTCGACGTCACCTATACTTTGAATACAATAATGAAGAACAGCTGTTCAACGGGTTTCAAAAACTTTATGAATTTATCTGAACTGATCAAGAGATAATGTAAAGAGATAAAGTCTGTCGAAACGAAGAAAACATTCTGGCAAGATGGGGAAAACGACTCCAGCTCGGCCAAAATGGGTTCTAAAATTATCAATTTGGTCTCAAATTGTAGATCAGAATTTTTCCTACACTTTGAGACCATATGTACGATTTTCGAACCAATATTAACCGAGCTGGAGTAATTTTCCCATCCTGCCAGAATGTCTTCTTTGCTTGGACAGACTATAACGGTGTATCATAGAAATATGTTGGCGCCAGTTATCAGTGAGTATTGGTAAGGAGATCGTCTCGAAAAGACAATGAATTGAACAGACAACAATGGAACGATTTGAGATGAAAACAATGGCATATGGTGTCATCAGATTCATATTGATTGGGAGCACTGACAACAAAGTTGTTGAAAAGTAACATTACTAGTAACACTTTGTTACTGAATGTGACTGTGAGGATGATGTGGAACATCCTTGTCTCTTCTAATATTTTTCTGAGGGTGATGCCCACATGGGTTCCCAGGCCTGTGCGTGTATAATGAGAGGAATGAATCCGAATGATGATGGGCAAACGGGACCGACGGCTTATCGTCTCCTCAGAAAGACTGGGTATCAGAAGCATTATCTAGGTATAGCAAAATGACAATATTGTAATTGACAACATCAGCTGTTGGAACGCACAAGGAGCACACGCAACCGCCCAACTTTATTGCATCTTGCACTTCTACATTTTTTCATCTTAATACACTTATTATCCTTCACCCTCAACCATCTTCATATTCTTCGTCTTCTTCTTTTTCTCAGCTCCTAGAAAATCGTGTGCTTCTGGCTTTGTGAAGTGGAAGGTCTTTGCTACCACCAGACATCTTAGACAATCTTGCAGCAGCCGCCTATCTCCCTAATGGCCTAATGACAGCAGAGCATCAGCTCCTGTGGCAAAGTAAAGCAGGCTCCTCCTAATATCTACCTAATGGTCGACTACCGTGAGAAGTGTACAACCAGCGCTCCTTATCTTGCCACTCTATTGGTTTCATTGCTCTACGCTCATCCTAAATATATACACTTGATACCGGCGGCACTCCATATAGTTCTACCATACACTACATTACAGTTTGAGAAGACACGTTTTTAAATATATTTAACATTGTAACAAGTGTCTTCTCAGTGTTCGCTAGCGCGAACAACTACAAAAGTCTAGTCGAGCAAAGAAGACATTCTGGCAAGATGGGAAAATGACTTCAGCTCGGTCAATCTTGGTTCAAAAATTATAAATTTGGTCTCAAATTGTGGAGAAGATAGTTTCCTACAATTTGAGACCAAATCAATAATTTTTGAACCAATATTGACCGAGCTGGAGTCATTTTCCCATCTCGCCAGAATGTCTTCTATGCTCGACCAGACTATATACTACTATTCTACGCTCAATCTCCATATTATTATACCAGTAAGCAGCGGCACTCTATAATCTACTGCTCTATGCTTGCCAACTTACTGATAACAAAACCAGCGACACTATGTTTTCAATGTTCATAAATTTGTAATTTAATTGCAGGTTTATTGGAGCGATATTCATAAACCTGTTGGCTACCAGGCCGGCCTAATGACTATTACATGTTGGTTATTCGGAAAATATGTACTAAATAGATTATAGATTGAAGGAAACTAGATGATAAAGAAGTTATAGGACAGTAGCTAGAGGTTAGAGAAGGTGGGGATTTTCAACACTACAGGTATAGTCTGTCCAAGCAGAGAAGACCCTCTGGCTAGATGAGAAAATGACTCCAACTCGGTCAACATTGGTTAGAAAATTGATGATTCGGTCTCAATTGTGGGAAACATTCTGATCTACGATTTGAGACCAAATTAATATTTATTGAAGCAATATTGACCGAGCTGGACTCATTTTCTCATCTTGCCAGAGGGTCTTCTTTGCTTGGACAGACTATAGTTGAATGTTGGGTTCAGCTATTTAGGTACTTTAGTTTCAATAAATTAAGTGTCGGCACTTTCTAGAAATATTGCAAAGCACTTATAAAAGGGTTTTCAAATTCCATCATGGTCGGTATTTTGAGTGGTTTGTTGTATACTGATAACATGACCGAATTCAAATGAGAAATTTATCAGGTTCCCATAAGCTGTGCAAAACTTACACGAACAATTATTTTTTCAATCAAATTCCATAAACTTTTAGATAACTGGTGTTGTGCTTCATATTATAAGTCATAATATGAGTTTGAAATAAATGAAATCCTACATTCTGGAAGAAGAGCCAATAAACTGCAATATTATCAAGCATATAAGAAATATCAAATCATAGTATTTGTAGTTTTTGATAAAGCTTTGTAAATAAATCAGATTTCCATAATAACCATATAATCGACTGATCTTTTTACTTTCATCAAAACTCGAACGTTATTAGTCCGTTTACAGAATGGAGGCGTGGTATGATATCGGCCAATGAGACTGCGTTAAAATGGACGTCTACAGCAACAAAATGGCGGCTTGTTAGTGGTTGACGTTCATTAGAGCTATTGAAAACTTCAAAGTTCGTAATCCTCTTATTTGAAAAATCTATTCCAGATCTTCATTGATATCTCAATTTTATCACAATTTGCCTTACGAATTATTTGAATGTAATCAGATTTACTCTACACTTCCTTATTTATTTACGGTTCAATTTCAACTATTGATAATTCTGAAAAGTTTACAACTTTTTATCCCATCTATTCATAAATTCTCCACAATACATAAGTAGCCTATTCAGTTTCACATTATATAATCACAGTGATACATTCCAATATATACTTTCTAATGGTTTTGTTTAATTTTGTCAATAAATCATTCTTTCTTTCTTTCTTTGATCGAGACATATTCAGTAGATACTATTTTCGATTCCATTGATTTTTGAATTATGAATGATATAATTTTGCAAACTCATTCAATTCCCCATCAATCAAAATTTCAATTCATGAAATAATTCCAGTGATACATTCCAATATCTACTTTCTAATGGTTTTGATAGATACATATTCAATAGATATTATTTTCGATTTCATTAATTTCTACATTAATTATTCACAAATTTCATCATTATTCACTTGGCTTACCCGGTGATTTTACCTCAACTAACTCAACTAGTACTTAGTCAACTCAACTCAACTTCATTAGCTCACCCTCAAACAGGAGACATATTGAGTAAATACTATTTTTGATTTCACAAATTTCATCATTCTTCACTTAGGTTCACCCAACTAACTTGGTTCACTTATCAGTTAATCAGTTATTTAGCCTTTGCTCAGTTCCTCCACTAAAAGTGCATAATAAAATGCACTGATTGCATCTGATGCACATGGATACAGTTCACAGCACGCCTCTTCTTATTGAAAGGCGTGAACTTCACTATAAACGTGACGTTTCGTTATCTATCTGTTATGTACCGTTTTGTCTGCAAAATATTGAATGAGAACATTTCAAGTCTTCTCGAAACTCTGATGCTTTTTGCGTTAGAACTTTCGTTGAGTTATACAAGAATTTCGCTAGTCTATAATAATTGTTTTGTCTATAAAACCTCCTTTGGAAGATTGGCTGTCGTTAGTAAAGACAGTCAGTCGTTTCCCGTTTCTGGAGGAATATCAATTGTTGCATTACACTTTAACTGATTAACTGCATGTTATTCAGAGGTGTTCTGCATCTTCACTTGGTTGTGAAGACTGGCTTATGGTTGAGAGGATCGACGTGCTAACCACACGTTACCTTTATCCTGGTTGATGATTATTCGCCTGCTGTATTTTCTATCCGGGCTGGGAGGGCATTCTGGCGGGGTGGGGATGGCTTCGGCTCGGTCGGTGTTGGTTCGGGGGCTGTGGGTTCTTTTGAGAATTTATGGCTTTTGGGCCGGTATTGGCCGGGCTGGAGTCGTTTTCCCGTCTTCCCGTCTTGAGTTCAATTCAGATGAGATAATATACAGATTTCAAACTGATGAAATATGATATTAACATCAGAATTGGCTAGTGTGATACAGGTAAGACTAGCAGAAATTGATTACCAAAAGGAACAGAAACAGAACAAGAAGGAGAAGGAGGAGTAGTAGTTGAAAAATACGAAGAAGAAAAAGAACAAAGAAAGAAGAAGGAGGGGGAGAAGAAAAAGTAGTGGTAGAAGAAGCGACAGGAGGAGGAGGAGGAAGAGGAGGAGGAGAAATAAAGAAGAATATTGAGCAAAAGAAGAATTCTAAGTAATTTCGATGAGATAATAGGAAAATTTTGAACAAAGAAAAATAACCAACATTAAAATGAACGCAAGACTAGTAGAAATAGATGTTCAAAAAACAGAAACAGAATAGGATGGAAAAGAAGAAGAAGAAGAAGAAAAAGAGCAAGAATAATAAGAAAAGAGAATTGGTAGACAGAGGGTTTGTTTCTATTCGTGCTGAGAGAGCTTTGGGAAATCGCGTCGGACTGTTCTAGTCAGTCCAAGCAAAGACGACATTCTGGCAAGACGGGAAAATGTCTCCAGCTCAGTCAAAATTGGTTCGAAAATTATAAATTTCATCCCAAATTGTAGAAAACATTCTGATCTTCAGTTTGAGACTAGATTTATAATTTTTGAACCAATATCGACCGAGCTGGAGTCATTCTCCCATCCGGGACAGAATGTCTTCTTTCCTTGTAACGGGCTAGTGTCCGGGGTCCAGTCTCTTTTCTGCTCCACTCTGGCGCTCGGCTGAAAATCGTGTCCAACACTGTCGTGGCAGCCCCAAGCGACAGATTCAGCCGGCCAGAACGAAGTGGGAGAGAAAGAAAGAAAGAAGAAGGAGAGAGAAAATAAGGAGGGAGAAGGAGAGGATGTGAGAGGAGAGAATAAAAGGGTACCAAGCTGCTAGTTTTGCAGAGAAAGGCATTAAAGTAAACTAATATGGTGATAGTGCGGTGTCCATAAAGTTGGTAATGATGTGGAAACACGGCCATCTATTCAGTCAGTGTTGGGTTGGGAAATAATATTGAACTTAATGATCCACTAAGTGGTACATGCAAAATTGCGAGCAAATATTGCAGTCTTTCCCATGTTAAATGGTCGGATTTATATTTGAAAAATATGATACTTATATCAAAATTCAGGATTTTTTAAAGTTAAAATTGTAATGTAAACATTCATCATCCATCATCATTCATTCACTATGTAGCCTAAACATCATCTTTATTCCTTCTTTACAATTGCGACTTGATTTCCAAGTATTTTAAGCGAAGGATGAATGAGTGATCATCATCATCCACTCATCACCTTTGCTTAAATTACTTGATATTAAGTCGCAATTGTAACAATAAATGAAAAAAACGATTTGTTGGGATATAATAATGAATATCCTTGATGTAATGGGGAATAGGCTAAATTTATTTTCGTTGATTTTTAATGTATTGAAAATATGGGGAAATGGAGAACTTTACCGTCTATATAATAATCAGCATAAGGAAAAAATCAATGAGAGCTGAATACTTCCAATTCATACAATACAGAATAGCCTGATGATGAAGAACTAATATTCTAATACACAAATTATAACTGACGCTAGAAAGTTGGGCGGTTTCGTCTGTCTCTTGTCCGTGACCTAACCTACTAAAAGCTGTAAAGCATCTATTTCGATTTTAAAACCATCATCAGGGCATGGCTAACTGTAATTGACAACATCAGCTGTTCGATCGTACAAGTAGCACTCAAAAGTCGATGCACATATGAAGATTGTACAGCTGATGCAGAAAGGTTAGGCGGTTTCATCTGCTTCAACAGCTGATTTTGGTTATTAGACCTGTGATTCAACTATGCCTGAATGATGTTTTTGAAAGCAATTCAAGACATTATTTGATGTTTAGATGTCTGACAATCGATCTTGGTATTTACATAGATTTACTATTTAGTAACGGATTACCATGGCTGTTGAAAGTTTACATCACGTTTAGTCTGTCCAAGCAAAGAAGCCCCTTCGGCAAGATAGGAAAATGACTCCAGCTCGGTCAATATTGGTTCAAAAATTATCAATTTTATCTAAAATTGTAGATCGAATTGTTTCCTACAATTTGAAATCAAATTAATGATTTTTGAACCAATATTGACTGAGCTGGAGTCATTTTCCTATCTTGTCCAAGCAAAGAAGACCCTTTGGCAAGATGGGAAAATGACTCCAGCTCGGTCAATATTGGTTCAAAAATTACCTATTTTATCTCAAATTGTAGATCGAATTAATTCCTACAATTTGAGATCAAATTAATTATTTTTGAACCAATATTGACCGAGCTGGAGTCATTTTTCCATCTTGCCAGAGTGTCTTCTTCTTTGCTTGGACAGACTATACAAGAGACAGATGAAATTCTCAATGTTTTGGCGTCAGCTATAATACAAACTATGGAGACTGCATAATCAGATAATAGAGATTATAGTACAATCTCTCTAGAAAAACCAATAGATTCCCAAGAGACCCTGAACTCCAAGATGGCGCGTTATGAGTGGGTGGTAAACGCTTCTGACTTTCAAATCATCCGAACACATAACACGAGAGGTTTGTAATAAATTTGTAGATGGAAATTATTCAATTCTCGAACTGGCAAGTCGTGGCTTCCCTCCTATTCATCGTTCGGCTGCTGCTTAGGTTAGCCGCGAGCGGGATTTCAAATTATTCGCGGCCATTTGGTTTTATAAACATCCTGAGGGGAGGGGGAAAATCGAGAAGAAGAAGAAGAAGAAGAAGAAGAAGAAGAAGAAGAAGAAGAAGAAGAAGAAGAAGAAGAAGAAGAAGAAGAAGAAGAAGAAGAAGAAGAAGAAGAAGAAGAAGAAGAAGAAGAAGAAGAAGAAGAAGAAGAAGAAGAAGAAGAAGAAGAAGAAGAAGAAGAAGAAGAAGAAGAAGAAGAAGAAGAAGAAGAAGAAGAAGAAGAAGAAGAAGAAGAAGAAGAAGAAGAAGAAGAAGAAGAGGATAGAATAGTGGGATGAAGATAAGTGGAAAGAATGGGAGAAAAGAGATAAACTAAGACTGAGTATAGTCTGTCCAAGCAAAGAAGACCCTCTGGCAAGATGGAAAAATGACTCCAGCTCGGTCAATATTGGTTCAAAAATCATTAATTTGATCTAAAAATGTAGGAAACAATTCGATCTACAATTTGAGATAAAATTGATAATTTTTGAACCAATATTGACAGAGCTTGAGTCATTTTCCCATCTTGCCAGTGGGTCTTCTTTGCTTGGACAGACTATAGGATATGCGAGTTTAAATAGCTGTAAAAACCTTAAAATAAAAAGATTCGCATTCATTACAGAATAGATAGATAGATGCGTTTATTTACATTTTGTAAATACTTTACAGAAGTTTTGTGGGCGAAGTTGAGGCATGCAAGCCCCCTCTTCCACTTAACCCAGCGAAGGAATAGCTAAGATTGTAAAACTGCGTAAAAACGTAAACACAGAAGATTACACGGACCAGAGAGCTTAGTGGGCTCAACATTTCTCACCAAAGAGATGATAATAAGCTGTTTCAGCATTTAGACCTGCCTCAACACAGAGTATGAAGTCAGGTAACAGACCGAGAAGTGAAGGAACATTACATTCACTGGCTGTGAAAATGCCTGTCTGCGAAAATTCACTGCAGTGAATCCAACCGAAAACAATTCATTTACTCATTCAGAATACTCTTGATAACAGTTATCAACGATCATTCATTATTATCAAACAGTCTTCGTTTTGGCATAAAATTATTTATTTATTTCATCAAATTGATATTTCATCAAAGTGAAAGGAGAGAAAAAACAGGTGTTAGCCCAAAACGTTTTCTTCACCAATTTTGATTAAAATGTCCAAATTCAGGTTATGTTTCATAATACAATCCTCTTTGGTTCCGGATACAATCAACAGAGGATTGTAGAGAAATCTATTATTCTACGATACAATGCATTGATTGGATGGGAAATTTATGATATTCAAATTAATTTAATATACTATTAATGGTTGCAATTGTTTTCGATACATCTTCAATAGGCAATATATTATTCAATAGAGTAATATTAGATTACTCTAATTATAATCAGATTAATATATTAGATCGGATATACAATATATTATTCAGAAGGGTTGAAGCAAATCCATTCATTAATTCACTTAGACTGGTGGTGATATTGATTCAGTTATCTAGTACGAGCAAAGGAGACATTCTGGAAAGATAAAAAAGGCTCTAACTCGGTTAGTATTAGTTAAGGAATGATAACTTTTGTCTCAAATTGTAAAGCAGACTGTTTTCTACCAAATTCATAATTTTTTAAACCAATATTGACCGAGCTGGAGTCATTTTCCCATCTTGCCAGAATGTCTTGTTTGCTGGACCAGTGTATACCAGATCCACTTTACCATTCTACCGAACTATGAATTGAGCTATAGTCTGTCCAAGCAAAGAAGACTCTCTGGCGAAATGAGATAATGACTCCAGCTCAGTCAATATTGGTTCAAGAATTATTGATTTGATCGCAAATTGTGAGAAACATTCTGATCTACAATTTGATACCAAATCAATATAATTAGAACCAATATTCACCGAGCTAGAGTAATTTTCTGATCTTACCAGAGGGTCATCTTTGCTTGGACAGAATATAGAAACTTTTTTATGTCAACCAAAAAACATTCTACAACAGAACTATGAATTAAGCTACAAAAATCATTATTTTCATTCACAAAACCACTCGACTTCCTATCTTGAATTCCATTCAACAAAAACTCCTCCCAAAATTTCTTTAATATTATTTTTGGCACACAACATAACTTACCTTCATTACTAGTATAGCGCCACCCCAGAGAAAGCTTGAAGCTATATTCTGTCCAAGAACACGATGGGAATGACTCTGACAATGATGGTTCAAAAATTGATAATTTGGTTCCAAATTGTTGAACAGTATGTTTACTACAATTTGAGACCAAATTTATAATTTTTTGATCAATATTTACCGAGCTGGAGTAATTTTCCCATCTTGCCAGAATATCTTCTTCGCTTGGACAGCCCATTGTAATTTTTTCATCACATGCTTGTTACAGACTGCTTTTGGTTGCATAGCATACAGAACATAATAAATGTGGCTCAGTCTAGTAATTGCATGTATAGTACGTCCAAGCAAAGAAGACCCTCTGGCAAGATGGGAAAATGACTCCAGCTCGGTCAAAATTTGTTCGAGAATTATGAATGTGGTCTTAACAGTGGATCAAATCGTTTCCTACAATTTTATATCAAATTGAAAATTTTCGGACCAATATTGACCAAGCTGGAGTCATTTTCCCATCTTGCCAGAGGGTCTTCTTTGCTTGGATAGACTATACCTACATGCAAGCGTTGCGTTGTGGTGGTTCTACATACTGTATGCTGTTGTTGTTACGAACTGAACTTTGATTATAATGATTGCAATAATGATGATTTGTTGACTGTGTGTGTGGGAATATTCCCACAGGTTATGAAAGGAGAGGGAGGGAGGAGTAGAAGATGAATGAGGAAGAGAAGGAGAATAAGAATAAGAAGGAGGAAAAGGAGGAGGAGGAGAAGGAGAAGAAGAAGAAGAATCTTTGCTTGAAGCACTTCCAAGCAATAATAGTCGGAAAGCATTAATAGGATCTTCCTTGCCATTGCCAAAAAATTGCAATATTGAAAGACTCTATTTCATCCTATATCTCTTTCTCCTGCTTTCACTTCTTCTTCTTCTTCTTCTTCTTCATCTTCTTCTTCTTCTTCTTCTTCTTCTTCTTCTTCTTCTTCTTCTTCTTCTTCTTCTTCTTCTTCTTCTTCTTCTTCTTCTTCTTCTTCTTCTTCTTCTTCTTCTTCTTCTTCTTCTTCTCCTTCTTCTTCTTCTTCTTCTTCTTCTTCTTCTTCTTCTTCTTCTTCTTCTTCTTCTTCTTCTTCTTCTTCTTCTTCTTCTTCTTCTTCTTCTTCTTCTTCTTCTTCTTCTTCTTCTTCTTCTTCTTCTTCTTCTTCTTCTTCTTCTTCTTCTTCTTCTTCTTCTTCTTCTTCTTCTTCTTCTTCTTCTTCTTCTTCTTCTTCTTCTTCTTCTTCTTCTTCTTCTTCTTCTTCTTCTTCTTCTTCTTCTTCTTCTTCTTCTTCTTCTTCTTCTTCTTCTTCTTCACCTTCCAAATCATTATTATATTTATTGAATTTTTCCATCAAATATGACTTACTTGTCACCTCCAACCGAATTAGGATGAAGTTGAAGAGAAATGAAAAAGTGAGACAGAAATATGGAATCATTTCCTAGTTTTATTCCTTCTCATCTAATACTGGTTCTTCAATTTTTGAAAATTCTATAATTATTCCAAAATTAAAAATCCGTTCTGAAGAAGAAGGAAAACAAAAATTGTTCAAAACTAACTTGAAATAGAAAGAGCTTTAACGTTACGAAGTAGAAAATGGTTGGTTCAATTCATTCAGCATTTTTATCTATCTTCAAATGATCAACGTTTTAAAGTTTATCATATTTTGGTTCCAATATCATAAAGTAATTGTCTATTTTATCATAAGATAGATCCTACTCTACAATCCTTACTCTATGCCAAATAAACTCCCCAAACTTAATGAAATCTCACTTCACGCTCAATCACATTTTCAACATCCTCAACTTTCTTTCATTGACATTTGAAACCAACCAATGTTGTTGGTTCACATTGTCGCAGTCACAAAGTTATCCGTTTGAAAAGCAACCCAAGACATCTAGTAGATTGATCTCACCGCCATCTTGATTAGGACTGCAATCAATATTGAAGCAACCAATCCTACAATCAACTAAATCGATCGTGTGTGTACTGACTACAGTCTGTGCAAGCAAAGAAGACCCTCTGGCAAGATGGGTAAATGACTCCACCAGCTCGGTTAATATTGGTTCAAAAATAACAAATTTGGTTTCAAATTGTAGAAAACATTCTCATCTACAATTTGAGACCAAATTTATAATTTTTGAACCAATATTGATCAAGCTGCAGTAATTCCCCCATCTTGCCAGAATGTCTTCTTTGCTCGACCAGACTGTTTCAAGAAAGTCGGGAAGCGTGTATCTGCTTCGTTCCGTTATCAACTTATCAATCAGCTAGTGTGACATTATCAATTAGAATGGCCGCTATCGCTTCGAGAATCGGTCGTGTCAGACGGTGATCGAGTAACAGTGATTGGTAACCGTTGCGTTAAGCGTTATCTAGTGGCTGTACAATACCACAGAGAAGGAAATATTGTCTTCCCTGTGATAATACTGTACTTGAAATCACTTCGTTATCTATAAATGTTACCAATAATTTGTTGAGTAGTTGTGAAGGTGATATTGTTGTCGTAAACTGACTTCTCATCTAACTGTTACCAATGTTGAGTAACAATAAAATCCAAAATACTATCTAATTTTATTCCGTCGTAAATCGGGTGAATTGAATAGATGATTGTTGATGAGTAACTGCGATCAGTAATCAGTACAATATTTGGAATCATAGGCTACCGTTTTCTACAACTGTTATAATCTTTCAAAGCAAAGAAGTTTGTTTGTTTGTTTGTTTATGAGGGTGAAGCCCACATGAGCTCATAGGCTTGTGCGTGGGTAATGAAATGGATGATAGATGACGACTACTTTTTAGGTAGTCGGGACCGACGGCTTCTCGTCTCCTCCGAAAGACGGGAAAGTCTCTCTGGCAAGATGAGAAAGTGACTCCAACTCGATTCAAAAAAATATTGATTTGGTCTTAAATTGTGGATCAGAATGTTTCCAACGATTGATACCAAATCGGTCATTTTTGAACCAAAATTGACCGAGCTGGAGTCAATTACTCATCTTGCCAGAGGGTCTACTTTGCTTTTGAAAGATTATAACAGTTGTAATCATTCAAAGCAAAGAAGACCCTCTGGCAAGATGAGAAAATTACTCCAGCTCCGTCAATATTGCTTCAAAAATTTCTGATTTGGTCTCAATCGTAGGAAACATTCCGATCTACAATTCGAGACCAAATCGGTAATTTTTGAACCAATATTGACGGAGCTAGAGTCATTTTCTCATCTTGCCAGAGGGTCTTCTTTGCTTGTACAGACTATACAAATGTTGAATGACAATAAAATCCTATCTATTCTATTTCAGTGGATATTAATTGATGATTGTTAATGAGTAACAGTTATCAGTAACCGTTAAGTATTCTTTTACGGGAGTGAATACTCGTTACTGTATCCGATATCACTTATGTCGATTAGTGACAGTGATTAGTAACCGTTCCCGTTACCAGATCTCCACAGATCGTGATTGGCGATCAATTGATTAAATCACTGAAACGTAACAGTGATTAGTATAGTCTGTCCAAGCAAAGAAGACCCTCTGACAAGATGAGAAAATGACTCCAGCTCGGTCAATATTGGTTCAAAAATTATCGATTTGGTCTCAAATTGTAGATCGAATTGTGTCCTACAATTTTGAGATCAAATTAATGATTTTTGAACGAATATTGACGGAGCTGGAGTAATTTTCTCATCTTGCCAGAGGGTCTTCTTTGCTTGGACAGACTAGAGCTGCTCCCATTACGGGTCTTTAATGGAGGGAGAAAAACACACAGTAATTGACTGTCAATTGGGTGCAGTCATTAATTGTTCAATTCCGTCAATTAGTCAATGATTGGCGATGTTTCTCGTTTTTTGTTTTCTTTACAATGTGATTCAAATGCCAGTAGAATGAAATAAAGTGTATAGTTTTGAATACCTACATGGTGGATTTAAAAACACTGGCGGCCCGTACCCACGGAGCAGGTGAAGTGCTGTACAGTAAAAGATACGGGCACTTCACCTGTTTCGTGAGCACGAGCCGCCAGTGTTAAAAAACTATAGTTCGAAGAATACTATACTATAGTACGTGAAATACTGTCGACTCTTACTCTTAGTCATATCAGTCTTTTGAAGAGTTTAATTTTAAATTAATTTATCAAGATAAATTGAATTAGTTTAAAATCAACTGGTGATAGTGTGTGAATACAGTTTCAGTGCTGCTCTCAGAAATGCTTTAGTCGTCGTTGGATGAACTGAAGTTCAAATTCAAATTCAAAATCAATTTATTTGCACAAAATAAAATAGCTTCACAAAAGTATCATAAAATAAAGTAATAAACAACGTAAGATAAAATCTATACAATTTTTTCCAGTGCAAAATAAAATACGCACCCCTAGGCTGAAGCCCGAGAGGGGTGTACAACACAAATTAAATTTTATTGTTGAGAAAACTCAGGGAGTAGAGCCGACCGCCCTTAAAAAATAATACTCATAAATATTTCGGAAAAGATAAAATAAAAATTCATAGTTATCACCCTAAGTTACGGAATATAAACTTATAGTTACAGTACCTTATTATAAATTATAATCAACATATTTATGTGCATAGGAAACCTTCCATGCGAAAAAAATTAGAAATAAAGAATGTATTGAGAATCAATAATAAAATTAGGATTTTAACATTAAATAGTTACATACCCTACAAAGTGTCTAAAGTAAGGAACAGGAGAACAATAGGAAAGAAATCAATAGAGATAGAATTTTATACAAAACTAGTTACCTTACAATTCTTATGAATGTTTCACATTCACTAAGAGTCAGAAGATAATCTTTCAAGCAATTAAGAAATAATGCGAGTGGTTGAGAATGTCTTAGTTTTGGCTGAAATAAATTGAATAATCTAGGTGCATTGAAAGAAAAAGAATGCTGGAAAATAGTCAAATTAGATTGAGGAACTTGGGCTAACAAGCGCCTGAAACCATAACTTAAATCTCTAGTTGAAACGATACCTGAGCTTCTCACAAAGAAAAGTTTTAAAACTTTGTAAACATACAGATTTCTTATTGGCATTACTTTGAAGCGCACGAAAAGAGGCCAGGAATGTTCAGTTCGTGGCGTCCTTGTTATTACATGAATGAAAGACTTTTGGAATATTATTATAGGATACAATGTGGTGACATATGTACCTCCCCAGCAGACAAGTCCATAACTCACTCTAGAATTGATAAGTGCATGATATACATTGACTAGAACATTCAAGGGACATAGCTCACGCAACATGTAAAAACTTCTCAAACCTCTGTACAACTCTTTTTTCAATTTATTTATATGTTTTTTCCATGACAGTGCTTAGTCACAGTTTTTAGTCTATAGAAGTTTATAGTTAAAAAACTGATGGGTTGTCTTAAGACGAGTTTCAGTGACATTCATTAGAAGAAAATCATTTGTTTGGACCAATCTGTCCCAATTCTTCAATCCTCTTTGTTCAATCTTCCATGTTTTTCGAATGGTTCTCTTTTGAACTAATGTCATTTGTTTCGATCAATTTGTACAATAAGATGAGCTCTTCAAGTCTAATGCTTTGATCATTTATTCCTTCACCCAGAGATTTAAAAATGAAGAAACAGCAATACTGTAATCATAATATTTATAGTGAGGAGAGAAAAAAGGAATCAGAGAAACAATTTCTGAAAATCTTGCCGTGGTTTGCGGCCGAAAGCCTATAATTTTCTAGCGGCAACTCAATGGATTTGAGTTGTATTGGTTGTACGAGATACAAGCGGGAAATGAAAAAGACGCGTTAATTTTGCCCAAAAATAAAAGAAACACCTGACTCGAAGAGCAAGCTGATTGAATGTGAAATTTCTAATCTCCTTCTCTTTCTCAACTTGGTTCTCACTTTAGTTTATTTCAGTTCCGTAATTCTCTCTCACTTTCTCATTTCACTTCAACTTTATCCTAATTCGGTTGGACCTGACTAGTAACTCATACAAGGTTTGGAGAACGGAGAGATTTTTAAAGAATGATGGACAGGCTCTTACTTATTATAATGATTTGGAAGTTTATGAAGATGATGATGATGATGATGAAAGAAGAAAAGAAGAAGAATAATGATGATGATGATGATGATGATGATGAAGATGAAGGAAGAAGAAGAAAGAATAAGACTAAAAAAGAAGAAGAAAAAGGAGAATATTAAAAAAGAAGAGAAGAATGCAAAGAAGAATGAAAGAAGAAGAAGAAGAAGAAGAAGAAGAAGAAGAAAAGGAAGATGATGATGATAAAGAAAATGGAATGGAAGAAGAAGAATAAAAAGGACAAGAAGAAGAAGAAAAAAAGAAGAAGGAGAAGAAAAAGAAGAAGAAGGAGAAGAAGAAGAAGAAGAAGAAAAGAAGGAGATGAATAAAGAAAAAAGATGAATGAAAATGGAATGGAAGGAGAAGAAGAAGAAGAAGAATAGAGAAGAAGAAGAAGAAGAAGAAGAAGAAGAAGAAGAAGAAGAAGAAGAAGAAGAAGAAGAAGAAGAAGATAAGCAGAAGAAGAAGAAGAGAAGGAAAAATAATAATGATGATGATGATTGTGAAGAAAAATAATATGAAGAGGAAGAAGAAGATAATGATCGTTGGAGAATTAAGAGCAAAAGATTTATCCAAATCCTTCAAACACTCCCTTCACTACCCGAAATTCAACTCTCAACTGGAAAAAATATTCCAATTCGAAAGTGAAATTTGATCTATCAATTTCCAACCTACGCACAATCCTCAATATTATCACCAGAATTATTTTAGTTTTTTTCAAATTCGTACCATACATCGCCTGCAAAACAATAATTTCAATTAGGGTTCCACAGAAAGCAATTACCTCATGTCCAAACTTGGGTCTGTTCGAATTATGACTGCATCAATAACGATTCAACGTGCTACAACCGCTAGCTCATTTCTTCTTCAATATTTCACGATTTTAGTGCAATATCTTCTCTTATATCCTTTGAAACTTCTTTTATCTTATTTTTTCTCTTTCTATTCTCATCGTTAAGCGATTTATTCAAATATTCCAATCCTATCTTCCTAGATTTTGCCTCTTTTTCCAATCTAAATTCTAGAAATTCTCTCCTTTTCAACAAGTTTCTATCAGTTTCCATGTACAACAAGAGGCAAAAGAAACAAACATAAAGTGTACGCCATACTTCAACAAAAAGAAGAATAACAACAGACCAATCACGTTCAATATGCGAATTACGTCACAGTTCTAGCTCCACCTACTCCAAGAGAATGCTCCAAGCTCCTTCTGTTTACCAAACAGAATGAGTTTCAAAACAGTTCTCATTCCCGCCGCTAGAGTGTAGCAGTTACAGGGTTGAATTGTGACTCCTCCCCTTCACATGAATGGGGGAATTGGGGAACGCCTCTAAGCTCCGCCCTCGTTTCCCATTGGTGGACAACGCGATTCGAAACAGTTCTCAGTTTTCCCGCTGTGGATGGCAGCACTTCCTGGGTGGAACTTGAGCTCAAACCTTGTGACTGATTTAGACACGCCTCCGAGCTCCGCCCTTGTTTCCTATTGGTGGACAAGGCGATTCGAAACAGTTCTCATTACTGTCGACATATGGCAGCAGTTACTGGGTGACAACTGTTTCCGATTTCGAAAAATATGGATGTTGAGTTATTCTATTCAAACAAACATGGAAGAAATGATTGAATAGATTGTAATTTATCAATCGAATGTGTTATAAATTTTCTTGTAATTTGTAGGCAATATTGAAACTTGTAATACTTTTGATTATTAATTCGAGATTTGTCTAAAAATTAGTGAAGTTGAATAACTTTTTCTCAAAATCCTATTCATTGAGATTTATACCTCTTTTGAAGTTCTCGAACGAAGATGGAGAAGTATTTCCTACTTCTTGTATGAATAAAGATCAAAATACACTTCAATGATTTTTATGATATCAATGGTACTTAATAAAAAATTATACTATTAAATAATAACTATTATTTCACAACTTGTTATTTCAATCAAGACTAGGCTGTAAATTGAGATGAAAAATTGCTTTTATTGGACAGAAAAATTCTTCTTCTTCTACTTGTTACTTTAATTTTAATTCTACTTCATAAAAGTTCACCTATCGTATAGAATACATTTTCAAGAATTTTCCTTTGACCTCAAAGATGCATTGAAAACTAAATTGATATTCTTGTGTGGGAGTGGGAAAGTTTTGTTGAAATTGAACGTGTAAGAGAGAGTGAGAGTTTCAGTGAGAAAGAGAGCGAATCGTGAATTTGAGGCGTGAAACCGGACGGCAATAATGTCCTTTGAAATTGTTTAAAAGTTCAATTTGCTGATATGATGGATGTGACATGCTGTTATTATCCCCCTCAAACATTCTGAATATCAATCTATCTGCCTTTGAAAACACTTTCAGTTCTTCTTCTCAGCATTTTACTTCTCTTATTTGTCTTCTGCCTCGTCATCTTCTTCTTTTTCATTATCTCAATTTTCATATTCTTCTTCTTCTTATTCTTATTTATCGAATTCTTCTTCCTTTTCATCATTCTTCTTAATGATTATCATCATCATCATCATTCTCTACTTCTTCCTCATCATCATCATCATCACCATCTTCTACTTCTATGTCATCATCATTATCATCATCATCACCATCTTCTACTTCTTTGTCATCATCATTATCATCACCATCTTTTTCTCAATCTTCTTCTTCTTCTTCTTCTTCTTCTTCTTCTTCTTCTTCATCACATCATCATCATCATCGTAGTCTCCATCATCATCTTCTTCATTTTCATCATCACCATCATCTTTCTTCTTTTTCTTCTTCTTCTGCTTCTTTCTCTTCTTCCTTCATCATCCTCTTCATCTACTTCTGCTCTCCTTCAATAATCGACAATTCACCTTCTATTTCTCGTCTTCTTCTTCTTCTTACTTTCTTCTACTTCTTCTCTTTATCATCATAATCCTCTTCATCTTCTTCTAAGCTCCTTTCATTATCTACATTTTCTTCCATCATCATCATCATTATCTTCTTCTTCTTCTTCTACATCATCTTCTTCTTCTTCTTCTCCTCCTCCTCCTCCTCCTTCTTCCTCTCTCCTTCAATCACCAACAATTCTCCTTCTATTTCTCGTCATCTTCGTCTTCTTCTTCTTCTTCTACTTCTTCTTCTTCTTACTTTCTTCAGCTTATTCTTCTAGTCATCATCATCCTCTTCATCTTCTTCCACGCTCCTATCATCATCTACATTTTCTTGCTCATCATCATCATCATCATCATCATCATCATCAACTTCTTCTTCTTCCGCTCTCCTTTAATCATCAACAGTTCTCCTTCTATTTCTCGTCTTCTTCTACTTTTTCTCTTCATCATCATCATCCTCTTTATCTTCTTCCACCCTCCTTTCAGCATCTTCATTTTCTTGATCATCATCATCTTCATCTTCTACAATCTGCTCCTTCTCATCATCACTTTTTCTTCTTCTTCTCTTTCTCTTCTTCTTCTTCTTCTTCTTCTTCTTCTTCCTTCCTTTATTCTACTTCTTCTTCTCTTCTTCACCATCATCATCATCATCATCATGATCATCATCCTCTTCTTCTTCTTCCACGCTCCTTTCATCATCACCAGTTATCCTTTTTCTCTCGACTACGTACTACAACTTCACTACTACTTCAATTCAACCTGAATCTATTTATAATGGTACCTAAATTGTCTAACTACATCTTCTGACTACGGTCTTAATGCCACCTCTATACATACAATCATTATCCCACTATGGTCTGTCCAAGCAAAGAAGACATTCCGGCAAGTTGGGAGAATTACTGCAGCTCGGTCAATATTGGTTCCGAAATTGAAAATCCAATCTCAAATTGTAGAAAACATCCTGCTCTACAGTTTGAGACCAAATTTCAAATTTTCGAAACAATATTGACCGAGCTGAAGTCATTCTCCCATCTTGCCAGAATGTCTTCTTCGCTTAGACAGACTATACTACATACAATCATTATCCTCCTATGGCTCAATATTGATTTCTAACGAGAGTTTCATACTTTCCTACGTCATATTTCATGAGTACAGCTGATATAAGCTCGGTACCCAAGTAATTACTTGTTTACAGTGTTTGTATTGTGCAACAGTTTTCCAACATGTTGTACAGAGTAAAGTCGAAAGGTCTTAGAGGTTTTCAAAGTAGGCCTACATTTCGTGACGTGTAGCTTTAGCAGTCAGTTTTGGAGGTAAACTAATTTGTCAAACTCTTATTTGGTTGGACTGACCATTTTCAGAGTTCAGTAAATGTTTATCCGAGAACATTAATACAGTACAAGGTTGTGTCAGAAAGTCAATCATTGGATGCGAACTTAGACATTGCTTTCAGTTATTTCATTAATCTGATTCAAATCTAACATAAAATCTTGTTTTTTTATCAGACAGATATGACTACTTATAGAATAATTTGTAATCATTTTTCAATTTGGATCGCATCAATCGCTTTCTCTTATAAAGTCACAATCCACCCCAAATATAAACCACAATTTCATACGTTTCATACACGAATAGATTCGATTGTTCAAATACGAAATTTCAAGAAACTTAAACTTGATAAGCTTATTCATCATATCATAGGTAAATTATTTAATAAGTTACCAGTGAGTGCTAGACATTTTACCGCAAGTAAGCAAATGTATAATGCAAGAATGTTTAAAACCAAAATCAATTTACTCTATTTCACACAGGAGTGGCATGACAAACCCTAATGATCTTAAATTAGCAAAAACTTGATCTATGAATGTTTGTTTTCTCTGATTACTTAATTATCTGACTACTAATTATTTTGCAGAACCTCCAATTTAAAATCTGTATAAATTTTGCATTCATTACATCACCGTTTTTTGTATTTTTACTAGAAGTCTCTATTTTGTGAAATTTGTAGGATAATTTTGTTTTACTCATTTATATTACAGTGTATAATCTAAGCCGAATTTTGTTATCTAATTGAATGAAGTAATCTAATCTAATTACTTCTGTAATAAATATTTTAATATCTTGTGATGAATATTTTGTTTTATTACTACTATTTAATAACTGTAATAGGTCCTAATCAATTGACGATGTCCGTGAATTCTAGTACAAACGATTTTCGATGACAAATAAACTATATTTTATTTTATTATATTCTATTTTATTATATACTATTGGATCAATAACATCGTAAACTAGACAATATTCTTCACAAGAGTAGCCTACTGAATTGAAGACTGAAAAAACTTAAAACTGAACAGAAATTTTCTAAAATTTAGTGATTGTTTTTCTGACTCACCCGTAGGACAACTGCACTCGTAGCTGAGTTTGTCGACCTGTGTACACGTGCCTCCGTTGGCGCACGGACTGGGATCGCACGGATAGTACCTGGCGCCGCAGTCCTGTCCCGTGTAGCCGGCCTCGCAGACGCACGTGTAGGAGCCGTGAGTGTTCACACACTGACCGTTGTGGCATGCGACCTAATTGAGGGAAAAAATTGTTTCAAGTAACATATAAGATCATACATTGATAGATTTCAATAAACGTTAAATCTGATCAATAAGTACGAGAAACGCAATATCCAAGTGAATTAATGTATCGAGCAAAGAAGACATTCTGCCAATATGGGGCAAGGACTCCAGCTCAGTCAATATTGGTTTTTAAATTGATAATTTGGTATCCTTTAAAAAAGTCTTATCTTCTCTAACTAGTTTATAACTATTAATAACAGTTTCAAGTGAAACTAGAGTTTTCTTCGAGCACACTTTGAGACCAAATTTTGATGAACATTTGACACCTATGATAAGTAAGGAAATGTAGAAAGTGTAGTAAACTTGAGGTCCATTTGAGTGTGCTTGAGAATGTCTTCTTTTATCGACCAGACTACTTACAGACTAATTGTGAAATTTTTGAGTGCAACAGTCATCAATGAAACCTAAATACGTTCTTTCTGAGACACTCTGTATAATTATTGTATATTTGTTTAGTGAAATAAACTTATAATTCTTTACTCGACCATCAGACTACTGAAATCAGTTATTTTTAAGATACACTAGTCATTATAGTTTATATAAACTAAAAATTACTAAACTAAATTAGACTAAAACTAACGATTATACACTAGTTTTATAGTAAGTATTAATTAGGATAAACGAATGTACGTATTATTCTCACCTGTGTACCGTGGCATTCGTCAACATCCTGTGAGCAAGAGGGACCCGTAAAGCCAGGGGCGCACTCACACCGAAATCCGCCCTCGTCCAACGACACGCAAGCGGCCCCGTTGCGACACGGCGACGACGCACACTCGTCTTGTTTTTCACATTGCGGGCCTGAGAAGAAAACGAAGTGGAAACAGTTGAATTTTCGTTCATTTATACAGAAAAACAAAAAAATATTATGTCATAAAATGTTTGCTGATGGGAGAACAATCAAAATCATTCTAATAGACTTTTAATTTTCTTTAGTAGAGTTTTAAAGGTTGAAAAATAAATATATTCCATTCTATTCTAATTTGACTGTTCGTCTGATGATTCAAAGAAAAAAACAACAATATTGAGTCAAAAAGTTAGTTAAATCTTGACAGCTCGGACTGTTCACAATAATCATAGAACAAGGGGTAGAAGAAAATTGAGAAGCAGAAGAAGCGGAGGTTGAGAAGAAGAAGAAGAAGAAGAAGAAGAAGAAGAAGAAGAAGAAGGAAAAAAATAAGAAGAAGAAGAACTGGTGGTGGAGGAGGAGGAAGAAGAAGGAGGAAGAAGAAGAAGAAGAAGAAAGAAGAAAAAGAAGAAGAAGAAGAAGAAATGGAAGAAAAAGAAGAAGAAGAAGAAGAAGAAGAAGAAGAAGAAGAAGAAGAAGAAGAAGAAGAAGAAGAACAAGAAGAAGAAGAAGAAGAAGAAGAAGAAGAAGAAGAAGAAGAAGAAGAAGAAGAAGAAGAAGAAGAAGAAGAAGAAGAAGAAGAAGAAGGAAAAAAGAAGAAGATGGAGAACTGGTGGTGGAGGAGGAGGAGAAGAAGGAAGAAGAAAAAGAAGAAGAAAAAGAAAGAAGAAGAAAGAAAGAAGAAATGGAAGAAAGAAGAAGAAGAAGAAGAAGAAGAAGAAGAAGAAAGAAGAAGAAGAAGAAGAAGAAAGAAGAAAGAAGAAAAAAGAAGAAGAAGAAGAAGAAGAAGAAGAAGAAGAAGAAAGAAGAAGAAGAAGAAGAAGAAGAAGAAGAAGAAGAAGAAGAAGAAGAAGAAGAAGAAGAAGAAGAAGAAGAAGAAGAAGAAGAAGAAGAAGGAGAAAATTAAGAAGATGGAGAACTGGTGGTGGAGGAGGAGGAGGAGGGAAAGGATATAAATAAGTAACACTCAACTATAACCATAATTTAGCAGCGAATTATCTATCAGCCAAGATCCGGCACATTGACTACGTACGTACCTCACACATTAAACTATTATTGAGTTAATAGTTGGGTGAAATAATGAAATGAGGTGGAGAGGTATTAGCATATAGAGAGGTTTACAGCTCACCACAGCCTCCTCGATCACGATTATTGAATTAAAGTGTTGGCCATTTCTATTTTATTTTCCATTCAGCCGAGTATGTGTTTATCAATAATAATCACTTTCAAAAGTTCACAAGGTGCGAGCTGAGAATTATGCTGGTTTCATTCATAAGTTGTGTTATATTGCTAAAGATCAATGGGATAAATGCATACGCGAGAATTACTCGGTTTAAAGGTAAAAATCTAAGATTGTTCAAGGTTTTCAGAATGTTGGAAAGGATAATTCATTTCATTCATTTGAATTGACACAGCTGATGTGAGAATATTAAATGGTTTCGTCTACTTCTTCTTGTCCGCTCCAACAGCTGATGTTGTCAATTAAAGTTGTCATTCACCTATGCCTAGATTAAGTTTTCGAAGAGAAGCATGCTTAACATCAGCTGTTAGCAGGTGGTTTCGCCTGCTCCTTGTGCGCTTCAACAGCTGATGTTGTTAATAAGAGTTGTCATTCATATGCCTAGATGAAGATTTTTCGAATAGATACTTTACATTAGCTGTTAGTAGGTTAAATCAAGTAAAAGAGACAGACGAAACTTCCCAACTTATTGGCGTTAGCTTTACTATGAAGTGGTTGAAGTACAGAGCAGTTCAAATTACAAAATTTAGCATTAATGTGTAGAAATTTGGGAAGTGGAAGTATTAATAGTGTTAAAGTAAGTTTGAAAAGGAATATAAATACTTATAATATTATTTCAAGTAATTGAAAAGTAGTCTCGTAAGTATTGGAAGATGAAAAATATGAAGGAATGATTCAATATGATGATAGATATAAGAAAATTTGAAAAGCTTTTCAAGTTC
This sequence comes from Sogatella furcifera, assembly GCA_017141385.1. Classification (NCBI taxonomy): domain Eukaryota; kingdom Metazoa; phylum Arthropoda; class Insecta; order Hemiptera; family Delphacidae; genus Sogatella; species Sogatella furcifera. Next base: position 36,705,578 of record CM029552.1, on the reverse strand, counting down.
TAAATAATTTCATAGACTACAGTATATTTCTACTTCGAATTTTCTATGCTTTCTGAAGTGAATTAGTGACTTGAGTTTTTTGAACCTAATTTTATGTGTTTTTCCACACATCTATTCAACAAATCTTTGAATCCGTTGAATCTTTCAACAAATAAACTATTCTCAACAGCTAAAGATGGTAGGTACTTGTTTCAAATACAGTAGAAACTATTATAAATAGTAATAATCTTAGGAAATGTGAATTCTACGACAGGTAATAGTTTCTGGATAGGATGAAGATGAAGTATGAATACAATAAATTTTGAAGATAATCCATTCTCAATAGAATAAATTCTAAACAGATAATAATATACTAGATTCTAAAACAATTAAATTCTTACAATAAATGCACTACACGTAGTCCACTGAAATTTCTATCGACCACAGAGAGCCACTCTCTCATCATAAGCTACACGTTTTATTACATTATTTTACCTTATTCAATAGACCGCTAGCCCATCGGAATTGTTTTTAACGACCGTTAAGCGGCTTCCTAATGAATTTAATTAGTTTTAATGGCCATCAAATACAGTCGTCTTGCCTTAACTAGACGCGGCTGGGTCAATCACCATCATAAATTAATGCTGCCTTAACCAGTATGTACTTAACTATCCTATATGCAATACCATTTTTATCAGCGGGTAAGTTAAACATGTGCGGTGCGGTAGATAAATTAAATAGTATGTCCAAGCAAAGTAGACATTCTGGCAAGATGGGTAGGAGACTACAGCTCGGTCAATATTGTTTCAAAAATTATAAATTTGTTTTCAAATTGAAGAGCAGATTGTTTCCTACAATTTGAGACCAAATGTATAATTATTGAGCAAATATTAACCAATCTAAAGTCATTTTACCATCTTGCCAGAATGTCTTCTTAGCTCGGACAGACTGATTCGATCAATGAGTTTTTTTTATTGGTCAGGTTGTCTGTATTTGGGTCAACTGTGGAAGATCTTTGGAAGATCTAAAAGACTCACTTGACTTGAACCTGTTTGACGCTAAGTTAGACAGTAAGCACTAAGTTACTAGATCTTAAGTATCAGGAACCAAAGTATGCTTTCGTAATCTCCTGCTTAGGAGGACTCAAGAGATTGCTTACTTAAGACTTCGAACTTTATAAGATAAGATTTCAGCGTTAGTTCAAAGTGAGTATACTAGCGACAATGAATAAAGAAGGACTTCCTCTTCACTGTTAGAGATTGATAATGGTGTGGCAACCGAAGCCGGTAGCTCAATTTTTAATGAATTTTTGGTTTGACAATGTCTTGTGTTTTAATTCAATAGTTCTTACTGAATGATTGTGATTGCCACTACTCGTTTATAGTAACCTATACACAATTCATAATGCATAGGAAAATGAATCAGATATAGTTTCGATCTAAACTATTTGTGCGAGGCAAAAAAATTTGTTTGAAGTACTGATTTCAAAATATCACTCAAAATTGTACTGATTTGGACTTGTACAATCAGCATTTACTATAGTCTGTCCAAGCAAAGAAGACCCTCTGGCAAGATGGGAAAATGACTCCAGTTCGATCAATATTGGTTCAAAGATAATAAATTCGGTATCAAATTGTAGAGAAGAATTTTCCTACAATTCAAGACCAAATTTATTATTTTTAAACCAATATTGATCGATTTGGAGTTATTTTCCCGTCTTGCCAGAATGTCATCTTTGTTTGGACAGACTATTACAGTATTTTGTACTAAACCTATGAACCGGATCTTCAAGACAGCATTGTAAAGACCTTTCGATTGGCATAAAAGTTATTCAATTGATAATAAATACTTCATACTAATTTAATCTTGATACAAACGTCTATCACATTTGCTAAGATAAGCGGAAACGTGTTGAATAATACATTATGCAAATTAAAGACCTTTTCTAATCACTTATCAATACATTATCAATTCGATACATAATCTTTTCAACTTCATATAATACATGACACTACACGAAACTGTACAGGAACTCATAAATAATACTACATGAACCATACAACAACTCGTCTAGTAAAAATAAAATGTTGAACTCAATTCAACTCAACAATGATTGAATTTGATCAAACATGTATTTTTGTAAACCAGTATCGTTATCAAAGTATCTTATCACTGACTTTCTTCTACAAACTGACAGTAAACAAGCTCGCCTGTATAGAACTCTATTGGTACAATTGTCAAAGAATTGAATATTAAGTTCATTTCACATTACTCGATACACTGGAAGTCAATCTTGTCAAAGTTATGAATATAGCTATGAAGTTTAATCCACATTAATTAATACACTGGAAGACAATCTTGTCAAAGTTATCGATATAGTTATAACGTTTAACCTACAATACTCGATTCACTAGAATACAATCAAGTCGAAGTTATCGATATAGATATAGCTGACACTGAAAAGTTAGGTTTCTTTTGTCTCTTGTACGTGATGTTACCTAGCTGATGCTGCAAGTCCCAGACTCTATTGTCTATTCACTGTTTAAAAAAAATTATCAAGGCATATGTTAATGACAACTCTTATTGACAAAATCAGATGTAGGAGCGCAAAAGTAGCTGACGAAACAACCCATCTTTCTGACGTCAGCTATAAAAATAGCACTGGCGGCTCGTACCCACGAGACAGATGAAGTGTCCGTATCTTTTACTGTACATCACTTCACCTGTTTCGTGGGCACAAGCCGCCAGTGATATTAAGTTGAATCACAATACTTAACAAACTGTAAGACAAATGTCGAATGCTGTCATGAAGTATGGGGGATATAGCAATAATCATCCACTTACAGTTTGTAGGTATTTAGTTCATTGAGAAAACTATTAGCTCAACAATGCAAATCTTGGGAGCCGCTTACGCAATAACTTGTTGTCAGGCCATGAGCCCAGCTTGAGAAGAAGGATGTAGTCTACATTATAGAGATGCTAAGCACACACTGTCGGTCAAGTATGTGCCTCTCTATCTAACTACTACTCGTTGCTTCTCTGTCTATCTTCTCGTTCAAATATGTGTTACTCTATGTATCTGCCTCTCTCTCGAACCTGTTTTAGTTCTTTATCTCTCACTCGTTCTAAGCTAAACAATCAACAGATCCCAGCCACTCTATACATCCTTCTCTTTCTAAGAGGAACAATCAACAAGTCCAAGATTCTTTATACATCTATCTCCATCTAAGCTGAACAATCAACAGATTCAAGTCACAACCTCTCTATAATTTTATCTCTTTCTAAGCAGAACAATCAACAGATCCAAGTCACAACCTCTCCATACCTCCCTCTCTGTCTAAGCTGAACAATCAAGGGATCCTGCCTATCTAAGCACCGGTTTTGAAAGTTGATCATCTCTTGTTCAGAGTATCCCAGATCGAGTCTTCAAGTATTTTAAAGCATGGGAAAAATCTGTACGCACCGACTCTGACAAGTGAGGATTATAAAAGCTGTTGAACAGTCAGGGCGAGCGAAGAAGACATTCTGACAAGATGGGAAAATGACTCCATTTCAATCAATATTTTAGCAAAAATTACCAATTCGGTCTCAAATTGTAGAAAACATTCTGCCCTACAATTTGAGACCAAATGTGTTATTTTCGAACCAATATTGACCGTGCTGTAGTCATTTCCCCATCAAGTCAGAATGTCTTCTCTGCACGACCGGACTGTATGCCTTGGAGTAGGAAATTGAATAGATCTGTCAATAAATAATTCAACTTGTTAATCGGTGCCGGTTTGACCTATTGAAATTTACAGCGGACTCCAAGGGGGCTGGCGGTTGGCAAACAACTGTTATCAACTCTCAGCTCTGTCAGGTCAGTCAGCGAGCGGTCTACCAGTACGAATCTAGTCAAGAGCGAACTCAGTTGACTTGTTTCGCTCTCGAAGACCGCTATCAGACTATCCTAACAGAGCTGAGCATTGATAACAGGCAGTCGCCAACCGCCAACCAGGTTGGCGTTTGGTGTATTTACGATTGCATTGCGAGATATGTGATTGCGAATTGAGATTTCAAATGTGAAACAGATTGGTTTGTAGTTTATCGATTTGAATATAACTTGCGTTGTAATTGTTGTGTATGCTGTTATAGTATAAGGAAACTGGAACTGATTGGAACTGGCACCTATGTACATTACAATTGATATACCTACTTGTGTATAGTCTGTCCAAGCAAAGAAGACCCTCTGGCATGATGGGAAAATGACTCCAGCTCGGTCAATATTACTTCAAAAATTATCAATTTCATCTCAAATTGAAGGAAACAATTTTTTCTAATATAAAGACCACATTTATAATTCTCGAACAAATATTGACCAAGCTGGAGTCATTTTCCCATCTTGCCAGAGGGTCTTCTTTGCTTGGACAGACTATACCTACCTTGTGTACTTCTATACCTATACCTACGCGTGTCCTACAACTCTATCAACAGTTTATGATTATAGCGAGAAATGGGAAAAATCACATAAATAAACAGGATTTATCGAATTTGAATTGAAAAATTCAGAAACAAAATTTATTTTAGCTTGCGAGCATCAAGAGATAGATGCAGGCAATCAAACATCACTACAACCCTGGCTCGTGCTCAAGAAACAGGTGAAGTGCTGTACAGTAAAAGATACAAGCACTTCACTTTTTTCGTGGGCACGAGCCGCCAGCGCCCTGATAGAAATATCCAATTCAGATTGAGAATCGAGATCAGTGTGAACTATAGAGGCTGAATAACCATAGTGTGTGGCCATTGAAAGTCAAACAGTGACATCGAAATATGAAAATTACTCCAGGTCGGTTAATATTGCTTTGAAAAATAAATAAATTTCGTCTATTATTGTAGAACAGAATGGATTCTACAATTTGAGATCAAATTTATAATTAGCAACTTCTGGCAAGATGTGAAAATGACTCCAGCTCGGTAAATATTGGTTTAAAAATGAATAAATTTCGTCAATTATTGTAAAACAGAAAGTTTTCTACAATTTGAACCAATATTGAACGAGTTGGAGTCATTTTCACATCTTGCCAGAGAGTCTCCTTTGCTTGGACAGACAATAACTAGCATGAATGTATGAAGTATGAATGGAGAGTGAGCAGTAATTAACAAGAGGATGCGTTTATATTAACCAATATCAAATTAAAATGTGAACCTACATTTATAGATCTCTAACGAATCTTATAGACTATTAAAAATTGGGTCAATATACTTTAGGTAAGCCTAATAATTATTGGAAAAAAATCATTTAATTCATAAAAAAATACAGAAACATCAAACTCACCAGTAAACCCAGCCGCACAAGTACACGTGTACTTGGAGAGCGACTGTAGGTTACACGTTCCGCCATTCTGACAGGGCGCCGAATCACAGCTGTTGGCGATGTGTATCTCGCAGAGGGACGCCGAATAGCCAATGGGACAGGCGCACCAAAACGAGGGACTGCCGTGGTCGGGGTGCATGCGCACGTTGCACGTGCCTCCGTTCTGACAGCGCGGCACGGGGCCCGTCGTGCACGGGTTCAGGCGCTGACAGTACTCGCCCACGTACTGGGACGTGCAGCTGTGGACAGAGAAAGATTGGATTGGATTTAGATTGCATTCAATTCAATTTTTGTTTCTCAAAAAGACAATACAAAAAATGGTTCACGTTATTCCTACGATTACAACATTTTAAGTATTAAATAGGGGTTAGAAAAAAAGTAAGTATTAAATTAGTGAAGGAATATACGGAAAAACGTAAGAACGAAAAACTACAGAAATGCAAGTATTAAATTAGTGAAGGAATATACGGAAAAACGTAAGAACTGGAAAAAAGAGGAATACACGTCGGAATTATTGGATAAAAAACGAAAATAGTGAAGGGGAAAGAAAATGAAATACAAATATGGAATTGCTTGGATGAACACGAAAATATAAGAAAAAAGACAAGAATAGACATAGAATTTAATTGATAACACAACAATATAGGGGAAAAAGAAGAAAAAAGCATTGGCATTAAAGGAAAACACGAAAATATTTATTCAACGTTTCGAAAATGTTACTCACGATATACCAATATAAAACACAATAGAGTTGAATGTAAATCTATTAAGTACATTGTTATTATTGCATGAAAACACGAAAATCTCTGAATAGCATGAGAAATCTAGAAATTGAATAACACATAAATAATGCATGAAAGACATGAGACAACAGACAAGTGGTTAGAGACAACAAAATAGATAAAAAAGTGATTAAAAGAATAGAAACACACAGATTAAAACACTACTGTATTTAAATACAAAAAACATCGAGAAAAAGTTGATATTCGAAATTGATACTCTATTCCGTCTGCTTTATTATTATTATTTTACAATCCTAGGTTACTTTCATTTTGTTGAAGCACCTTCTTGCAGGTGACTTAAACGCATTTCAGTTCAGAGGAACGTCAAACCAAACAGCAGCTAACAGCTCTCCACGTGAACTCTATTCACTCTCCATCAATCAGTTAGTTACATTTACAGTGACTATATAGGAGTCACCATAGTCACAGAGTCTTCTATAGTCATTGTAGCTACAATCAATTCGGGGCAGCGTGACCTTTCAACGCAAACAAAACGCTTGAAAGACGCTTGAGAACAAATAGTTTGAAGGCAAGTCCTTTCAACTCTCACTTCCTTCAATTCTTCTTCCTCTCTATTTCGTCTTCTATGTCTCGTCTTTATCACATTATTTATCGTTTCAATCACTTATTCCAGTCTACAATAACTCATTCTTTTTTTTCTTCCTTCTATTACCGCTAATCGTTAATAGTTTTTCCTAAATTTTTTCAATTTCCAATTCCTAGCTCACTTTTTATTCTTCATCATTTCCTCTTCCCCCTCCTCCTCCTCCTCCTCCTCCTCCTCCTCCTCATAATTATCTTTTTTCCTAATTTTCCCTCTCCTCTTCCTCTTTTCATACTCTTCATTTGCTCCTCTTTCTCATACCATCCTTTAGCATACTTATTTATATTATTACATACTTATTTATCATACTTCTCTCCCACATTCCCTCTTATTCCTCCTTCTCTCTTTTTCCCCCTCTTCTGCTCATCATCATTCCCTTCTCCTCCTTCTTTTTCTCTCCCTCTCCCATTCCTCCTTCCATCCTCTTTAAACTATACTCCTCATGTTCTCCTCATTCTTTACAATCTTCATCATACTTCTCCCTCTCATTTCCACCGCCACCTCCCCCTTCTCTACATCACTTCCTCCCCCTCCGACTTCTCCTCTCTTTTCTTCCCTCTTTATCCCATACTCCTCATTTCCACCTCTTTCTCATACCATCCTTTTCAAACTTTGTAAACAATTATTTACAATATTCATCATACTTTTTTCCATTCTTTCCTCCTCCTCCTCATTCTTCTCTCTTTATCTTCCTCTTCATTTTCTTCTCCCATTCCTTCTTCTCTTTGTCCTCCTCCTTCTCATCCCATCCTTATACAACCTCCAAAAACAGTTATCATCGGCCAGTGTGAGAAAAGCTCTTTGTTGGAGATAGAGCATTCAGTTCTATTATTCAGTCAGCTAAACATAAGTGATAAAAGCACTCACCTCGCTAAACAATAAAATCGACAACAAAAACCAACACACCATCGACAATTCAACAACAAAAACCAACACACTAACAACAATTGACAACAAACAGGCGTGGAATGCGATGAAACGCCTCACAGCACCGAAACAGAGGTGCTAAAAGGCATAAACATGAATAATTGTTATATTCTGTTCAAGCAAAGAAGACCCTCTGGCAAGATGGGAGAATGACTCAAGCTCGGTCAATATTGGTTCAAAAATTATCAATTTAATCTCAAATTGTGGGAAACAATTTGATCTACTATTATGACCAAATTTAAAATTCTTGAACAAATATTGACCAAGCTGAAGTCAATTTCCCATCTTGCCAGAGGCTCTTCTTTGCTTGGACAGACTATAGTAGGACCTCTAAAGTTTGGAGGACAGTGGTTCCTAGCTGGAATTCTGTTACTGGACAAATCTGGGGAAAACTATGGAGACTATGTTGACATTTTTCTTTTCAATTATCTACTATGTACACTATATTATAATTTAGAATTTAATTAAACTATGTAAACATGTTTTGTTTGAAATTTTCCACTCTGTATCCGTAGATCTCAACTATTTAATTTAGTTATTAATTAGTACGTTATGCGTGATAGAATTCCAGTTCACTAGTTAACAGTGATTATGCTGCTAAATGATTTTTGATATTGCAGTAGTGATACAGAGTCCAAAATTGTTACAGGAAGGAAGCTCGTTGATACGAAACATTTGCAATGCTCATGGCCCACCGTCAAGTTGAAAATAAGCTTATTCTACTTTATTTCTCAATGATTGAAAATTGTGTAGAGCATTTAAACATAGTTTAGATATTTTTGAAGTTGAAATAATGAAAAAAATGTCAATAATTTGAGAGCCAATAGATATTTCTCACCTATTTTCGGCTTTGTCAAATGAGCTAACCTCACTTTGCAACCCGTTGCAAAAATTCTGTATCGATGAGCTTCCTTCCTGTACGATTGCGTATCAATTTTGGACTTTGTATCACTACTGCGTATCATGAATGCGCCGTATCATAGAAGAGGCAGGTATATGAGACATACACAAGTGAATCAATCATTCAATGGTGAAAACGTTCCAAACTCGTCAAGTCTAATCATAATGGAAATCTATTGGAATCACATAATTTTAAACTATCGAAGTTCCGGTTACAAGGAATAGAGAAGAAAGATAATATCGAAACTAAAACTGGGAAGAAGTAAAGAGAGAATGAAGAAGAAAAGAAAGATAAGGAATAACACATAACAGATAACGATAAGGTGATAACAGACCGCGGTGATCTCACTTGTATTTTATTGTAAAGGTCACAATGATTTAGATCAATAGATTCACGCGTTGCCTGCTTGCTTGGTGCTTCATGCGATAGGCTTGGGTATAATCTGTCCAAGCATAGAAGACATTCTGGCAAGATGGGAAAATTACTCCAGCTCGATCAATATTGGTTTAAAAATTATGAATTCTGTCTCAAATTGTAGGAAACATTCTAATTCACACTTTAAGCCCAAATTTAAAATTTTTTCATCAATATTGACCGAGTTGGAGTCATTTCCCCATCTTCACAGAATGTCTTCTTTGCTTGGACAGACTTTACCAAGTTGTATTATTATAGTGTACCGTACTGGTTATTAACGCCTATATAATACCCAGCCCATTGACTATTACAATAATATCCTGTATAGTCAGACCAAGCAAAGAAGAGCCTCTGGCAAGATGAGAAAATGACTCCAACTCGGTCAATATTGGTTCAAAAATTATTGATTTGGTCTCAATTGTAGGAAACATTCTGATCTACAATTTCAGACCAAATCAATAATTTTTGAACCAATATTGACCGAGTTGGAGTCATTTTCTCATCTTGCCAGAGGCTCTTCTTTGCTTGGTAAGACTGTAGACATAACAAGCCCAACCTGTCATTGTATGCAAGTTATTCAGGGCCTATTACAATAAATAAATAATCCAAGGCATATTTCAATAAATAATCTGACGCATATTATTCGCTAAGTTATTGTGAATTACCCATTCATTCTATATTACGCTATATAAGATAATATAGTCTGTCCAAGCGGAGAAGACATTCTGGTAAGATGGAAAAATGACTCCAGCTTGGTCAAAATTTATTCAAAAATCATAAAATTGTAGAGCAAAATTTTTTCTACAATTTGAGACCGAAAGTATATTTTTTTAACCTTGATTGACCGACCTGTAGTCATTTTCTCTTCTTGCTAGAATGTCTTCTTTGCTTGGAAATACTATACATTGTGATTAATGAGAGGTACATTAAGTGTGAAAAAAGCATGACATCGAAATTATCAGGCTGGAATACATTGTTTTCCCTTGTGATTGTTCATGTAGTCACAGTGTATTAATTAAATTTGTTAAGTTACAATGTTGAGATAAATTTTTGCACAATGTGAGATTTACAGCAGTATAACTAACGACAAAACGTTAGGCGGTTTCGTCTGTCTCTTGTATGTGATAGAGCATACTATAAGCTGATATGAAGCATCTGTCGTCTCCTTTGATTTCAGATACATTATCTAGGCATATACAGGTTGTTTCAGGAGGAATGTACAATACTTCTCAGGCTGATCCCTTACAAAAAGTAGTCAAAAAAATTCCATGGGACCAACCCCCAAAAACGCTTTGTTACCGAGATAACAATGGCGAAAAATAGAGATGTTCCAAAAAATATTTATTTTTCTAATTGATTAGATGCTTTACTGAGGTTCTAAAATGAACAATTCCTATGTAAAATTAGCTGAGGAATTCAATGAAACGAGTTCCAAGTTTGTAACTTTAACGGTTATTGAGATAATTGAAAAAATATGATCCAAAAACGCAATTTTTCAACAATAAGGGTTATAACTGGATAAGGAATCATGAAATTGTATTTTTTATTAATGGAAGTTGAAGAGAGTCGGATTCTAAAGGAAACGTTATGTGACGGCGATTGTGTAAATCTTACCCAAATCTCAGAAATGGCGATCGAAAATCGCAAAATTGACAAAACATAGCACAAATGATGAATTTGTTTTAGTAGCGATTTTGCGATTTTTGATCGCTATTTCTGAGAAATTAATAAATGACATTTACTGCTAGATCAAATGAATAGCTTCATGACAACTCTAAAATTGACAACATCAGCTGTTGTAGCGCACAAGAAGCAGTCGAAACCGCCTGATTTTTTCTTGTCAGCTATGGGTACAGAAGACGTGTTGTGAAAGTGTGATTGAACAAATGGATCTAAGTAAAAGACGGTTGGATGCAGGTAACAAAAATAAATAAAATATGAAAAAAAGAAAATGAAAACCATCAGAAAACACATGTAATCGAAAAATTTATACAGAAAAGGGTTGATAAAGTGTTGGGAGAACAGAAAATACCGAAAAAAATCCAAGAAAATAAAGAAGAGAAGCAGAAGAACAAGGGTTACGGTTTCAAAGCAGAGTCAATAGCAGACAGTGTGTTAGAACAAGTATAGTCGGTTCAAGCAAAGTAGACATTCTGGCAAGATGGGAAAATGACTTATGATTCGTGAATATTGATTCAAAAATTATAAATTTGGTCTCAAATTGTAGGTAACATTCTGATCTACAATTTGAGAAGAGATTTCTAATTTTCGAACCATTGTTGACGGAGCTGGAGTCATTTTCCCATCTTGCCAGAATGTCTTCTTTGCTTTGACAGGCTATAGAAAAAGCGGCCGAAAGACGTGAGATGCATTGGAAAAATGCGGGAAAGATGGAAAAAAGAAGAAGAAACAACTAAAAAAGGATAAGACAACATTTCCCAAATGGTCAGAACTGGTTTGTTCTTCCAGGGTCTTCTCGTTTTTCCTACTACCGCTTCTTCTTATTCTTCCAATTCCTTCTTTTCTTCAGCTTGTACTATTTCTTCAATATCTCACAATCCTTTTTTTCTCCTTCTCTTTTTTCATCCCATTCCACTTTTTCATTTTCAAATTTCTCCGTCATTCTTCAACTACTTCTCCTTTATCACTCTTCCTCCTCCTCTTACTTCTTCTTCTTCTTCTTCTTCTTCTTCTTCATATTTTCCTTCTTCTTTTCCCCCTTTCAAATCTTCACTCTTCATTCTTCAACTACTTCTTCTCCTTTATCACTCTTCCTCATCCTCTTACTTCTTCTTCTTCTTCTTCTACTTTTCCTCCTCCTCATACCAATTCTTCTTCTTCATATTTTCCTTCTTCTTTTCCCCCTTTCAAATCTTCTTCGTCTACCTCTTTGATGAGTTCTTCTAGTCCCCTTCTAAGTTCTCCTTCTTCCCATTCTAATTCTTCTTCCTCCCCTTCCATTTAATTTTCATCCCCGTCACTACTCTTTTGTTCACCATCTTATTCATGCTCTTCTTTGTCTTCTTCTCCTTCTTGCCCTTCATCCCCTTATCTTTCTCCTCTCTACTTTCAGCCACTCCTCCTCCTCCTTCTTCTCCACTTCGTCTTCCTACTCCTACTACTCCTCCTCCTCCTCCTCCTCCACCTCCTCCTCTTCTTCTTCTTCTCCCTCTTCTTCTTCTTCTTCTTCTTCTTCTTCTTCCTTTTCTTCTTCTTCTTTCTCTTCTTATTCTTCTTCTTCTTCTCTTTCTCCTTCACCGCGACAAAAAAGGTAACCGTGGCCCCCATGCAATAATCATTTAAAAGTAAGTGAGTCAAAACCAAGACCAAGTCACTAACTGACTGCTTTCGGTTATAGTCTGTCCAAGCAAAGAAGACCCTCTGGCAAGATGGGAGAATGACTCAAGCTTGATCAATATTGGTTCAAAAATTATCAATTTGATCTCGAATTGTAGGAAACTATTTCATCTACTATAAAGACCACACATTTATAATTCTTGAACCAATATTGATCAAGCTCGAGTCATTTCTCTCATCTTGCCAGAGGGCCTTCTTTGCTTGGACAGACTATACAAAAGCGTCCAATGTTGGAGAATAGGCTAGCTCCTAATTCAAAGAAGTCGTTCATGATGGATACACGTAACTAAAGCATTGAGGGCATAGACACAGTCTGAATAGGAAAGTGAAAGGAAAATGAATTCACATCACTGGCGGCTCGTAACCACGAAACAGGTGAAGTGTCCGTATCTTTTACTGTACAGCACTTCACCTGTTTCGTGGGCAGGAGCCGCCAGTGATTCACATCGAACTTTGGTTTGGGTTGAGTCGCTCACTTGAAATGTGAGTGAAGGTGACAGCTTAGGTCATTTATTCAATACAGTTTTGGTTATAATGAACTTGTATTTTGTTACGCTATGCAAAAAGATCTACCCAAAGAATACCCAATAATTAAATAAAACCGCTGTACCAAAAGATCTGTATTACAGTTGAGGTGTTGAGGACATTTTAAAATCTAATCATTGATAAAAAAACACTTAAGGACATTAGGACCAAACTGTGTGACGATTGCTGTTATTCAGAAAAGAGTCTGTAAAGACTGGTCGAGCAAAGAAGACATTCTGGCAAGATGGGGAAATTACTCCAGCTCCGTCAATATCCATTCAAGAATTATGAATTTTGTCTCGAAATGTACGAAATATTTTGATCTACAATTTGACATCGAATAAATATTTCTTGAACCAATATTGACCGAGCTGGAGTCGTTTTCACATCTTGCCAGAATGTCTTCTTCTCTCGACAAGACTATATTGGGTTAGATATTTTTATTTAGGGAACTCTCATTTTATAATTCCTAATTTATTATACACGGTAAGATAAACTACTTGGATGAGTGTTACTTAGCACAAGTTATGTCCAAAAAGGGAGAAAAGATTGGAAATTGATTAATGATATAGGAAGGTTCTACTAGAAAATGAATTCAGTTGAGTGTAGGAGGTAGTGGAAGTTGATTGGGAAACATTGAATTCTGTGGATAATTAAAAAAATCATTAATCAATTATTGTGATAGAAAAAGTTCCCACCGATTAATTTATCGATTCCTAACAACTGAGTTCCCACTTGTGAATAATATAAAATAATATATAAAATAAAAAATATATATAATAAAATAATACATAAAATAATAATAATATGACATTAAAAACGACATTAAATGGCATATTTATTCATTCCTTTTTCGGAAGAAACTTCTTATTCTATGTCAACCTTAGCCAAATTAGCTATAATCATGTAAAATCCCTCACTTGGGTACTAAGACCCTCACTAATAGACCCTTACCATACCTCTTACTATATTGAGAACCCTTCAAATCTTTTTGCTTGTCCTCCAGCCTACATTATGAGACTTGATAGGCCGGATGTTCCATTATCTACCAAGGCTTTGAATCATATCTCGATGTGGGCCTCTCTGATCCTTGTCATTATTATCTTCTTCATTCTTCTTCTTCTTCTTCTTCCTCATCTTCTACTTCGTCATCTTCCTCTTCTTCTTCTTTTTTTCATCTTCTTCTTCTTCTTCTTCATCTCCTTCTCCTTCTTCACCTTCTTCTTCTCCTTCTTCTTCTTTTTTCTTTTTCTTCACCTCATCATCTACTTCTACTTTTCCTTCTTGTTCTTCACTATCTTCTTCTTATCTTCTTCATTCTTCTTCTTCTTCGTCTCCTCATCATCCTCCTTCTTCTTCTTCGTCACCTCCTCCTCCTTCTTCTTCTTCTTCTTCTTCTTCTTCTTCTTCTTCTTCTTCTTCTTCTTCTTCTTTTTCTTCTTGTTCTCCACTATCTTCTTCTTATCTTCTTCATTTTTCTTCTTCTTCTTCTTCTTCTTCTTCTTCTCCAACTACTTCTTCTTCTCCTCATCATCTACTTCTACTTTTCCTTGTTGTTGTTCTTCTTCTTTTTCTACTTCTTCTTCTTCTTTTTCTTCTTGTTCTCCACTATCTTCTTCTTATCTTTTTCATTCTTCTTCTTCGTCTCCTCTTCCTCCTCCTTCTTCTTCGTCTCCTCATCCTCCTTTTTCTTCTTCTTCGTCTCCTCCTCCTCCTCCTTCTTCTTCTTCTTTTTCTTCTTGTTCTCCACTATCTTCTTCTTATCTTCTTCATTCTTCTTCTTCTTCATCATCATCCTTCTTCTTCGTCTCCTCATCCTTTTTCTTCTTCTTCTTCTTCGTCTCCTCATCCTCCTCCTTCTTCTTCTTCTTCTTCTTCTTCTTCTTCTTCTTTTTCTTTTTTTTTTTTCTTCTTCTTCTTCTTCTTCTTCTTCTTCTTCTTATTCTTCTTCTACCACTTGAACATCTTATTCTTCTTCCCTTACACCCTTTTTCACATAATAATTATTATTATCATCCTATCCTACTCTTGATAGTGTTTTTGCTTAGTTTTTTATTCATTATTAGCTATAGGTGTTGTATTACTCCCAGCAAGTGAAAGATAATTCTCGAACTATAGTCTGTCCAAGCAAAGAAGACCCTGTGGCAAGATGGGAAAATGACTCAAGTTCGGTCAATTTTGGTTCAGAAATCATGAATTTGATCCCAAATTGTAGGAAACGATTTGATCTACTATTTTGACTACATTCATAGTTTTTGAACAAAATATTGACCACGCTGGAGTCATTTTCCCATCTTGCCAGAGGGTCTTCTTTGCTTGGACAGACTATACATACCTCTCACAACGTTCTATACTATAGTACAATCAGCTAAATAGTGAGTTTCTTTTTCTTCAACTAGTCCTTTTTCTTCTTCTTCTTCTTCTTCTTCTTCTTCTTCTTCTTCTTCATCATCATCATCATCACCATCATTTCTCTCTCTCTCTCTAGTACTTCTTTATAAATATTCCCCTCTTCACCAACTTTCTGAATTTCCACCAGTTTCTATACTACAACCCAAGCAGTGTAGTTTTTTGAGATGACAATAATTTTTTACATTCTGGGTAAAAGCACCGTATTCTATAGGGGCAGGGCTCTATATTATAGTCTTTATATATAGGTGTCGCATTTCGCATCGAATTTTAGCCCCAAGTTTTTCCGCTAGTCGCACAGGTGTCCAAGAATGTGAAGCTGTAATTTGAGAGTGATGGTTTGATAAAAAAGTGTTTTTCCCCAAACTTTCAATATTCTTGGGATGGGTTGGCTACCTGTTATTCATTATTGTGTTATTTTTTGAAACCGTAGTCATATTTCTCCAATTTCTCCAGAGATGTTGATTTTTCTGTTATTCTTTGTCATTTCTCTTTTTTGTATTACTTGAGAACACTATACTAAAGATTCTTCTTCATCATTATTCTGAGAAATTATTATTCAATCAAGTTATCAAATTGATTCTTTTCCACTTTTCACTCAACCATTCTACACATTTTTCATACTGACAAAATTTTTGAGGTGTCTTCACTGGTGGCTCGTACCCACGAAACAGGTGAAGTGCTGTACAGTAAGGCTTAGGCCGCACTGCCGGTGGGTAGAGCCTGGAGGGTGGAGGGTAGTTGGTAAATCTATAGAACATACACACCATCCACAGTAATACATCGTATGAATGATATGTGTTCAGCCGACATCTTGAAATTCTTAAATATGGACAACATAACCTCAAAAAAAAGAATGACGTCATACCATTCATACGATGTATTACTGTTTATGGTGTGTTCTGAGGTGGTATGTTCTATAGATTCACCAACTACCCTCCACCCTTTAGGCTCTACCCACCGGCAGTGCGGCCTCAGCCTAAAAGATAGAAGCACTTCACCTGTTTCGTGGGCAGGAGCCGCCAGTGGATTTCATCCTATCCTCATAAGAAGAAGAGTGAACCAAAATTTCTCATCCACAAAGCAATATTCAAATCAAGTCTAGTTGGTTTTTTACAAGAACGAATGAAAATGAAAAAGAATCAAATCCCCAAAAATTACGACTTATAATTTAACTTTCAAGCCTCGTAGAAAGTATTTCCAGAAATCAGTAGCTGGTAAAATCACAATCAATTTTTTTAAAAAATCAATTAATTCAAAGGTTTCATTTTCTAATCCCCTTACTAAACCAATCGAATTTATTTCAAATCTCTCTATTAGTGATATCCTGCTGTGCAGTACAATATCCGTTTTTACTTTCCAAATTTTACAAAAATTTCGCCACCGATTTGCAATAGTCTATCGGAAGGATGAGCATCTCATTATCTTTATTTCCAGGATAATTTCACTTTAAGGATGCAACACGAGCTGGATTCCAGGATACAGGACTCTCTTCTTTCTCCTTTTAAGGACTTACCAAATCCATATCATCCGGAACAAATCTCTTTCCTGTATTCTCTCTTCCTACATCCTCTCCTTTATCATTCACTATCTCTTTCTTATTCCGTATTCTCCCTTCCTACATTCAGTTTCCTTTGTGATCATTATCAATTATTCACTAATTGGTTTCATTTTTAAATCTGTGAATATCATTTCCTGACAATGACTATCAATCTCTCACAATTTTGTTCCAAGAATTGTCTCTTCATGGAATATCTTCACTTCCTTATTGCATTCAACTCATTTAACATAACAAATAATACAGTTGGATTTAGGCAGCGTAAAATTTTAAACATTTTTATTGATATTGGGCCATGCATGAACTACACAATATAGTTATAAATGTTTAATCAATAATGATTTACAACATCTATAGTTATTTAGTTAACACATCCCTATGTAACTCTCGTACAATATATAGTTATAGTGATGGTTCACCATATCCATAGTTATACTAATTCACTTAACGCATCTCTATTACTAAACACAGTTATATAGTCTGTCCAAGCAAAGAAGATATTCTGGCAAGATGGGAAAATGACTCCAGCTCAGTCTATATTGCTTCAAAAATTATAAAACTAGTTTCAAATGGTAGGAAACATTCTGATCTACAATAAAAGACTAAATTCTCAATTTTTGAATCAATATGGACCGAGCTGGAGTCATTTTCTCATCTTGCCAGAGAGTCTTCTTTGCTTGGACAGACTAAACATACACATAGTTAAAATAGCATAATAGATATAGTTTTGTTCATCTAGTTACCACGCAACCCCATGTATGCATACACAGTTAAAATGATGGTTAACATATCTATAGTTATATACCCGAATCCCTATATGGTACTATACAGTATACACAAGATAATAATAATAATAATAGTAATGGTTAACTGCATTACAACTATAGTTATACTAATCTATTATCGCCCTAACAATGCGCGCCATGATATCACGTTTCCAGCCTCCACCATCTATATATTTCGCTCAGCTGATTTGGGTTGTTGTAACAAGATTAACTTAACTTAACTTACCTAAACTAACCTAACCTAACATGGCGAACGGCAGTAATAATTGTGAAAGTGTACTAAGCATTTTTTTCTGTTGTTCCAAGTTAGTATAGTCTGGTCGAGCAGAGAAGACATTCTGGCAAGATGGGAGAATGATCACAGCTCGGTCAATATTGGTTCAAAAATTGTAAATTTTGTCTCAAATTCTAGAGAACATTCTGCTCTACAATTTGAGACCATATTTAAAATGTTTTGAACAATATCAATTGAGCTGAAGTTATTTTCCCATCTTGCCAGAATGTCTTCTTTGCTGGATCAGACAATACTTATAGTTTTCTGTACACAAGTAGTTTTTATGGTATGGGTATAGCTTGTCCAAGCTAAAAAGAGCCTCTGACAGGATGGGAAAATGACTCCAACTTGGTCAATATTGGTTCAATTATTATGAATGTGGTCATAATAGATCAAATTGTTTTTTACAAATTGAGATCAAATAGAAAATTTTTGAACCAATATTGACCGAGCTTGAGTCATTCTCCCATTTTGCCAGAGTCTCTTCTTTGCTTGGACAGACTAAACTTGAGTAACAAAGCAACGGACTTTTAATCGTTTTGCAACGGATTGAACCCGAACAAAGCAACGAGTATCATTATTATCCGCGTCAACTGAGAAGATACGCCTTACAATACACTTTACACTGTAAAGGCGTGTCTTCTCGACTAAACCCATAATTGTAACTAAGCAACGTTAGCTTTATCGCCTTGCAACGGATTGGAGCGAAAAAAAGCAACGTGTATCATTATTATTATCTTGATCCGAGCAACACGTTTCGGACCCTTATGTGATGCATGTATGCTAAGTGGCGTACGCCATTTATTTTCGCAGGGGTGAAAGTATAGCGTGTCCAATCGAAGAAGACACTCTGGCAAGATGGGAAAATGACTTCAGCTCAGTCAATATTTGTTCAAAAATTAGAAAATTTGGTATCAAATTGAAGAAATCATTCTGATCTACAATTTAAAATCAAATGTATAGTTTTGAAACGAATATTGACCGTGCTGGAGTAATTTTCCCATCTTTCCAGAATGTCTTCTTTGCTTGGATAGACTGTAATGTGTGGATGAGGTTAGGTTAGGTTAGGTTGGTATTTGTGGATGCTTTATTAGCGAACTATGCATGCTACGGGTCTCAGTAAGGAGATTGTAAGATATGGTTGTACAGCACCTAGGTATCTTCTTCATTCTTCTTCCTCTACTTCTTCTTTTTTCTCCTAGTCTTCTTCCTTCTTCTTTTTCTTTCTTCTTTTCTTCTTTCTTCTTCTTCTTCTTTTCCTTCTTCTTCTTTTTCTTCTTCTTTCTTCTTCTTCTTCTTCTTCTTCTTCTATTTCTTTTTCTTTTTCTTTCTTCTACTTCTTTTTCTTCTTCTTCTTTCTTTTTCTTCTTCTTCTTCTTCTTCTTCTTCTTCTTCTTCTACTTCTTCTTCTTCTTCTCTACTTCTTCTTTCTATTCTTCTTTCTCTCTCCTTTTTTCTTTTCTTTTCTTTTCTTCTTTTCTTCTTCTTCTCTTCTTCTTTTTCTTCTTTCCTTCTTCTTCTTCTCCTACTTCTTCTTTTTCCTTTTTCTACTTCTTCTTCTTTTCTTCTTCTTTCCTTCTTTCTTCTTCTTCTTCTTCTTCTTCTTCTTCTTTTACTTCTTCTTCGTCTTCTTATTCTTCTTCTTTCTTCTTCTTTTCTTCTCTTCTACTTCTTCTTTTTCTTCTTCTTTCTTTTCTTCTTCTTCTTCTTCTTCTTCTTCTTCTTCTTCTTCTTCTTCTTTTCCTTCTTCTTCTTTCTTCTTCTTCTTCTTCTTCTTTCTTCTTCTTCTTCTTCTTCTTCTTCTTCTTCTTCTTCTTCTTCTTCTTCTTCCTTCTTCTTCTTCTTCTTCTTCTTCTTCTTCTTCTTCTTCTTCTTCTTCTTCTTCTTCTTCTTCTTCTTCTTCTTCTTCTTCTTCTTCTTCTTCCTTCTTCTTCTTCTTCTTCTTCTTCTTCTTCTTCTTCTTCTTCTTCTTCTTCTTCTTCTTCTTCTTCTTCTTCTTCTTCTTCTTCTTCTTCTTCTTCTTCTTCTTCTTCTTCTTCTTCTTCTTCTTCTTCTTCTTCTTCTTCTTAATCTTCTTCTTATTCTTTTTTTCTTCTTCCTTTTTTCCTTTTTCCTCTTCGACTTCTACTTCTTCTTTTTCTTCTTCCGATTTCTTCTTCTTCTACTCCTTCTCCTACTTCTTCTTCTTCTTCTCCTTCATGTTCTGCTTCTCCTGCTCTCTTTTTCTTCTTCTTTTTCACCTCTTGCTTTATAATCTCATTTCTCAACACTCTAATCAAGAAAAGACTGTATGATGAAATGAAACTGACGATATGAGCCTACGGAGATATTGGTTGAAAAATTATTATAAATTTGATTTCAAATTTCGGAAAACATTCTAATCTACAATTTGAGACTCAATCTATATTCTTCTAACCCATATTGACCGAGCTGGAGTCATTTTTCCATCCTACCAGAATGTCTTCTTTGCTTGGGCCGACTATATAATACGACTGTGATCTATGTTTATGAAACCCGTAGATGGATATTCCAGTATAGTCTTTATATGATTATAAATTAAGTATCTACAGAGATATAGTCCGTCCAAGCAAAGAAGACCCTCTGGTAAGATGGGAAAATTACTTCAGCTTGGTCAATATTTGTTTAAAAAATATTAATTTGGTCTCAAATTTAAGATCAAAATGTTTCCTACAATTTGAGATGAAATTGCTTATTTTTGAACCAATATTGACCGAGCTTGGGTCATTTTCCCATCTTGACAGAGGGTCTTCTTTGCTTGAACAGACTATATCTGCGTAGTCTCTTTCATTGATCTATCATATTCAGCTTAGGAAGCTACAGTATACAATCTCTCTAGGAACATAGATCTATGTGACCTATGTCTACAAATATACATAGATATATATTTCTTTAAAATCCATCTATGTTTTTAAATATCCATAGATATTGAGCCTGTATAAATCTCTCACATTGACTGATGAGTTGCATGCAACTTAATGGATCCCATTAGAAATTACCAAGTTGAACGCCAGATGGCACCGTTGTGAAGTGGTTGAAAGGGTTTTGCCCTTTTTTGTTGAAAATTCCAACCCCCAGACACAAGCCACACACCGTAGACTTGTAAAGGGGGAGCGAGGTTTGAGTGATTTTAACGCTCGGCCCCGTATTTTGAGTTGTCTCGAGTGATATTTTGAAACGTTAAAGTCCCTGTATTTAATAAAGTTTTTTGAAGATACGAATTCGTTGATAATCAACATGTTATAACTTCACTTGCCATAGATGAAGATACTTTAAAAGGACTGTCAATCACTCAGAAGCACTGGCAGCTTGTGGCCAGAAACAGGTGAAGTGCCCATATCTTTTACCGTACAGCACTTCACCTGTTTCGTGGGCACGAGCCGCCAGTGCTCAGAAGAATATTTTAATGAATCGTTTGTACACAATCGAATATTAGCATTGAATAATTGTGATTATTGAAGTAACTAACAAGATTCTCTGGATACATATTTCATGACTTAATGAATAGATTAGGTTATCAGTTGAAATCGATAATATCGATATCAGTTATATATAGTAGATAGATTAGATTATATTAGATATCAGTTGATATTAGGATATCAGTTGAAATCGATTTAAAATCGCCTATCAAAATTTCATCCAATAATAAATAACCTTGGGAAGGAAATCTGATCCAATAATGTAACCACCCACACACTCATAGTTATAGTTATACATGATTATATTGTAAATATATTATAGATATAGTTATATTAAGAGACTGGCAGTTGGAGAGTCGAGTTTGATTACAACTTAAGTTACGCTGAAAAATCATAATAGTGTTATCAATAGTAAATAACGTTCATTTATTCTAAAATTAACGTTAATACGTTAGTTTACGTAAAGATACGTTATTTAAAAATTGATAAAGTTATTTTATTAGATGGAATTTGATGTGAAGATTGGAACAAATTTTGAAGTCTTCTAGAATGAGGACAAACCTAGTTTTTCCCATAGAATCCAAAACCAAAACTGCAAAGTAATTATTTTACGTTAATTTACTTTACATATTACATATTTACATAATTTATTTAAACCTAGAGTTATTCGCATAGAATCCAAAACTGCATAGTTAGTAGTTTTACTCTGCATATTATTTTGTGATAACTATTGTATTAAGAGGAAAAAATAAATTTGAAATAACTATAAGAACCAATTTCCCAGTGTTTTTTCGGAGTCCAATTCCGAATTTATTGGGTCGTTTCATTCAAATGTAAATACTGTACCATTCATTATAAATATCTCTCTCTTTCAGCCTGGCCCTATAATTATTCTCGCGATAGAATCCAAACAGACCGGAAGACATCAAGGCTGTTGTGGGTTTAATGGCTTGTAAGAGTAGTAGAATTGGTTTTTTTCAACCGAATTTATTGGTTTTGTTAGAGTATTGACCTACAATTGTCTAGACTCGAGTGATTATTATCACATATTTTGAATCCTAAAATGTGAATTCAGTATTTGAATAGCAGTAACTAGGCAGATAGCAGTTACATTTCTAAAGCCATGGATAATTATAATCTATATATTGATGAATTCGAGCGAAATTGGAAATATTTCTAAATTATATATGACAAATATATATATATATATGAAAGCTTGAATTATCAGTTTAATTTCCATCTAAAAAATCATGATGTAACACTATATTCTCATACTTATTTTTCAACTTCTTATTCTTAATTCTTCTTTTCTTCTTTTTCACTAATACTTCTTCTTTACTTCTTCTTCTTCTTTTTCACTTCTTCTTCTTCTTCCTTCTTTTTTACTTCTTCTTCTTCTTCTTCTTCTTCTTCTTCTTCTTCTTGTTCATCATCTTCTTGCTCTTCTTCTTCTTCTTCTTCTTCTTCTTCTTGCTCTTCTTCTTTTTTCTCCTTCTTTTCTTCTTCTTCTTCTCCTTCTCCTTAGTCTTCTTCTTCTTCTCCTTCTTCTTCTTCTTCTCCTTCTCGTTCTCTTCTTTCTTATTCTTTCTTCTTCTTCTTCTTCTTCTTCTTCTTCTTCTTCTTCTTCTTCTTCTTCTTCTTCTTCTTCTTCTTAAACTTTATTAATTATTATTATTATTATTATTATTAGATTTGAATAATGAAGTTGTACTTATTTGAACAAAATTCTATTCAAACAAAATAAGTTCCACCATAATTCATGAGAAACATTTAATCAGTAATTTGAATTCGATTAGCGTACAAAATAAATCAAGAATAGGACCAATTATTAGTGAATCAGCCAAGAAGTTGTCTAGAACAAGAACAAGCTTGAATAGAATATTCTTATTTACGATAATAATCATTGTTTATTTAGTACAATAATTTGTACCATCTACCAGATTCCAGCACCTTATTTGTACAATAATTAACTTTATCCATGAATGTAGCAACAGAAAGGTATGCTTGCTATTTATCTCATAGCTGCAATTATTACAGGTTATATAGTGTAATCCAAGCATAATAGGATGTATTGGAAGAGTTTCCAAGTTGCAAGCATTAATACAGATTATTTTAAAGCTACAAAGAGTTTATTTACTGCAGTCCACTGGCGGCTCGTACCCACGAAACAGGTGAAGTGCTCGTATCCTTTACTGTACAGCACTTCACCTGTTCCGTGGGCACGAACCGCCAGTGCTGCAGTCACCACAATTAATAATGAATATACAATAACAATTGGTTGGTTGGATGCAAAAGACAAAACAAAAGACAAAATATAGTATTATTTTCTTTGAAATACGTAGTGCTTGGTGGAATATGCGTAGAGGGCTAACACATGGAAGAGTATAAAAGAAAACTAATAGGGAATTTGAAAAGGGGAAGAAGAAGAACAGTAATAAGAAGGAGCAGGAGTAGAAGAAGAAGAAGAATAAACAAGGTAAGAAGGAAAGAGAAAGGAAAACATTGGAGAAACAGAATTACACAACAGAAAGCATGCGTTCCTTACTCACTGCACGACATTTTCAGCCTATGAACAAAAGACACAAGTCCACTATATCGTGTAACAAACTAAATTGTTCCTCATTCATTACTTCAAAAATTCAAATTTCAACTCAGCACAACGTTAATATTGTGGCATGGCATAGACCGTATGACAATGTAAAAATACTAGAAACAGAAAATGATGTGTCCAATTTATTCATAAATGTAGGACATGACAATGAAAGAACCAACTAAAAAACTACAAATAAACTGAATTGATGTGTCCACTTTATTCATAGACATGTGAAGTTGACAAAGACCCTAGTATAATCTGTCCAAGCAAAGAATACATTCTGGCAAGATGAAAAAATTACTTCAGCTCGGTCAATATTGGTTCACAAATCACAAATTTGGTCTCCAACTGTGGATCAAATTGTTTACCACAATTTGAGACCGAATTCCCAACTTTTGAACCAATATTGACAGAGCTGAAGTCATTTTCCCAACTTGCCAGAATGTCTTCTTTGCTTGGTCAAACTATAGAAAGGATACTACACTACAGGTTCCTATGGTATGATGAATGAATGGACGAAATAATGAAGTAAAGAATGAATGATATTTGGGAACATGGATCGGATGGGACATGATTGAAAAGGAAATGAAAATAGAAGAAAGAAGGGAATAAATCATTGAGAAGGAAAGAATAATAATGAAGATAGAGGTTGTAATAGGCTGACACACGATTCTATTCTGTGGTATGACAAAGATGAGTTTGATTAATTTGTTGGAGATATGACAATTTTCCATGAATGTGTCGTGCTGGTTGAAAAGGATTTCTGTGGTAAGACAAAGATGTTGGAGATATGGCCTTTTTGTGCTGTAATTTGAAATTATGTTGTTGTATAAGTGATGAGATTGATCCAGGTGGTAGATTTTTGATGGTGTTGAGGTTCGAATGTAATCATATAAATTTTATCAAATGGCTTGATAACGTAGATTGATGTTGAGATACTACAAGATCTTGGTAATATCTTGACAAGATTGATTGTTTATTTGATGTGCTAGGTCACAAGAGAGAGAGCTAAGAGAATAGGATGACTATAAAATTGCACAAGAAATGTTCAAAAGAATTACAGATAGAAGAGATTTGATTTTGAATTCTATCAAGATTCATGAATGATGATCCCAAAAATAAGACAGAATCGAAGAAATAAATGTAAAAGAAAGAAAAGTATTGAAGGAGGTTAGTTGGGAGAATGAGGGAAAATTCAAGAACCAGCTTTAATTTTTGGGTGTAGAAAATCCTACATTTTCGAATTTCCGAAAACTATTGACTGTTTACTGATTATACCGGAAACTACTGACAATCTCCTCTATCAATCTTGATCAGAGTATAGAATAATAATGAATTATTATAATTTTAGAATAAGACTAAAAGAATAAATAAGAATATTTCGTTGTTTTCTTCCCGAGCGACTATCATCGTACTACAAGGTCTACTAGATACAGAACATCAGATTCTAATCAGATGATCAATCAGCAACAGGTGAAATTATTGTAATCGATTTAGCGGAAAAGAGGAAGAAATCAAACAAGTGTGTGAGAGAGAGTGCGTAAGAAAGAGAGAGGAATACAGAGAGAGTGAGAGCGAAGACAAGTAAGCAGAAAATGAAGACAGTAGGGGATGCAAACAGATCCAACTGATGTTGATTGAAAGAGATTCTGCTCCACACACCGTTCGCGAAGAAGGGATGGAGAAGTGGAGGAGAGGGGAGAGAAACGGAACCCTACTTTTGTCGGTGACTGTACCGCCTAGAGACAACAACGACGCGTGCTTGTGTTTGCGCGTGCGCCGGCCGCGCGCTTTCTGTTCCCACGGTTTGAGTTGCTTGGCGCATGCGTAGTCAAAACTTGGGCGCTTACTTCTGCGCTACACGCCAGATAGACTGGCGGCTCACAAATGCCTCTTATCAATTCCCAGCTCTGTCAGGACAGTGTGTCAGCGGTCCTCGAGTGTGAACAAGGTCAGTTGGTGATGATATCTAATAGATATGCACTTGTGGACCGCTCGCCGACTGTCCTTACAGAGCTGAGAATTGAAAACAGGCATTGGTGATCCGTCAGTTGTGATTGAGTTGTGTCTCTCCACTTGCCGAATTCAATCTGCTCCCCCGTGAAGATTATAGTGGAGTGTGTAAGAGAGAGAGAGAGGAACAGAGTGCTTGAAAAAGGAAGACACAAATAGAAAGAGTGTGAGAGAGAAAGAAGATGATCCGGTTACTGGAGTGAGGAGGCAACAGGCATGTTATTATTGTTGAGCAGTTGTTGGACCACGTGGTGATTATGGAATGGGTGAGGATTCAAAGAAATCTTCAAAGTTTTGTGACAACTATTCATTCCATTTCGAGATGATACACATGTCTCGAGTGTAACCATCGGATTGGATGATCTTTCATCATTATTGAACCCAATATCCATGCAAAACTATTCGATTTGATCAAACTTTCACTTTTCTTGTCAGTTGTCAATCATTGTTTTTGGATTGTCATGAGGTACAACTTGCTAAATAAATAGATCGTTCTGTTCACTTACATACGAGAACATACAGAAATCCTTTGAATTAAAAAACACAAAGCTGATATTTGGAGAGCAGGATGTGATTTCTCATCAAATTTTATACGAAAAACTATCTGTTATTAAACAGCATATAAGATAAGATATCCTTACACTGGACATGGGCTTTTATAACACAGCAAAACCATGATATGAGAGTCTAGTGTGTGGGTAGCTGGCAATAATACAATATAACTAATTTAAAAATTCAAATCTATTTCATAGAACGGAGAAATCGATGGTCTTGAAAGCAGTTAGATAAGCTGATATCATTCGATAAGATGTCATTGATATCAATAGTGAGTGATTGGCGAAAATAACAAAATATATAACATGTTTAATACATTCAATTGATTTGATTAATTCAATAATAATGGAAAAGTGGATGATAAATGTGAAAATGGAATGAGTTGAAAAGATATTTTGAATAGTGTAAAAGCTAGACAGTTGACGAGAAGGAGAAAGAGAATATACCAAAAAAACAAGATGATGATGATAATGTAAGAGAAGAAATGATGATGATGATAATAAGAAGAAGAAAAAGAAGAAGAAGAAGAAGAAGAAGAAGAAGAAGAAGAAGAAGAAGAAGACGACGAAGAAGAAGAAGAAGAAGAAGAAGAAGAAGAAGAAGAAGAAGAAGAAGAAGAAGAAAAAGAAGAAGAAGAAGAAAGAAGAAGAAAGAAGAAGAAGAAGAAGAAGAAGAAGAAGAAGAAGAAGAAGCAGAAGAAGAAGAAAAAGTAGAATACGTGGAAAGACCCGCCAGTTCTTGCCTTGAAATTAGCCGAGAATTGATTGCTGCTTGCCAGCACAGGGCATCATAGCATAGCATGAAGGAATTCAGTTCGCAAAATAATGGCTCTAAAGTCAAGTCATGTTTTGTGAGTCAGGTATTATGTGGATCAATTTTTTATAAAATTTGGGGTGGAGCATCTTCTGAGAACACCATTGGGGAACTATATGATTACTGCAGTTAGCGAAGATGGATTCTCCAGCAGTTTCTCCAGATTCTCCAGCAGATTCTCCAGCAGGAGGATGTTCCTAATTGATGGTGTAAAAATGCACGAGATAGATCTAGATTCTTTTCAATCTAGATTTGGAATTAAGAGATCTTAAGTTTGAGTGGTAGAAAGGACTTCCTAGTCCTAACTCCGCCTAATTCAAAATTCATTTATTTATCCTTTAAAGAAAACAAAATTGCAAACTTATAAATAAATAAATTACATTGGAATAAATTAGTATAAGCATGAAATAAAATATTTCTAAATCAAAATATACAATACAAATCAGGAAGGTCCCTGCAAGGTTAAAGAACCTGTGCGCAGAGGCTGCGCAATAGTTTCATTTCATTTCATCTCAAAGTTTCAACAATGTTTCGAAAGAGATCCATACAGTTAAAAATTTAGCAATTTTTCAAAGAATTTACTCGAGAGAATACAAGAAACTTATTAGATTAAAATACAGACAAAGAAGTCCAAAACGTCTCTTTCCAAAATTTTGATAAGTGAGGAAGGTGAAATTTACATTGTTAGTTATAGTCTGTCCAAGCAAAGAAGACCCTCTTACAAGGTGGAAAAATGACTCATGTTCGGTCAATACTGGTTCAAAAATTATCAATTTCATCTCAGATTGTAGGAAACGATTTTATCTACTATTAAGACAACATTCTTGAACAAATATTGACCAAGCTTGAGTCATTTTCCCATCTTGCCAGAGGATCTTATTTGCTTGGATAGACTATACATTCATAATCACTTCTATGAAACTTAAAATCCAGAAAAGTTTCTGTGAAAATGTGACTCCATAAAACAGTTTATAACAATGTCCGTGCTATTCCTGGAATATTAGAGGTGGATTACAATTCTGTGTCTCATGACTCATCTCTTCGCAAACCTGTATTTTCAAATGTAACAAGTTGGCCGATGGGACTGGAGAAGTAATCACTGGCGGCTAGTGCCCACGAAACCGGTGAAGTGCTGCACAGTAAAAGATACGGGCACTTCACCTGTTTCGTGGGTACGAGCCGGCAGTGGAGAAGTTCATTGGGATGTGAAATTTCATCCGGATCCAAACCATATCTATAGTCTACTAATAAATATCTATATCTATATTTTCAGCCTCCAACAATCCACAACAGACTATATATATATATATATACTACAATACTAGGCACTGTTTTCAAGCTCTCTATATATAGTAATAATGAAAGCTGTTATGTTAGTAAGAAATACATGATGCCCTAAAGCCAATGATAATTGTGAAGCCGGATTGTTGTAAGGCTGGCAGTATACACTTCTCCTTCACTTATTTTTATAATATCTTCTTCTTATTCTTCTTCTTCTTCTTCTTCTTCTTCTTCTTCTTCTTCTTCTTCTTCCTCTTCTTCTTCTTCTCTTTCGTCTTATTCCGGAAATGCCTCAACTTTGACGCATAGCCCAAAGCTGATATTCCGAGATTCGTAACACCCAAATTTCACAATTTATATCAGTACAGTAAATCACGTTTAATACAGCAAAGGCCAAAGCTAGTATATTATTTCATATTTGATATAGATAATATATTCTTAACGTTACATTATTTGCTGTAGCATATTAATGAGTGAATTCTAATAGGGGAAATTTGATTGAAATATGTTATTTCTCATCAGTAAATCAGTTACCAAGATTCAACATTGAGAATGAACAAATCCTAGTCACAAACTAAAGTAAAGAATATCATTGGTGAATTATTTTCCAAAAGATACATGGAGCCTGCTTGAACAAATGTCAATTTCAATTTCAATACGAAGTAAATTGACGTGAACGGCCGTAATATGACGTCATTTTGCAGAGCTCGATACTGATTTTGTAGCATTGGTTCCGTTAGATAAAGTCCATAAAAGGAGGTTAAACTTGAGCAGATTTTTGTATGATTATTGTTTCAAAAATTGATTTATCAAATTTAGAAGAAATTCCAACAAAAAGACAACCTATGGATAGTTGAATATTTAATTAAATTCAATAACTTCAAAGTTAACAATAATTTGTTAAATATGGTGTTGAGTATCCATTCTTTTTTCCACTTTAAAATTTAAAACTCAATAAAAATCACTTATAATTGTAAATAAACATACTTACATAGTAGTAACAAGTTTCGACCTGTTGTGGTGGTCATCTTCAGACTTGTAAGTAAGTTTATTTCCATTTATAAGTGATTTTTATTGAGTTTTAAATTTGTTAAACTAGAAATTTGAATAGGTTAAAAACTACCATAATTTATATTAAATTAATATTATTTTGTTCCCTATGTGTGAGTATTTCAAAGATGAAACACTTATCTAGTTTTCAAATACATTATTTTCAAACCAAATTACTAGTACCCAAGGTAATTAGAATATTATTAAATTATCTTATTACCTTGCTAGTACCAAAAGAAGCTAATTTCGGCAGATACCAGAGAACGCGCTTACGTGTTCTTGAACCTGGGATAGTTTGGTTTTGAAGTATTTCTAGAGACATTAAACCCGAAAAAGCAGTGGTAATGGTGGACAGAAAACCGGTTGCTTACGAAATAATCCAAAGAAACTTGAAAAAAGTTGGTGTCAAACCGCAGGCGAGTGAGAAGGAACACAGAGTTGGAGTGAGAGGGAGATATTTGGGTGACAAAAACTATCAAATACCGTCAGCAAGCCATGAGAAAACTTCTCTTACAACGTTCACTAGCTAGGTGAGTTAGAAGACAAAAAATAACTAAAATTGAGGTATTAATTAGGTAATTTAGTTATTTTATGTAATTTAGTAACCTGTCTCAAAACGTCTCATTTCATCAACATTTCTAACAGTTATTGTGTCACAAAAAATGTTTGGAAGAAACATTTATCAACTTGAAAAATATAATTGTATATTTCTCTGCCCAAGCGAAGAAGACATTCTGGCAAGATGGGAAAATGACTACAGCTCGGTTAATATTGGTTTGAAAATTACAAATTTGATCACAAATTGTACAAAAAAATTTGATCTACAATCAAGAGTAGAATTGAATTGTAGATCAGAATGTTTTCTACAATTCGAGACCAAATTAATAGTTTTTGAACCAATATTGGAGTCATTTTCCCATCCTGCCAGAATGTCTTCTTTGCTTGGACAGACTATATTCATAAAAGAGACAAGGGAGGTTACAGAGACCATTTCACAGCTTCAAAATAAATAAATACTATACCATATTCGTAATTGAGCTACGGAAGGGGTTAAAAATCCTATTCAAAAGCTTAAAGGATATTATTATCAACGTGATAGAGCTATTAAAATGTCACAGGATATCATTTTACAGCTTAGGGTTTTCAAATCGGTCGAAATTGTCCCACAGTATCATGGTACCATTGTATTAGATAGTCACAGTATCATTTCTTAGAGCTGTAGTGAAGTTACCAGGCTTCAATTGTTGGGTACTGGTTAATGATTGTCAACTCGTATGATTTATGATAATGATTTTGAATATCAGGGTGGTCCGTTTATGCTGGGATTCATGTTTTATGCTCCGATGTGACAGGTATCTTTCAAGAATAGAGTCAACTTCTAAGGTTAAGTGTAAGAGAGGACCTACGAGTCCTAACTTCGCCTGTTATAAAAGACAAAATAAATAAATAAACTTGAATAACATCATTTGTGGATAACTACCACAATAGCACCCTCCAAACTAGTAATTATCGAGTTAATATTAGAAAAATCCGTGGCCATCACTGGCGGCTCGTAACCACGAAACAGGTGAAGTGTCCGTGTCTTTTACTGTACAGCACTTCACCTGTTACGTGGGCTCGAGCCGCCAGTGGTAGCCAGTTACACCAACTTCGATAGAAATTCCTCCAAAAATCAGCTCGAAAACGTAAATTGAATGGAAAATCAATTGATGTCATTTGTATGGAATTGCAATATAGAATTGGTTTATTGTTAAGTTGTGATATCTCATGTACCAGTTCCATCTTTATTATTACGATTCCTTGCATATATAATTCATTGTACTTACTTATACCTCAGGATTTTCTTAGAATTTCATACTTGGAAAATAGTGATTGCATAAGCAATACTCACCTAGAAACAAACGAAAGATTCAATTAGTATTAAAACAAATCAATAAAATAGTTACAAAATTCGTTTAGGAAATATCAGAGTGAAGAAATTGGAAGACATTATAAAAAATAAAATAACTAACTAAATACGTACTAGGAGAAAGATATCATCTTAATACAATATGATCTGAATCTATACAATTTTCACAACAATGGTTAGATGATTGATAGGATTCCTGAGTGGGCCTGACTAACACTTTTTAATCGAAATTAACTAAATTTTCAAAAGTACCTTATAGTAGTAAAATACTACTAATAGTAAAATACTAATACTAAACTACTAAAGTACTAGTACTAATAATTAATTCAAATCAGCAATTATAGCTATATGAATAATGACTTCTCCTACTGCAGAAATTAACTAGTTTTTAAAGGAATGAAGAATAAAATATGATAAAAGAGGGAAAGTTTATGTAGATTATGGATACTCGGTATAAACAAAAATCAGAATCCATCTTTAAATCATTAAAAAACGTTTCTGTCATGGAATAAATAATCCTTATCACAGAATTTTATACGTGATCCAGCATTCCATTCCGTCTGGACCGTTATTTCATCTTTGTGTCGTGATGCCAACATTTAGCGCATACGAAATATTATTCTCATTCTGTTTGACATCTATCCTGTGCATCCTGTCCTACATCCTGGATTCCAGCTAGGATAAATGTTCAACTCAGATTATCATGTTGGATGTTCTGGAGTAATATTTTGGAGCAGCGACGACATGATGCTTCTGCGGATGAAAGAAAAGAGAATGGTTGTGCAAAGGGAAAACGTAGGAGAAGAAGTAGAAGTGGAAAAGAAGAAGAAGAAAAAGAAAAATTGAAGTAGTAGTAGTAGAAGATGAAGAAGAAGAATAAAAAGAAGAATAAGAATGGAAGAAGAAGAAGAAGAAGAAGAAGAAGAAGAAGAAGAAGAAGAAGAAGAAGAAGAAGAAGAAGAAGAAGAAGAAGAAGAAGAAGAAGAAGAAGAAGAAGAAAGAAGAAGAAGAAGAAGAAAGAAGAAGAAAGAAGAAGAAGAAGAAGAAGAAGAAGAAGGAAGAAGAAGATGAAGAAGAAGAAGAAGAGAAGAGAAGAGAAGAAGAAGGAAGAAGAAGAGAAGATGAAGAGGAGAAGAAGAAGAAGAAGAAGAAGAAAGAAGAGTAGAAGAAGAAGAAGAGAGAAGAAGAAGAAGAAAAGAAGACGAAGAAGAAGAGAAGGAGGAGAAAGAAGAAGATGACGACGAAGAAGAAGATGAAGAAGAAGAAGAAGAAGAAGATGATGATGATGAAGAAGAAGAAGAAGAAGGAGAAGAAGAAGAAGAGAAGAAGAAGAAGAAGATGAGACGAAGAAGAAGAAGAAAAAGAAGACGGAGAAGAAGAAGAAGAAGAAGAGAAGAAGAAGAAGAGAAGATGAAGAAGAAGAAGAAGAAGAAGAAGAAGAAGAAGAAGAAGAGTAAAGAAGAAGTAGAAAAGTAGTAGAAGAAGAAGGAGATGTTCAAGAAGAAAGAAGACGAAGTTCTCGAAGATACTTTTGAACAGCGACGAGAAGATGACGACGAAGAAGAAGATAAATGGGATGAGAAGAAGAAAATATGATGATGAAGAAGAAGGGAATGGAGAAGAAGAAGGAGAAGAAAAAGAAGATGACGACGGAGAAGAAGAAGAAAAAGAAGACGAAGAAGAAGATGTAGAGGAGGAGGAGGAAGAAGAAAGAGGAGAGGAAGATGTAGAGGAGGAGGAGGAGGAAGAAGAAGGAGAATATGAAGAGGAGGAGGAAGAAGAAAAGAAGAAGAAGAAGAGTAAAAAGAAGAAGTAGTAAAAGTAGTAGAAGAAGAAGGAGATGACGACGGAGAAGAAGAAGAGAAAGAAGACGAAGAAGAAGATGCTGAGGAGGAGGAGAAAGAAGAAGATGACGACGAAGAAGAAGATGACGACGGTGGAGAAGAAGAAGAAGAAGATGATGATGATGAAGAAGAAGGAGAAGAAGGAGAAGAAGAAGAAGAAGAAGAAGAAGAAGAAGAAGAAGAAGAAGGAGAAGAAAAAGAAGATGACGACGGAGAAGAAGAAGAAAAAGAAGACGAAGAAGAAGATGTAGAGGAGGAGGAGGAAGAAGAAAGAGGAGAGGAAGATGTAGAGGAGGAGGAGGAGGAAGAAGAAGGAGAAGATGAAGAGGAGGAGGAAGAAAAAGGAGAAGATGAAGAGGAGGAGGTGAAAGTAGAAGAAGATGACGACGGAGAAGAAGAAGATGACGACGGTGGAGAAGAAGAAGAAGAAGATGACGACGGTGGAGAAGAAGAAGAAGAAGAAGAAGAAGAAGAAGAAGAAGAAGAAGAAGAAGAAGAAGAAGAAGAAGAAGAAGAAGAAGAAGAAGAAGAAGTAGTAGAATACGGGGAAAGACCCGCCAGTTCTTGCTTTGAAATTAGGATAAATGTTCAACTCAGATTATCACATTGAATGTTCTCGAATTATACTTTTTGAACAGCGACGAGAAGCTTACTTTTGCGGATGAAAGGTTGATAAATGGGATGAGATAAAACAAAATATGATGAAAGAAAGAAGGGAATAGTTGTGGAAAGGGTGAACGTAGGAGAAGAAGAAAGAAGAAGGAAGTGAAGAGAGAAGAGACCAGAGGAAGATGAGATGGTGATAAAGATGAAAGAATAACCAAAGAAGATGATGCAAAGCACGATTTGAGAGCTTGTTCAGCAGTAAAAGGAGTCAAACTGTCATGATAACTGAGATGTAGCTGACGTCAAAAGTTTAGGCGGTTTCGTCTGTCTCTTGTACGTGATGCAACCTACTAACAGCTGATGTAGAGCATCTATTGTCTCAACTGATTTCAAAAGCATCATCTAAGCATAGCTATGTGACAACGGTGATTGACAACATCAGCTGTTGATGCGATCAAGGAGCAGACGAATAAGTTCCAAAATTTGACAAAACATGAAAGTAATGTCATTTTATTGAGAATTTCAATCGAATAACATTTACCCCCACAAGGCATAATACAGAAGAAGAATCAAATCACAATATTCTCGAATGCCTGAAACTGATGCGAGCTTCAGAAACGAGCCTAAGTCAGTAGCTCCTCCCCTTCATTGCATTGGTTCTCCCTCCCGACTTCATCGACCAATAGGAGAGCAGTAATACTCCATTACGATTATGACGCGATGGCTTCAACCAATCGGGTGCGAACAATGGAGTGTAGTTCTTCCCATTTTCTATAATATTATCTCAAATTCAAAAACTTCATTTTAAAGTTGTATTAAACTTTTAATTTTCTAATTGCTGGATGATCATAGAAAGAATTATAATGTATATGAAAAGGAGAATAATACAAATAAAAGATGATGTGGTAGAAAAAGGAGGAACAAGATAAAGAGAAAGAGGAAGTAATCAAACAAATTTTCGACAAACAGACAAACTTCGGTTTGTCGGATAAAAATCTTGTAACTAAATTTCATGCAATATCTATTCCTCCTCCGAATTCGTTTTTCTTTTCTCCCCAATTTATTTCGTTCTATTCTTTTCTTCCTACTCTAATCCCCATCTAATTCAGTTCAACGAAAATGTCTTGGAAAAATATACTTTCAACAATTGACTTAAACGAATAGGGATTTTGTCAATGAACTTTATAAACCCAAATCATCTACTAGTGTTGACAAGTGCTGTTTACGGCTTGAGTGAGTGAGATAGTGTTATATGTAATGCAAATGCACAAGAGAGAGAACAAAATAGAGAATTCAAACACGAAAGATGGTAGAAAAAGTGAGCAAATTTTAGTTTGGTATCTAGGGTAGTTCAATCACATACAGGGTGTTTCAGGAGGAATGTGCAATACTTCTCAGGCTGATTCCTTACACCAAGTAGACAAAAAAGTTCCATGGGACAAACCCTCAAAAACGCTTTGTTACCGAGATAACAATGGCGGAAAATTGAGATTTTTCAAAACATATTAATTTTTCTAATTTTTTAGAGGCTTTAGTGAGGTTCTAAAATAATCAATTCCTATGTAAAATTAGCTGAGGAATTGAATGAAACCAGTTCCAAGTTTGTAACTACAACGGTTATTGAGATAATTGGGAAACATATGCTAAAAAACGCCATTTTTCAACAATAAGGGTTATAACTGGATAGGAATTATAAAATTGTATTTATTATTAATGGAAGTTGAAGAGAGTCGGATTCTAAACAAAAAGTTAAATGGCGGCGATTGTGTAAATCTCACCCAAATCTCAGAAATAGCGATCAAGAATCGCAAAATCGCTACTAAACACAAATTTATCACTTGTGCTATGTTTTGTCAATTTTGCGATTTTTGGTCGACATTTCTGAGATTTAGGTGAGATGTACACAATCGCCGCCATTGAACTTTTTGTTGAGAATCCGACTCTCTTCAACTTCCATTAATAAAAATTACAATTTTAGGATTCCTTATCCAGTTATAACCCTTATGGTTGAAAAAATGGCGTTTTCTAGCATATTTTTCCAATTATCTCAATAACCGTTGTAGTTACAAACTTGGAACTGGTTTTATTGAATTCCTCAGCTAATTTTACATAGGAATTGATCATTTTTGAACCTCACTGAAGCCTCTAAAAAATTAGAAAAATTAATATATTTTGAAAAATCTCAATTTTCCGCCATTGTTATCTCGTTAACAAAGCGTTTTTGGGGGTTGGTTCCATGGAACTTTTTTGTCTACTTGGTGTTAGGAATCAGCCTGAGAAGTATTGCACATTCCTCCTGAAACACCCTGTATAGTGCGAATGAGCAAGAAAGAAGGTAGCATACACATTCAATTCGAGTAATAAAGAGGGTAGAATAAGCGAGAAAAGTATAGCTTTCTATCAAGGGCAGTTGTTTGTACCCTAATTTGCACACATTGTTGTCCTGTGCTGCAGTAAGTGTGGGAACTGTTACCGCTTACTCACTGCCTCAGTGCACCCGGTAATGAGTAAGATAGAGAGGGATAGAGTAGATGAAATGATAGATAATAAGGGAGCGAGAGAGAAGGAGAATGGTGCAGAGGGTGCCGCAAGTGTCCTAGTCTAGGAAATAATCAACAGCTGTCTGAGTCTATGAACTGTGTCTAGGTGGATGGGTGTTCTAGTTCTTACTCATCATTTGCTTGCTCTGTTTCTCATTCTTCTTCTTCTTCTTCTTCTTCTTCTTCTTCTTCTTCTTCTTCTTCTCCTCCTCCTCCTCCTCCACTTCTTTTCCTTCTTCTTACTCATACTTATAATCTTGATCTGTTTCTCCCATTCCTTCTTATTTTTCTGCTTCTTAGTCCTCTTCTTCTCCTTTTTTCATCTTCTTCTTCATCATCTTGGTCTATTTCTCCCTCCTACTCCTCCTCCTCCTCCCTTTCATCTTCTTCTTCTTCTTCCTCTGATTTTGGTCATCCTTATCATCTTGGTATGTTTTTCCCACTTCTCTTCGTTCTGCTTCTTCCTCCTCCTCTAGTTCTTCATCCTCATTATCTTGATCTATTTTTCTCTCTTCTTAATCTTCGTCTACCTCTTCTTCATCTTCTCATTGTACATCCTCATAATCTTCGTTTGTTTCTTCCTCTTCTTCTTTTGGTATCATCTAGGTATGTTACTCTCACTCCTTTTTCTTCTTCTGCTTCCTCCTCCTCCTCTTGTTCTTCTTCTCCTTCTTCTTCTTCTTCTTCTTCTTCTTCATTCTCATAATCTTGGTCTGTTTCTCCTACTCCTTCCTCTACCTCTTCATCATCATCATCATCATCATAGTCTGTTTCTCCTGCTTCTTCTTTGTCTTTTACCTCTTCTTCTTCTTCTTTTTCCTCTTCTTCTTCTTCTTTTTCCTCTTCTTCTTCTTCCTCCTCTTCTTCTTCTTCTTCCTCCTTCTCCTGTTCTTCTTATCTCTATTCTTCTTTTTTTTGTTAAACTTCACCTAAATCATCTTCTCCTAGACTCTTCTCATCTCCTCTTAAATCAAACAGGTACTTTTAGAGTACGCGCTCTTTTTGCGTGTTCGTGTGTGTGCTTGTAAGTGTGTCCCACGCGTGACGTGTCACGTGACTCCAGTGTAGGAAGAAGAAGCAGTTGAGCGTGACAGCCTCATGAATGGGGGGTGAGGGTGGTGGTCACGGTACTTGACCCATGAGAAGCTAGTGAAGTGAGAATGGTTGGTGATTAGGATTATTAGTGCACAATTATTATGTGTGTTGGTCAAAGCCTCCCCTGAATTTGAGGCAATATAACTGAAATTTATAGAATTATGGTAAACTCAATAGAATGAAGTATACTCAATAAGGTTACAGTATTAGAATTCGAATTGCCAATAAATCTCCGGCTAATTAAGATATAGAATTGATGTTTCAATTTTCAGTTATATTCTATAAAATGTAATACATGATGAATAGTTGAAATAGTGATTTGTTGTATGTTCATAAAAATAGTATTGTTCAAAGTTATTTATTGAATTGTGAGGAGGCAATGTATTTTTACAAATTGCGATTCTACGAATACGCTATTTCGAAAATGCAATTTCATGAAAGAGCTATCTTATATAGGTATTAACAGGTATGAATAGGTATAGGTATAACATATAGGTATGAACAATCTTATCAAGGTATTAAGAACAATCATAGGGGGTGAATTATGATGAGAATTAAATAAGCTCAAGACATTGATGATTTTCTATGACTGAATGTGAAAGAAATTTAATCCAATTGATAAATGACAGCATTCAAATCATTGATTGGTTCTCGTCTTATTAGTTCCTCACATGACATCTGAGTTCATAATGTTTCATAACAAAATGTACTAATTTCGATCACTTTCGAAAGTTGAAAAGTTAAAAAAACTTTCATTAGTTTTATTAGATGACATCTGAATTCAGAATGTTTCATAATAACGACAATGTACTAATTTCGTTCCTTTTGAGAGTAGATTTTAAAAAAATTAGTCAAAATATTGGGAAAACTAAGTTGGAGCCGGAAAAAATGTTACAATTGCCATACTGTCACACAATCATGTCTCTGTAGTGATAAGCAGGTTCCCTCACTCCAAAAGACGGATAGCTGTCAATTTTTAAAACTCATCCCAGGATATTTTGCAAAAAAACGACTTTCAGTAGTACAAAAAGCTCTTCTAGTGTGCCAAAAACTCATAAACAGCTTTCAGTAAGCCAACAACTACACAAAACTCATCTGTGACACGGAACGTCATCCCAGGACATTTTGCAACAAAGCTTACTCCCATACAGTGCATCAAAAATTGTACAGAACTCATCACAACACAATAAAAAACGTCCACATCACGCCAAAAATGCGGTCACGATCACCATGATGCATGTCATTCAAACCATGCTACCCCCAAAAAATATATTCACTCACCCCTAACCATCAGACAAGTATTGAAACCACCCACAAATATGGAGCAGTGAATGAATGACTCCAATTTATATTCTCTACCGATCAGCTGTTAAACAATTGAACAAAACCGACCACTTGAAAAGATAAAAATCCACCCTTGAAAACAGTGCGCCCTAATCCTTTTTTGAGGAGGGTGAGATTGAATTTGAATGGAAAAGTAACAGACTGTCAGATCATAGTTGGGGTTATGCTTGGAAGGGGTGTGCTGTATAATGTTGATACAGTAGTGCAGCCTATAAAGCCGTAGCAGATATAGTCTGTCCAAGCGAAGAAGAACCTCTGGCAAGATGAGAAGATGACTCCAGCTCGGTCAATATTGATTTTAGAATTATTGATTTGGTCTGAAATTGTAGGAAACATTCTGATCTACAATTTGAGATCAAATTGATAAGTTTTGAACCAATATTGACCGAGCTGGAGTCATTTTCTCATCTTGCCAGAGGGTATTCTTCGCTTGGACAGACTATACCTATTACTATCTACAGTATACGTATACAAGAGTGGATTAACACATATGGGTGAAGATACACACAGATAGTAGTAATGAATTGAATCAAATTGAGACATCTTGTGGAAGTTTATAAATTTTACAGTTCATTTTAGTTTATTCCATACAAGGAGGTATCCATGATACCAGATTACATTACTTTTAATAACTTAGTTGATGTTTATTTATTCATTCACATTGATGTTCAAAATATTGCGAACATGTACACAAGATTACGACCAAAACTGTATTTTTTTCATTTTTTTCTTTTAGATATATGTATCAACTGTACTTGTGAATTTCAAACTATTGATAAGGACGAGTAAACGATGAAGTAATTTGAATCAAAATATGACAGGTTTAAACATGATGTTCTGTTCGATGGTAAAATTAGAATCTCAAGGCTTTTGTCAATACAGTAACATGTTAACAAATTTGGGTAAAATTAACATAGGAATGACTGTATTTCAATGTTTTCGCCCCTATAACCTTCAAATTCCTCAACAAACAACACTTATAAAAATTCATTATTATAGAAATGAAGCTACTCTTATTCCTACTCCTGATTGAATTATCAATATTAAAAATTGTTCTAAATCTTTGCTGAAGAGGAGCATCAATGCTATAACGCATAAGTGTTAATATAACAGAATAACGCAAAGATGACGCCAAAGTTAGACGTTTTCGTCTGTCTGTTGTACGTGATGTAACCTACAAACAGCTGATGTAAAGCGTGTGTTGTTTCTTCTGATTTCAAAAACATCATCTAGGCTTAGCTAAATGAGAACTCTAATCGACAACATCAGCTGTTGGAGCGCACAAGGAGCAGACGAAACGAATGAAACTACCAATCCTACTCTCTCTTGTTGAATCAAACTCCTAGTTAGCCGAATTCAAAGCATCATCATTCATCATTCATCACTCAAGAACATTCTATCATTTGTTTTCTTAAGATATTCCACTGACTACACTCAATTTGAAGTAACTTCCGACTTTTCGTAACACGTATAAGACACGGAATACCATGCATTCCCAGTCGGAAGTTATATTAAATAGAGTATAAATGTCAACTCCTCCCTGGACAAGCGATAACGTCACCTCAAACCAGTATTCAAATTTTAAAACAAACAAAACAAAAAAGTAACTCAAACAAATACAAATCAAAGCTAGCTCCTGGTGCTTCAGCCTCTATAAGTTATTAATCACTTATTCTGTTCTGCCAAGATATATAGTAATATCATAAGGATATTTCATCAAAATACAGTCATACTAGGGTATTCTATAAATGTACAGTAAAGGTATGATTGTATGATAAACAAAACCACTTATTACTCTTCTTCGTCAAGATGTATTTAGTCATACTTCACTTTATAGTTATCTCCTACTGCTATAATAGGTATGTATATTAGCAGGATTTCTATCACCTAATATTTTCTGTCGAGATTATGTTTTTGATTAGATCTTTGGGTATTGTAATTCAGAATTTTTCCAAAGTGAAAAGTGTTTTTCAAAGTTGAAATTGTAATGTAAACTTTCATCATCTTACATTCACCATGAATCAATATACAGTTAGCAGTTAGTCATCATTCATATCAATTATCACCTTTGCTTAAAATACTTGCTAACAAGTCGCAATTGTAACAATAAATAAATTCTTTAAAAAAAACAATGTCTAACATATTATTGGTTTTCTCAACAATATAAACTACACACTCTTCATCAAATTCCATACAAATCAATAGAAAAGCCTGGTACGGTTACCATTTTTGTGTAAGGTTTTACACTTACATAATAATATACACTGATAATATATATCCATAGAATCTATGGCATAGATAAGATTATTACAAAATAACTTAGGCCGGTATAACACGATAATAGTTCTATGATCATATCTGATCATATGGGAAGAGGTGAAAATACGAAATCATATTCTCATCTTTTTCCATATGATCGACTATGATAATAGAAATATTATCGTGTAATACCGGCCCATCACATGAGAACTTATACACGATAGTCATTGAAATCCATCTTTTGCATGAGCGCTTTAACCAATCTGCCGTTCAATTCAAGAATGAATGCAATTTTATTTATATCAACATGTTTTATCGCATAGATACGGAGCCAGCACTGATGCTAAACAACACATGCGTTCACGCATCCCGAACACACATGTTCAGATACCAATCTATGCTAACTTACAATGAAGGCCAAGCAAAGGAGACATTCTGGCAACATGGGAAAATGACTCCAGCTCGATCAATATTGGATCAAAAATTATCAATTTAGTCTTAAATTGTAGATCAGAATATTTCCTACAATTCGAGACTAAATGTACGATTTTTGAACCAATATTGACCGAACTGGAGTCATTTCCCCATCTTGCCAGAATGTCTTCTTTGCTTGGACAGGCAGGCGGACAGATGTGCTCGCTGCTCTGTTCAGTGAGCGCGCAATAACATGGTGTACATAGCAGATGACAGAAAAGCTGGCGGTTGGCAACTCACTGTTATCAGCGCCCAGTTCTATTTGGACAGTCAGTGAGCGATCTGTGAGAGCTTGTCGATTCGAGAACAACCTTAGCTAAAGTTTTGCGCTTTTGTAAACCGCTTGCAGACTGTCCTGAGAGAGCTGAGCATTAATAATGAACTTTTTCAACCGCCAGTTTCGCCGATGTCTACTGTACAATCATGATTAGTTAGGTTGGTAGCACCACCTGACCAAAAAGACCGTTAAAAATCAATAGCAAAACGCGGGCCTTGATCAATTATTGTTACTATTACTATATTATACAAAGCAGTATGCTATATTTGCCTATAGGCTGATACTCCTATATGTACACATCAATATGCTAAATTTTTTGAAGGACTAGTATCTCTATATACTCGGCAGTATGCTATATTCGGCAATTAGCTATTATTCGGCCGGTATTACACGATAATTTAGTTCTATGATTGATCTGATCATATGGGAGGAGATGAAAATAGGATTTCGAATTTGTATCTCTTTCCATATGATCAGATATGATCATAGAACTATTATCGTGTAACACCGGCCTTAGTCTATCAATGAGCAGATGTCAAGAATTGGAATCTGAAAATCCAAAAATGTACACACACCCATACACATAACCAATGCTAAAAATGTAGGAAAATTAGATACAATATTGTAAAATATGCATTGGTACTACATAATTATTCCTACATATTCCACATAATACATATTCCACAATTATACATACAATAAACGCAGTAAACGATCATAATAAGGGCAGGATGCCCCTTATTTTTCTGATAACTGCTATCTTTGAGCAGATGTGAACTATTGAAAACGGAGATCTAAAATGTGATCGAACCAACAAATACGGCTAAAAAGACGAAAAAATACATAATATCGTCATGTAATATACATGATTAGGGTGTGATAAATACATGTATAAAGATTCACTGAAAAGGCAATTAATCAGATTATCGATGAACAGATGCTAACTATTGAAAAGAAAAAAATAGGAATATTCGCACCCACCAGCGGTATAATACAGTATTAACAAACAAATTTAAGCAGATTGTTCGAAATACCCGCATCATTTCGTTAGAAAATTTATTGCCAAACTGGAAATAATAGTGACAAGTTCTCTAAAAAAGTCGAGGTCATTGGCGGGAATTATAAAATATTGCTTCCAATGGTGTTAGGTGGAGCCCAGAACGATTGAAAAATTTAGTAATCATGAATCCTGATAGATTTATTTGGAATTCAGTATAAAAGAACACCCGACAGAAGCTAGTTACAGCCTGAAAAGCTTAGAATTTATCAACCTTTATTTGGTTATTACTACAACCAACATATTGAAAAATTATTATTGAAGTTTCTCAGTTTATCTAAAGATAAATTATTAGATTATTATTACATATCATCATGATTATTCTTATTAATGTGGTATCTCCAGACTCCTTTTTTATGTATGATTTTATTTTATCACTTATTATTGTTTCAATTGTGTATAATTAGGATAGTTATAGTACAAGTATAATGATTTGAACAGTTGGCTCGTGCCCACGAAACAGGTGAAGTGCCCGTATCTTTTACCGCACAGCACTTCACCTGTTTCGTGGGTACGAGCCGCCAATGGGATGGACACGGTTGTATGGAAAACAGTATGTAATATAGCCCTGGAATTGGGAAATTTCAGCTATAGGTATATCAGAAAATTATAAATACTATACTGGAAAATCCGTGTAGCCTCTAAATGGATACAGCCCATGCTAATTCTCAGAAAAATATCTCTACCAATCACAAAAGAGCTTCTCAGTTCGCGTATCTTCCAACTGCCAATCACATGAAGACATTAAGCTCCCTATACTATTATACCGGTACAAGACTCAGTACACTACATTCAATCCGGTATCAACTTAGATTGAACCAATACCATTCTTCGCGGATCTCGGTAACTCGATCTTCCAGTTTACCGAGCTGTAAACAACGTCGCAGCCGGTAAAATAAACAAAAACAACTTGAAAAAAACCAATTCAGGTCTCAAATTACGTCTAAACCTCACTGAAATCGATATTCAGCCGTGTAATAAGGAATTTTCAGACCAAGATTCTCAGTTGGAAAATGATCACTGGCGGCTCGTACCAACGAACCAGGTGAAGTGCCTGTATCTTTTTATGTACAGCACTTCACCTATTTCGTGGGCACCAGGCGACAGTGAAAATGATATCGGGTTGGTGGAGCGACTAGAAAAACCAGTCTCAACGTATAATAAACTAAAAATCTATAATAAAGAGTGTTATATACCCCTTGTATAAGCCACCCACTAGCCTTACCTGTTTTATATACTTGGAGACTGTTTTACTACTTTTATCTACTATGCTACAAGACTGTTTTAGAACTCAGTTTTATCATAGACTGTGTCAGAAAAAGGTGCTGAAAAACGTACTAATCAAGATCTAAATATAAAGTTTGATTCTAATCACGCAATGATTTAGCTACTGCAAATAAGTGAAGAAATAAGTGTAAAAAACAGATTGTTATGTCAAACTTAATGATATTCATATAATAATAAACTGTTTTTCTGACAATGAATGACTGAATTACGTAATCCAATGTCAATATAAATAGATGTGTAATATGATCTTTACATAAATAAGTTTACAGAAATCAGGTAGGACTAAAAAAATGTCTTTTCATTAGTATTCCATTTTAATACAGTAGTTGAAATGATGATGGTTGAAATTTCAAATTCTACCTTTTTCAAGTAAAAGCATTTCTGCCAAACCAGAACCAGTTGGTGTTCGAATTCTCAAAATTATTGTTAAAGTAA
This sequence comes from Sogatella furcifera, assembly GCA_017141385.1. Classification (NCBI taxonomy): domain Eukaryota; kingdom Metazoa; phylum Arthropoda; class Insecta; order Hemiptera; family Delphacidae; genus Sogatella; species Sogatella furcifera. The sequence goes on along the minus strand of CM029552.1, from coordinate 36,660,841 downwards.
CCGGTTTTCGCTTCATCTTCAACTCAATTGTATCTCAATGTTTCAACCAATGAAGTCTACATCAATAGGACAATAGGAGATATATCACCTAGATCAATAGGAAATATATTACCAACATCAATACAATCAATCAACATCAAACAATACAATCGCTGTGCTTCTTCTTCTCTTCTTCATCTTTTCTTTGGGGGTTTTCTGCTTAATAGCAGATAATTTTATCGTAAATTTTTCTTTATTTCTTTTTCAAATTTTACTAATCTACTTTATTATTTTTCTTAATTTAATTTTTACATGTCTATTCAATTTAAAATTAAAGCTCACGAACAGACGAAAAGTCATGTGAGCTTCTTATTCTAGTGTACAATGATTTTCATGTATTGTGTCTTTGTAAAGATAATCGATGTAAAGTGTACAAAGAATAAATAAATTTGATTTGATTTGAATCACACCCCAGTTTCATTTCATCATCTTCAGAGGAGTATTTTACTGTATTATGTAACAGTATCCTCCCCAAAATAGTAACGGTTTTACGTATCTTTCTTGATTTTTTTACCAATAATTGGCAATAGGCAGTCAACCACGTCAATAGTTCGTTGACAGTTAGTCATCTTTTTTCTCCAACAATAGGCTAAACTGTATCAAAATCAAAAATATGTTCGAAACGCTCTCTTACCCCTGTTAATTCCTGAAGAGCGGAAATTCCTTTGGTTAAAGACTTTGTATACATTCTTGTACATTTTTATCTCATTTTTTCAATGTATTTCAAGATTTTTTTCTGTTTCGTAATCTTATTTTTCCATGTTACGTGTCTCTTCAGCTCTCACCAATCACTGAATTTTGAGTGGCAATTCTCAATAAAAATTAGGGGAGTTTCTAAGACCCATTCGCTTCCAATTTTCTACATACCGATTCACAATGAAATTCTGTTGCAGTTGGTTAGGTAAGGTGAGGAAGTACTCCAAAATATCAAGGACAAGGGAAGATGAGAAGACAAAGAAGGAAGAAATAAGACGAAGAGGGGACGAGGAAGAAGAAGAAAACGAAGGGAGAAGGGAGAGGGGTGACAAGAAGGAAGTAATAAAGCGGAAGTAGATAGGAATTGGTGAGAGAACGTTATGCGGTCAGAAATTTTAGAATTGGGTTAGGGGAGAGACGTTTTTAAGGGGTAGGGAGTGTTTTGAAGAGGGGTGAGTGATATAAATTTTCAACCTCATCGACAAAATAGAGGAAGTGTATGGTTTCTAGATTAGGCGCGATATGATTTTGTTGCTTCTCGGAATGTTCCCCTCTATAACTATTCACTTATAGTTCTATAGTAGCCTTTAGCACTCATAGTATATTATAGATTAGTATTATACATATATATATATATTGTATTGTATTATTATATTATATATTAGATGTAGTATTATTATAGATGAGTATAGTATATATAGTAGCCTATAACACTCATAGTTGAGTAAAGTACAGTATATATGAATATATTCACACTTATAGTTAAGTGAAGTAGCCTACTGTAGTCTACTGATCATTTGTCTTGACAACATCAGAAAATATTTGAAGAATATACAATCAGTCATGCTTTGGTCACAAGTTATCAATCGACAAATTTGGGCTTATTTTTGAGCTTTCAGGTACTTTCACAAAAAATTTGTAACCTGAATCTGATATTAGACTTTCAAGTAAGGTATCTTGTATGGTTTTCAATCTTTTGAACTATTCATAAATACCAATAAAAGGATAATTTGAATATAACCTTGTATAAATTGGTTGAGGAATAGTTTTAGATGTTATGTCTGCTGTATTTGCATTTAATTGAACAAATAGCTGATTATAATCAAATTAGATATTGTTATGGTGTTGTGTATCCATTCTTTTTTCCACTTTAAAATTTAAAACTCAAAAATCACTTAAAAATGGAAATAAACTTACTTAATAGTAGTTACTATAGTTTCGACCTGTTGTGTGGCCATCTTCAGACTGAACAGTAAACTCTGTTCAAGGTTATGTTGTGGAAGGTGGTTGGAGGAAAAGGGTGGGGATAGTGGTGTGGGGGTGTAGTTGTTATAAGGGCGGAAATTTTGAATTTTGGTGAATTTTGTCAAAAAGGGTGTGGGATGAGAAGTTCAATTGATCATTAAGGATATTGTTGGGAAACTGTTTTGTGTGATTGTAGATATCAAATTGTTCCAATATGTTTAATTTTCTGCTTTTTTGTTGTATGTGGAGAATTTCAAGGTTGGTGTTCATGTCAGTATATGTGTGGTTGGATGTTATGAGGTGGTCAGCAAAATTTGAATGGGATGTTGGATGATTTATTGCCCTGATGTGTTCTCTGAATCTCAAATTGAAATTTCTGCCTGTCTGCCCAATATATTGTTTATTACATTCATTGCACTTTAACTTGTAAATTCCTGGTTGGTCATATAAGTATTTGATACTTATAAACAACCAAGTATTTGACCAACGAGGAATTTACAAGTTAAAGTGCAATGAACTACTTAAGTAAGTACTACTACTTAAGTGAGTTTATTTCCATTTTTAAGCGATTTTTTTGAGTTTTAGATATTGTTCTTATCATGAGGTCATGCTTAAAAACATCTAAGAGCCTCAGTTATGTATCGTAGTTATTTATCGTAGTTATTGTAATTATTTCGATTTTGAAATTTTGATTCCGGTTGCGTAATAAAAGTAAAGATCTTCGAGTATAACGTTGAATAAAACAAGAAAAGTAATGAACAAAATTAAATATAACTCGAGGTTACATCATAGCGAATAAAATAACAAAAACTAATTATTAACTGCACTGTGAAGAAACCTCAGTACAGTGGAAAGTGAGCAATAACTGTACTGAATTGTCAACAGATTGAGTAAAGTGTTGCTCGTAAAAAATTCAAGTTTTTCTCCAACTATGTTGAGCATTCACTGTTACTTGCGCGGACGGTGTTTTTCAGCCTCATAAAAACGGCAACATAAAAGATGTAATAATGCAGAAAAAATAATGACAAAAAAGGACGACGAATGAACGGTGGAGATAGAAGGATTGGAGAGATAAAAGGACAAATGAATTACAAGATAAATAGAAGAGAACCTAAAGAAAGTCGGGATGCAACGAAATGAAGCCCACAATAAAATGAGAGAACTCCAAGAATGTGTAGCATACAAGATGTAACAAAAAAAAGAGGGCCAATAATTATATCAGAACTGGCAGAGGTTGAGTAATATTCTGAAGTGGCTTCTTCCCGATCTTGAGGCTGAAGAAGGAATAAGACAGGTTTAATTAAAGGACAGACGATGGATGTCTTCTAGACCAAACCTTGGCCAGAAACCCGCCAAAGCTCTTGTTTTAGGTTGAAATTGGGAAGAAGAAGAAGAAGAAGAAGAAGAAGAAGAAGAAGAAGAAGAAGAAAAGAAGAAACAAGAAAATAGTTGAAGAAGAAGAAAAAAAGAAGAAGAGAAGTTGAAGAAGAAAAAGTTGAAGAAGAAGAGGATGATGATGATGATGAAATGAATGATGAATAAAAAAAGCAGGAATAACAATAAGAAGAGGAAGAAGAAGAAGAAGAAGAAGAAGAAGAGAAAGAAAAAGAAAAACAAGAAAATAGTTGAAGAAGAAAAACAAGAAAAAAGTCGAAGAAGGAGAGGATGATGATGATGATGAAATGGATGATGAATAAAAAAAGCAAGAATAAAAATAAGAAGAGGAAGAAGAAGAAGAAGAAGAAGAGGAAGAAGAGGAGGATGATGATGATGATGAGAAAGTGGTTAATGGAAAGGGAAAAATCAGGTGGAAGAGGAGAAGAAAACTACAAGGAATGAAATGATTAAAGGAAATAGAAGAGTTGGAGATGGAGAATATATGGATGGAGTAGGAGGAGAACATGAAGATGAAGGAGAGAAAGACGAAGGAGCAGGAGTAGTAGGAGAAAGAGAATAGGAAGAAGACATAGAAGTAGAAGGAAGAATATAAATACATAGAAGAGGTTGTAGATGGAGAAAAAGTGGTTCTTTTCTTGTGCTGCAAAATAAAATAACTGGAGAAATAACAGCTAACAGGCTTAAGTAGGCTACTTTGAAGCCATCAAGCCATACTTTGCTAAGGTATTCCCATCAAAAACTTGCTCTATACCATCCAACCATGAACCATGTTTAGTTTAGAAGCTAGTTGATAAATTCCTGTATGAAAGAGATTTACGCGGGATATTCAACTTATCATGAACAATCTGAATTCCCGTGTTAAATCTGGTTGGAAGGGTAAGTTAAATACATAAACTCAAGAATAATAATTTAACTGCGGTCACAGTTGCACAAACAATAATAAAATTAAATTTAGAACGCTCATTGAAACCAAGTTATATTGGGTTATAGACTGTCCAAGCAAAGAAGACATTCTGGCAAGATGTGAAAATTACTCCAGTTCGGTCAATATTCGTTCAAAATTCGTAAATATAGTTTAAAATTGTAGAAAAAATTCCAATCTACAATTTGAGACGACATTCATGATTTTTGAATTAATATTGATGGAACTGAATTCATTTTCCCATCTTGCCAGAATGTCTTCTTTGCTTGGACAGACTAAAGTTATTAGCTGTGTTTAGAATAACCATCCTCTTCTAATTGTTCTCGGTGACATGATGACGTAATCTTACGCTGGTTAGAGTTAATTGGCTTTCATTGGTGCTATTTTCAGGAGTACGTAGACTCTTAAGTGTTGTACATTCATGTTTACATGCATTTCAAATCAATGTAGTTTCTTGCTTTATAAGTGAAGGTTCGTTTTGAATACTGCTATATATAGTCTGACCAAGCAAAGAAGAGCCTCTTGCATGATGGGAAAATGACTCCAGCTTGGTCAATATTGATTTTTAAATTATCAATTTGATCTCAAATTGTAGGGAACGATTTGATCTACTATTAAGACCCCATTTATTATTCTTCAACAAATATTGACCAGGCTGGAGTCATTTTTCCATCTTGCCAGAGGCTCTTCTTTGCTTGGTCGGACTATACCTGTCATGGTATCGTGTGTAAGTTCTTGTAAAGTAACACATTCATTTTTTCATCATTTTCATTTTCTAGTTCTCCATTCATCTGTATTCTCTCACACTTTCTCCTGGTTTTTCTTTCCTACTCCATCCATCTCTCTTCTTTCCCATTCCTCGATATGTAATTCATATTTCTCTTCCTCTTTTCACTATCTCTTACTTTTTCTCGTCTTTATACATCTCACTCTATCTCTCTCTCTCTCTCTCTCTCTCTCTCTCTCTCTCTCTCTAATATTTCTTCGCGATGCATTTCCTTTTTTTCTTCCCCTTACAACTATCTCTTTCTTTCCACAGTTCTTCATACATATTCTATCTGTTTCTCTTGAGATTAAGCCTACTTCATGACTTCCTGCTTTCAACTACTTTTCCTCATTTCTTCTTATTCTTCTTCTTTTCTTCATCATTTGTTTCATCATCTTCTCCTGCTTTTCTATAATTATTTTTCTTCTTATTCTTCTTCGTCTTCTTCTTCATCTTCTTCCCCTTCTTCTTCATCCTCCTCCCATTCTTCTTCTTCTTCTTCTTCATCATTTGTTCAATCTTCTCCTTTCTTCTGCTTTTTTTCTTGTTCTTCATCCTCCTCCCCTTTATCTTCTTTCTCCTCCTCCTCCTCTTCCTCTTCTTCATCTAATTCATCTTCTTCTTCTTCTTCTTCTTCTTCTTCTTCATCATTTGTTCCATCTTCTTCTTTCTCCTGCTTTTTTTTCTTCTTCATCATCCTCCTCACTTTCTTTCTCCTCTTCCTCTTCTTCTTCTTCTTCTTCTTCTTCTTCTTCTTCTTCTTCTTCTTCTTCTTCATCATCAACTTCTTCTTCTTCATCTTCTTCTACTTCTTCTTCTACTTCTTCTTCTTCATCATCATCATTTTGTACTCCTTCTTTTGCTTCTTCTCCTTCTTCTTTTGCTTCTTCTCCTTCTTCTTCTTCTCCTTCATCGTATCAACTTTCTTGAGTTATCAATGCACCACTGTCAACAGCTTACCTCCGACTCTAAACAGCTGTTAAAACTGCAATTGCACAAAAAGTGCATCGCGCTGCATGACAGTTGAATGCAGTTTTGTGACAAGTCAGTAGCGAACCGCGCTAGTTTGAACATGTGTCAGCTGATGCATGTTGTAAGCACATGTTGCTTGCGTATCCGGCTTGTTATGTTCATGCTCGCCCATTCGCTTACTTCACCCTATCGCCTTATTATTTTTTGTTCAATTTTTTTCATCTTCGTTCTTGCAGCTCATTTACTTCTCTTCAATGTTTCCTTGGTTCATTATTTTTGTCATCATTCTTAGTTCTTGCAGCTTAGTGATATATCTTTGCATTTCTATTCATTTCGAGTATCTAAACGTCATGCAATGTTGGGAGCCAAGAGTAGCAAATGTTACAGCTGACACAAAAAAGTTAGGCGGTTTCGTCTGTCTCTTGTACGAGATGTAAACTACTAACAGCTGATGTGTAGCATCTATTGTCTCTTTTTATTTCAAAAACATCATCTAGGCTACTAGGCATAGCTAAATAACAACTCTTATTAACAACATCAGCAATTGGAGCGCACAAGAAGTAGATTGAACAGCCTTAGCTTCAGCTATATCAATTCAAATGGATGGAATAAATTACCCTTTTCAACATTCCGAAAAACCTTGAACAATCCTACATTTTTACCGAGTAATTCTCGCGTATGCATTTATCCCATTGATCTTCAACAAAATAACACTACTTATGAATGAAACCAGCATAATTCTCAGCTCGCACCTTGTGAACTTTCAAAAGTGATAATTATTGATAAACTCATACATCAATTGTAAATAACAACTTCAATTATTGTCAACATCAACTGTTGGAAAGCACAAGGAGCAGATGATACGCCCAACTTTTTGATCTTCAATCACTTGTGAGGATCACATTACTAAATTAATTGAGATAACAGTTATAAACCTCTGTGCAACTGGGAAAAATAAAAGTTAACTTGGGACAACCGAATGAATATTAGTGCATATGAATTACTAATAAATGCACAATTTATTGGTTCATTTTAGTCACAACCCCCAGTTCCTTTTCAAAAAGTGTGAAAAAAAAATTGAAATTCCAATTCCATAACTCAACCAATGACAAATCAGTTTAGAAAGTCCGCAATAACTGCAGATGATGGAGAGAAATTCATCTTTCGAAAAGAAGCGGGAAGAATGTTTATTGGGAGATGGTTGGTTCGTTTGGAAGTCTATTAGTGTATAAATTGCGGCCAGTAATGACTGGTCTACAGACAGCTACATGACGAGAATACTTCTACGAAGGCATCATGATGTAATTTAATGGTTTTTCAATTACGGTACTTTCCGACGTATGCTGTTATTATTCTGAGTACCCCGCTTTGGCTAATTTCAGTTTTTTTTTGAACGAACATATCAGCGATCTTGTGGGAGAAGGAAGACGCTCTGAACATCGCTTTTCATCCATTGGAAACCCTATTCTAGATGTTGGAGTCCCTATCCATTAAAATTTGAAGAAGAAGGTGAACTTTTCATGTGAAATTAAGTAAAATCTCTTTTATTTGATTTGTGGTATTCCTCCGTAATAAGAATAAAAATACACAGATGTTATCAATACCATTACTTCTATTCTGTAACCTTTTACAATGGGAAGAACCTTAATTTGGACTTTTATTATAAATTGGTTTAGTGCATTACAGTGGAACAGTTTTGTTCATTATGCCTGTTGCACTAAACTTTGTAATTTTCTGATTGATTGAATAAATGAATTAATAATTAATAGTACATACCTTGATTTCAAGACAAAACAATCTAGCTGTAATAGTTTTAAAGTTTTAACGATATCTGTGTCTTTCTATTTTCATATACAGTACTAAATCTTTGATTGAAATAACTGGAACTACTGCAAGTTCAAGTAAGAGAAAATTTCAATTTAGCCTACAAGTAAAAAGGTTCAATTTTAGAAGTTCAAATAAAAAAATTTACAAGTTGAAACCTAAAACTTTACAAGTTGAAATCTAAAAATTTACAAGTTGAAATCTAAAAATTTACAAGTTGAAACCTAAAACTTTACAAGTTGAAATCTGAAATTTTACAAGTTGAAAGATTACAAGTTACAATTTAAAGCGACAATCACCAATATTCTATCAATGTTTATTCTTTCTCCATAGTTCATACTGATAAAAAAAATCCATTTCATTCAGATGGAGGAACGTAAAACTACAAGAGACTTAAGAATGCATACATAATACTAATAAATAAATGAATAAATAGGAGAAAGAGTTGGCACTTGCAGCTGTAACAAAGGAGCTACAATTGAACAGAGATGTAGCAAAATGAATAGAATGAGGAACAATGGAACAATGCAAGCTGAGATGTAGGGACACAAACGAAACTGCATTTCAAAATTGAGTTTCTTGATATTATTACCTCTATAAAATTATGAAGAACAAGTTTGTTAACAAATTTAGGTTTTGTTAACAAAACAAACTCAAGTGACCGCCTGGTTTTCCAATACTTAATATTGTATTGTCATCGAATCAATGATTATATTATTTTAAAAATGAGCGGGGAAGAGTTTTAAAAGGCGAAAATTATTATCAACCAAGGAATCTATAAAGCATGAATGTTAAACTGAATCGGGGAAATTTCCAATCAAAATTGAGATTTTATGCAGTTCGATGATTTATTTAGAGTGAATTCTATGTTGTTACTTGTTACCTGTACATACCCGAAGACCAGGGAATTTATGATGACTGGAAAGTACACTTACCTAGAAAGAAATATAAAAAGATTAGTTTCAATTCAATAAATAATAATAACATCACAATGATTGCCTAAGAAACTTAATCAATGAAGGAATGGATTGATAAAAAAATATTAAAGATGATACGTATGAATCAATGTTATGAAATGAGATGATACATATCTACAGATGTATCAAAATGATACATATCTCTGTACAGCTGGCAACAAAAAGTTAGGCGGTTTCGTCTGTCTCTTGTAGGTGATAAAACCTTCTAACAGCTGATGTAAAACATCTATTGTCTCTTCTCATTTCAAAAACATCATCCAGGCATAGCTAAATAACAACTCTAATAGACAACATCAGCTGTTGAAGCGCACAAGGATCAAGGCATAGCTAACGATGATAATTGACAACATCAGCTGTTGAAGCGCACAAGGAGCAGACGAAACCGTTTTAGCATCAGCTGATATTCTACAAACCCTTTTTAGAGTCTGTATTTTTACTACAATACAATCTTGAAAGCCTCAGGACCCTCAGGAAGTGATAATATGTACTTTCTAGAAACAAATATCACGAAGTAACATCAACATAAATATCATGCAACAAACACAACAAAGCCTATACAACATAATTCATGAGCGGTTCAAGCTCTCAATGAATAATTGAACAAAGAACAATTGTTTTATACCAAGTAAAGACAAAGACCTGTCTGTACAAAGCTATAACACGTGATGCCTATACTAATCTTTACATGAGTGTTTCCAATAGTTTTTTCAACGTTTACATTTTTTCACCGTTTTCCTGAATTATCAATCTGTTTAATTATTAATTTATTGTTTGAACGTTGTGAGAAAATCTTACGGTGCATTCGTAACTGTACGCATAACTGAACAATAGAATCATAAAATTGAAAACTGTACACAGGTTGTAGACAATTTATGTGAATATGATGGTGATGGATAAATTTTACAGGAGTAGGTTAATGAATCATGAAATAACATTCCATCTTTCACATTGCATTCATTTTGAATGAATTAATTCAATGTTATTGAAACAGATATGTTTATAAAAATGCTTCTCAATGCTTCGAAAAAACTGTTGAAAATTCTGAAAAATTCCAAATTTAAAGTCAGATTAAATTCATGAGTTTTAATTCATTGAATATATGATTCACTTATTTTCAGGGAAGCTTCAATTTTTAATCTTATTTCATCAACTAAATACATTTAAAATTATATCAACGTTTGCTAGTATAATAAACTCAAAAGGTGAGTATTGGACCACTCCAAACTCTAGTGTCAGCCATCTTCATTGAAAGAGTATTGAATTAAAAATCAGTTTCACGTGATTGGTCGATAACGGCCAATGGGATTGCATTAAGAATTGGGAGGGGGAGCTCACGGATTCTACTTGTTTCCGATTGGCCAATACCGTATTCAAACATCAGAAATTCAGAACCATTTTTTTTTTTTTTTTTTGAGGGTGATGCCCACATGGGCTCTTGGGCCTGTGCGTGGGTAATGGGAGGGATGATGATGAGAGATGAATGGACCTACTGCTTTAGGTGGGTTCCGAACCACCGGGAAGCGATTTTTGAGGCTCATGAATTGAATTCAGAGGAGCCGGTCACCGTTACAACAGTGGTGGTAGAGGCACGTCGCTTATCTAATCTCACCGTTTAGACGCTCTCTACCACTGGGACAAACCGCTTCCCAAACCCAAACATATTATACTTGAGTCATTTGATAGTCCTTCAGTCCATCATATTATTTCTGTGCTAAATCGTATCAAGATCAATTTTTCCTATTGGAATATGATGCCTGGTTTAGGAATTTATAGCCATCGAGACATTATAGAATAAAATTGAAGAAAATATTAAACTGGTTTTCGATATCTTCGGTAATTCATCCCCTCAGATAAATAAACTACTATACGTAACATGAAAAGTATATCACGTGAAATGATATCTTAAATTGTAAAATTTTTCTAGAAAATGATAACTTTCAATCCGTCTATATTTAAAACAACTTTTCGTAGAAAATCGTAATAATTCATTGTCATAAACCATAATATCTCCTGTGAGATCTCTAAAACCAGTCTCTGTGACATGGCTATCATGATTTCCAGTCGTACAAATACATATTTATAACTTTCTGTTAGATATAAATAATATTCCACATAATAAAATCAGTTACCAACACTGACCAACCAAACTTGCCGGAGGGTTTTTGTGAAGGAGTTTGCCAATAATATTTCCATTTTCCGTCCTCCCACTCTTCTCTTATCTCCTCTTCTTTTTCATGTTGTTTTTCTTCTTTGCAGGACAGACACAATCATCTTCTGTGCGTAAAAGGTCAGATGAGTCTCACTAAACTCGCTCGCAATAGAAGCGGCGGCAATTATTGAAATAGAACTACAAAATAGTCTGTCCAAGCAAAGAAGAGCCTCTGGCAAGATGAGGAAATGACTCCAGCTCGGTAAATATTGGTTCAAAAATTGTTGGTTTGGTCTCTATTGTAGGAAACATTCTGATCTACAATTTGAGACCAAATCAATATTTTTTGAACCAATATTGACCGAGCTGGAGTCATTTTCCCACCTTGCCAGAGGGTCTTCTTTGCTTGAACGGACTATACAACAGGTTGAGTTGAAGTCCGCAA